>CM042150.1:99926673-99996673 GCA_023376005.1 Doryteuthis pealeii
GAGAGAAGATCCATACTGGAGGGATGATGATTGGGGTTTAAAGTTTTGAATTAGAGTTTTCCTTCTCCTGGACTGGTTGCTATACGAAGATTAAAGATCACAGTCTCCTCTTCCATTCATCCATAACTGGAGGGATGATGATTGGATTTTTATTTTGAAATGCTAACAGCCATTCCAAAGATTTGAATTCGGTTCACCGAGTCCATTTCCAATTTGTAGCTGAATGATAATTTTCTGAGGCTGTGTTGTGCTGATCATTATTTTGTAATAATCCAAATTCTTCACAACGTAAATTCTAAAGACTAATTAAACTCCAACACCCCTTCCAAAAAAGAGCATCAATATCATCATTAAATGCTGTTATAAATAGAACCCAAATTGTTCACGGTTAGTCTATATGCAAACTCCAACTTATTCTGATCCTATTTTTCTGAATGTTTGAAATGAGGCTTGATGATTAGTATTATTTGCGTTATTCGGACTATTGTCCTCATCTTCATTGTTATCTGTACAACATTTCGGTCGATATTCCCTCCGGCCTTCTTCAGGTATTTCTTGTCAGACTCGGGAACATTCTCGGACAAGGAAACTTTATTATCGTAATCGGGAACCTTCTTGTTGTAACGGGAGCCATCACGGAACTTTGAACCCAACCCTTTATTCAGTCCACGGGGATATTCTGTTCTCATTTCGCTAACCATAGCTGGGGTAGAGGCGTTAAGCTGTGATAATTATTATTCTATGTTACTGTCGCTCTTGCCCAGGATTGAACCTGCAGTCCAGAGATAACTGTCACTTAGAACTGTCTTAACCTAACTCCTTTATCCACTAGGCCATGTGTCCAGTTGGAAGAAGGCATGAGGGCACATCGGCCGAAACTTTGTACAGATAACAACGAAGATGGGGACAATAGTCCGAATAACGCAGATAATACTTATTCTGATCTATAATTCATTGCACTAGCAAATATTTATATTTCAAGTATTCCTATCTAATATTAATAATTATATGGTCTCAAGTATTTTTTTCTTTTTAGTAATATTCATTTGTTTGCCCACAGTTATATGGTTTCAAGTAAATAATAATAATGATAATCCCTAGAAAACAATTATAGCTTCAAGTAATTGTTCTTAATACAAATAATTTACAGTTATATGGCATCAAGTATTACGATTGAATATGAATAATTTCAAACTGATCTATACGACGCATAGATGGTAATAATAATCCTTAAACTATTCTATCTTCAAGTAAGTAAAGTAAAGTCGTCGGAGTGGCCTACAGTCGGTATCAGCCAAACAGCGAGAGAGTTTATCCCCTTTTCACTAGCGCTAGAGGAAGGAGATTGTTTTTGTGTGTGAGGTTGAGCGCCACGCATACCGTCAGCTCCTTACTTTCCTGCACAGATCCCTGTGCTACTCATATGCTGAGTTGGCAAGGGCCGGTATTGAACTAGAAATCTTATGGTTTCTAGCCGAACGCTCTACCGACTGAGCTAAACCGGACCCTTACTATTCCTTATACAAATAATTTACAGTTATATGGCATCAAGTATTTCTATAAAATACAAATAATTTTCAATCAGATCTATTTTATCCATACATCTAACAGGTACTACCACTCCTGGTCAGAGTGGATCTGGGAGTAGTGGCAATGAAGAGCTACTCCACAATCCCCAGAGCTCCAGAACTGGAGCCACAGCACCAGATGCTGTTTAGTGTCACACTCAGGACACTTTTTTTGAGGGATACAATCATCACACTCGGGACACTTTTTTTGAGGGATACAATCAGCACATTCTAAAACATAACAACAGGGTGGTATTTCACTGTGTAATTATGAAACACTGATATAATTTCTCATCGTGTATTCGTTAACAATCACATTTGTGTTGAAACCTGGTGTAAGATTCAAAGTGATAATACTCCGACAAAGGTTGATAGACAAAACATTTTATATACAGCACAGAATAAACAGGGTACATAATACATAGAGGTGTACATGAACATACATATACATAAGTAATATAAATACATATACAAGAGTAGAGATAATGACACATTCATGAATGGTAAAATACAAGATATTTAGGTATCAAAGAGATACCTAAATGTACATAAAAACGTAGTTATGGATACATGACTAAAGGATAGTCATATATCGTATAATAGACATACTAGCAGTGAGTGGCCAGTGTTAAGGGCCGAGCCCCAACGAGAAGAAGGTAGACAGAGTCTAACCCATAGTGTCACGTAATTCGAACAACAGGAAGAGAGAAAGAGACGTTCAGATCAGTCGCTTAAATATCAAAGGCCCCTAGCGGGAACCAGCGAACTAAACGGGCAGACAACTCCCCAGGCAAATACGAAAATAACGCCTACACTGGGAACAGATTTTTGTATATCATTTGAATATTTTACAATTATTTCTACAAAAAGGCGTTTTTTGGGGAAATAAACTCTGCATCAAAATTCTGATTTTGTAATCTGCTAGTATGTATTTTCCCAACCCCTCCATAGTTAGTAATGGTTAGTAAGAATATACCAAACCGGCAGTATTCAGTATCTACCCAACCTCTTCGCTACGGTCACTGTATGACACAAGGTCAATTTTTAAGTGGAATAAGTAAGTAGTAAATAAAGTCGTCGGAGCGGCCTAATGTCGGTATCAGTCATGCAGCGAGGGAGTCTATCCCCTTTTCACCAGCGCTATACCAAGGAGATTATTTTAGCGTCTGAGGTGGAGCGCCACACCTACCATCGGCATCCTTACTTTACCGCACAGATCCCTGTGTTACTCATACGCTGAGTTGGCGAGGGCGGGTATCGAACTAAGAACCTTGTGGTTTCTAGCCGAACGCTCTAGCTGGTTTGAATTGACAGTTTTCTTTCTCATTCGGTTCGGTTTATGTATGTATGTGTGGGAACGATGCTCCGGCACAGTATTACAGTCGTCGAAACTGCCCGTTCCAACCTCCCGTTCTTATGTTGTCTGTTGATTTACAGGAAGGCTGAAAAAGAGCTGGTTTCGTTCCTTTTACCAACTCGGCTGAAATAAGATTAAATAACCAAAAGCTGTCAACGGATCAACAAAACAATTGAACACAACGCCTTTTTTATGCTTATGTACAAAATATATACATTTATTTTACAAAGGAGCGAGGTGATTTCTTTGTCAGTTGACTGGTGATTTACAGCTAGTTTTTGGCTAAGTTATCAATTTTGTACCGAGTGGCAAGACATCAGAGTGTATCGGTAAAGTTGTGGCAAGGGCACCGAGCTATAGCGAGCTCCCTGGTTTCGGAGTGTCTGACTCCGCTTCTCTCTTCGGTCTCTTCCTTCGGTCTGTCTTATTTATGGGATCCAGACCTCCCCACCCCTAACATATACCTCTGATTGGCTAGCCACTCGATAACATTGCCTACGTGTCTAAATGGCCTTGTGCCAGCCTAGCTTATATCTTTCCATTTGGGTTTTTCCAACTCCAACGAGTCAAGGCCAACCATTGTTTTATTTTTCTAAGTTTTTGAAATTGTTGACCAACTTTTCAAAAACTGGAATCTTATTTGTTAAATTATCATTTCATTTTGGCAAAATCTAAAATTCCGATGATATATGTCAAATTTCATAATTTAAGGAATTTCTTTGTCTACGTGAAAATTCTTTGCTTAGATAAATTTATATTTTTAATATAAACAGTTATTATTATTATTATTATTATTGTTGTTTTTCTTATTTTTACCTTTAATTTTAACAAACCATCATAATTACTAATTAGGGTAGTTTTAATTAATTAGTAATTAATTAATAGATCGCCAATCAACCCATAACACTTTTAATAGTGTTACAAGATGGATTCATGCATTTCCCAAGAAAGAATTAACGAGAAGTAAATCGCAAAGCAGATTTGAACTCGGGTCACCGATTTCATTTTCTATGAAGATAACCGTTATGCTAATAGAATCTCCTAGTAAGAATTGTATGCAACTAGTTTTAAGTAAAAAGAGAAAAGGAGACTAAAAAAACTGATTGGGAATTGGTTAACAAGAAGAAAAAAAAAGAAAAAAGAAACAGCGTAAAATTTACTTGAAATAATCTTAAAAATCAATCCTAGTCCAACATGACGTCGGCCCTGTCGGCTGGGGCGTTAGAACGCACCGACTGCACCTCTGCAGAGGGGTAAGACTCCCCCAATGGAGCCGTGGGTGGCGACCCGTGATGCTTAATGATAGAGCCCAGGTGGATGAGAAGTTCATGACATGCAATACTCCACTTTGGCCCTATCTTGGGCTAGACGGGCGGTCAGAGAGGCCCCCTCCGATCAATCGGCTGGTCAAGTCAAGCCCTAGCACCTATATGATTTTCCCAACTCTATTGCTTTTATGGCAAGCCCCAACCCCTTTTTATCATATGGGTGCTAGAAGGCGGTGGCTGTGGGTCTACATGTCCTGTGAATGACGTTAAACTCTATCTGATGGTGAGGTTCCAGTTCTGGAGGTTTGGGGAATGTGGAGCACCCCTTCATCACCATTGCTCCCTGGTCCACTCTGACCCGGAGTGGTAGTACCTGTTAGGGTCCCATCTATGGGTTAAATAGAAAAATGTATTTATAAAAAAATTGTATTATCCATTAAGAATTGATTTATTTCAAAATTTTATCGGCATTAAATGACCCACTAAGGTTGATATGCCGTAAAACAAAACAAACCAAACCAACATGGCGTACATTTATAGAGAAGATACCAACGCTAAATGAGTTACACATTCAACAAACAAGAGATAAAACAAAATAGAAAACAAAATATAAAATATAAAAGAGTACAATCTAACGACATGGCTTTGTTTTGTTTTATCTCCCGTAGAAGTAAAATAATTGAATTCTGCCTCCAACAAACTTCGGTATGTCTTCAGGCAACTCCTCGGTAGTCAAGCCGTTCGAAGAAAAAAAAAAAAAAAGGAAAGAAAAAAAAAAAAAAAACTGTTGGGTCACCTGTTGTAAGCGACGGTTAAATAGGATTAGGGGTAAACGAAATCAGAGTAACGCTCGTTTGTATACAATCGCATTACTTATCAGTTATTGTTCTTTGTTTACTCCGCATCTTTCATTGACCGTCTGCTTCGTTGTGTCCAGTTGAATTTGGGATATTCTGTTTGTTAATTCTTTTTTTTTTTCGAACTAAACAAACATACAAAGAAACATTTGGATACAAAGAAACATTTCTTGTTTTTATGGCAAGGAAAACAGACAACAAAAAACGTTATATTCTTCTGATCATCTTTCACTATCTTATGTAGCTGGGAGTTCTTCTTCTAGTGTCTGGAACTTTTATTTAGAGATTTTGTGTCTGTTCTTCCATAAGGGATTTCTCGTCTATCAGAAGCCCTGGGTCATTAGTAGTTTTTGGATGAATAACCCAAGACTTAGATTTTCTTTATATTATATTTTATTTAGAAATCCCCATCCAGACTAACCGCCCGTCTAGTCTAAGTAAGGGTCTAAGTGGAGTGTTGCATGTCACGGACTGCTCAGTCACCAGGGTCCCATCCTTACTCATCACGGGTCGCCACCCACGACCAACCGGTGGCCCCATCTGAGGGAGTCTTACCCCTCTGCAGAGGTGCAGTCGGTGTATCTTAACGCCTCAGCCAACAGAGCGGCCCACAGTATGTTCTGAAATGATGGCCTTATACCAGACTCAACTGAACTAAAATTTGTTTGAAGTTATTTATTTTTCTGCCTTTGTTAATTAATAAATAATCTTCTATTGTTCCGATTAGAATTTCGCTTTTTTCTTTTTCTTTTTCTTTCTTGTTTTTTTTTTTTTTTTGTCGTTTGTTCCTGTTAATGTTTGTTGTTTCCCAACATTAAAATCGTTGTAATTCTTTTCGTTTTATTATTGTTTTATTGTTTTAACACTTTGTCGTCACTTACTACTATATAATTATTTCACTCATTGTTAGTTTTTTTTTCCCACCAGTCCAAACTGGTGGATTATGGTCAACCAACGCTGAAAGCAATGGTTTCTGCTAGATCACCGAAGTTAAGTAGCGATGAGTCTGTTCAATAGTTAATTCGGTAAAAACTTAAGCAACAGCAGCTAATGTGAATAACTTGAGCCACTTGTTTATAAAAATGAATTGATTCGACATTAAATAACCCGAAAAGGGTTGATATGCCGTCAGACAAAACAACAACAACAACCAAACCAAATTGTTATTTTTTCATTGAAATCTGAATGGCAATAAGTCTTCTCCGATCATCCAGATTATCTTTTTGATAGTGCTGTGGTCTGGATGATCTTCTTTCTCTGATCTCCAGATCTTATCCAGTCCTGTGGGGACCGTTCCAAGTGCCTCAGCTACAATTGGTATCACCGTCACCTTCATGTTCGACAACTATCTCCAATCTCAGACAAGATCCAGGTATTTGTTTATCTTTTTGCATTTGTACTGGTCTTTTCACAGTACCAAATCTATATAACGTTATATACCTTTCTTACTTCTTACTCAGGTCGTATTTCTTCTGGCCGACTTTGGTTCTATCTTCTAACATCTTGGTCTGGTATATCTTCTAAGGTCTGGTCTTCTTGGGATTCCGGGCCTGGTTTCTGTTGGGGATCACTCCTTATCAGAAGCCCTGTGTCATTGTTAGTTTTTAGGTAATAAACACAAGACTTCGATTTACGTTGATGTTACTTTATTCCAAATTCCCAACCCAGACAATCTGCGCAGATGAGGCTTACATGTTGCTAGCTCGGCTTCTAAATTCTAACTGACTAACTGAGTTGCTTACTCCTTAAACCGGAAGAGGACCTTCTATCGGGGTTCCGGTTCTCACGATTCATCCCCGCAAGGCAAGGTCAGAGTGAGGTCAAGCGCTATCACTCACTCTCAAGGCCATCAGCTACACTAATCGCCATTATGATTTCTACAATACCTTATAAAAGCATTAGGGATCCAATAATTATGTAACACATTTTTTAATTTTTCCCCTGTGATCCGCTGAGACAGCAAAATCCATTAGATTGCAACTTCTTTATTTCCCGAGTCAATTAACACTAGTTCTTATATTCAGGGCATAATCGGTGTTGTTACCGTTGCTGTTAAAGGGGAACCACTCTTGACTGATAAATTATTCATTTATTTTCCCATTAAACTAACCCTAAATCCTAACTCTAACCCTAACCCTAAACCTTGACCCTAACCCCGTCTTCTTTTTTCCTAGTAGATCAATGAATAAATAGATAATTGGACCATATGACCTTTAGGCATCTCTTTTTGATTTCGATTAAGAAAGGTCATGTTTTTCATTTACACCGTCAATATCCGGTTATTTTAACAGACGATTTTTAGATTTTTTTAAATTACAAAACTAACCCTTAACCCTAACCCCTACGAAACAACCGGATATTGGCGGTGTAAATGAAAAACGTGTCCTTTCTTAATCGAGATCAAAAGGGGATGCCTAAAGGTAATATGATCCAAATAATTTATCAGTCAAGAGTGTTTCCCCTTTGTTTATGTTAGAATTATAGGAAATAACCATTATTTTTTTCCCTTCATCTTTATTTTTTAAAGATTGATGATGCCCTACTGTATTCTGCCGCAGTAGTAGTTTGAAACATCGGGTGCCCTCTGTTCGTTCACCATACAGTAGGTCATTGGGCATGCGGCCTTTGTCCATCCTCCTGACATGTCCAAGCCAACGCTGGCGTCTCTCGCAGATGATGGCGGGCATGCTGTTTATGTTTGCTCGTTCCAGCACGTCTGTGTCTAACTCTAAGAAGATTGTGATATGCTGGATCCCATATAGGAGTGAAGTGGAATGAAAGAACTGACTCCGCAGCTAAATCGGCTCTAGATTTGATCCCCAACAATTTCAAGATACCATATACGGATTTGAAACCTAAAATTAATAGATGCCTTCATACAAAATAGCAACAACACTGGAATAACAACGTCCACAATAAACTCTTCCTAATCAAACCCACTTTGGGAGGCTTACGCATTGGTCATACAAGACTAACGCCCTCCTATATACTCAAACAAGAACAACACCTTTGACAGTTAAACACTTATTCATGGAATGCAAGTTTTTTGCTCACATCAGAAACCGTTATTTTAAAGCAAACAATATGAAAGATCTGTTTGAAAACGTCAACATGAAGGATATTCTCTCTTTTTTGAGAGAAATAAAATTATACCATAGAATATAGACATGAACTTAATCAATACCATACAACATAATCCCCAATAATGCTAACACATTGTTAAAACCAATTACTAAAAAGTATAAGTATAAATACACTATATGTATCACTTCCTAGCCATTAGGCATGACATACCCCAGACGGGTTGATATGCCATTAAAATCAATAAACAAACAAACAAGCAGCCTGCCGTTCTGTTAGAGGAGCTACGGGGAATTGATCCAATAATTGTTCTCTATCTCCAATCTTCATCTTCCCCTAAGAGATATGTTATCTTCATCCAGGTTGTTTATGTCCGGCAGATATACAGGGATAAACTATTTTATTCCAATTCATGAACAGTTTCACATCTTTTGGTTTTTCTGTTGCTATGGAGATGAGTCTTTTAAGCCCCTTCTTGTTATCGTCTATGAAATCCACATCATCAGCATATTCCATCTCTAAGGACATGTCTAGCGATGATACAGGGGGATGGGGGCAGTGTAGAGCATTTTTTTTTTCAGAAAACGGAACATCAGTAAAGTTGAATGTGAAGAGCACAGGAAAGAATGTCTATGGAGAGACATTTGTTATCCTAAATTTAACAGAATAGGCCGGGTTGTTTCCTAGTTGAGTAACATGATATTACAGGGTCGACCCAGAAAAAACAGAACCCAAATTATTTATTTTCCCATTAAACTAACCCTAAACTCCAACCCTAACCCTAAACCCCAACCCTAACCCTAAACCCTAGTTGAGTAACATAATATTACAGGGTAACCCAGAAAAAACAAAACCCACCAATTTTGTAATAAAACTGTTAATCTTAATTTTTAAAAAGTTTAAGTCCAACAAGGGTTAGGGTTAGGGTTAGGGTTATGGTTGGGCTTAGTGTTAGTTTAATGGGAAAAAATAAATAATTTGGGTTCTGTTTTTTCTGGGTCACCCATGTTATTCAACTAGGAAATAACCATAAGCCGTCTTGGGACGGACCCTTAGTGTGGTGTATGCTAGCAATAGTCTGACCAGTCACATGTCCTCATCCTTACAGACAGCTTGGTGTTACAAATCCATTTTCTTTGATTTTTAAAGATGTTCAAAGGCCTCGGACATGTCCATTTTCTCCCAAGACGCGAGCGAAAGTCTCCCTGAAAAGCACTGTATCCACATTTATTAACAATAAACATTTTCCTGACTGGTGCGAAAAATAAATTTTGTGTGAAAAATCACGAAAACCAAAAGTTATTAAGCTACCGGTTTTCCATTGAAAAAAAAATCGGGTTTATATTCCCTGAAAAATTGGACCATATGATCTTTAGGCACATCTTTTGCGATTTCGTTTCATAAGAACATTTTTTTCATTTACACCGTCAACATCCGGTTGTTTGTTAGTGGTTAGGGTTAGTGGTTAGGGTTGGGGCTAGGGTTAGTTTTATAATTAAAAAAAGCTCTAAAAATCATCTGTTAACAAATAACCGTATGTTGACGGTGTAAATGAAAAAAATGTCCTTATGAAACGAGATGGCAAAAAGGGTGCCTAAAGGTCATATGGTCCGAAAAATTAAATGTTAAGCAGAAAAGAATTAAAATTTCATTGAAGATATTTTGTTTTGAAGTGGTTGAAAATGGCGCCAATGTATTGGGTCACATGATTTTGGACATCCCGCAAGGAAATAGCAAGACGAGATTGTAATTTATTCGAATTGAATGAAAAAGAACTGAATCAGAAAAGACCAGAAGCGAAAGAAACGTTTTTTTGTTCTTTTGTTTTTAATCTTTTAAATTTGTCTTTTCATCATTTCTTGAAAATGTCATTTTTTTTTTTACATAAGACGACGACGACGACGACGACTTGAGACCAGACGTATCTTATAAAAGGATTCATAATCGTAATTGAAAAATAAAGAAAACATATTTTTTTAAAGTCAAATAAGACTGAAATTGAAACTTTGGTGATTCTGAAGAATATTCTTCCTTGAAATTGAAAACGATATTCGCTGAAGATTCTGCAATGTAAAGTCACGTGATTGATAAAGAATATCTTATTGGTTTAATGTTTTTTAGTGAGTTCATTTTACAGTGTTGCCACCATTTATGCCCCAATTTAGGTCAAACTATTTTGTAGAATTAAAATTACCAGCAAATCAATTTCAGTTTCATTTTTTTAGAATTGGGGTGAATTTTTCCAAATATTAACAGACTAATTCTTTAAACAATTTCATAAACCATAACGTTGATTTCATATTAAATTCCTTGAGTGTCAGTGCAATAAATAAATAAATAATGAAAAGAAAAATGCTTGACTTTCGACATTCAGTTTGTAATACCCCCCCCCCAAAAAAAACAGCTGAATTTTCGAAAATTTCTTCAACATATCTCATCTAAAAGAACCAGAAATTCTATCGAAATTCCAAATTAACTCGTGTTGTAAATAATATCTTTTTCCCGCGTCAAATTGTAACAAATAAATAAAATTATTTCTTTATTCCGCATTTATTTCCAACTAATATCTTTATCCCTTTTCTTTCTTTTTTTTCTCTCTTTTGCCCATGATCCATTCAAGAAATAGGACCATATTACCTTTAGGCACCCCCTTTTTGATCTCGATTAAGAAAGGACATGTTTTCCATTTACACCGTCAATGTCTGGTTGTTTTAACAGACGATTTTTAGATTTAAAAAATATTATAAAACTAACCCCTAACCCTAACCCTAACCCTAACCCCTAACAAACAACCGGCTATTGACGGTGTAAATGAAAAACATGTCCTTTCTTAATCGAGATCAAAAAGGGGTGCCTGAAGGTAATATGGTCTAATGATCGTACTACCACAACTGATGATTTTGTTTAACCAAAAGAAAAAATAAGTTGGACCATATGACCTTAAGGCACCCCTTCCACGATCTCGACTCGTGGGGACACTTTTCTCATTCACACCGTAAAAATCCGGTTATTTGTTAGGGGTTAGGGTTAGGGTTAGGGTTAGGTGCTTGTTTTATAATTTAAAAAAAAACTCTAAAAATCGTCTGTAAATAATTAATCGGATTTTGACGATGTGAATGGAAAAAATGTCCCCACGAATCAAAATCGCAAAAGGGGTACCTTAAGGTCATATGGTCCAATAAGTTAGGATTAGGGGTTAGGGTTATGGGCTAGTTTTATAATTTTTAAAAATCTAAAAATCGTCCGTTAAAACAACCGGATATCGACAGTGTAAATGAAAGACATGTCCTTTCTTAATCGAGATCAAAAAGGGGTGCCTAAAGGTCATATGGTCCAATAAATATAATAGATAATCTCTAAAATTCAAATTCAAATCAATTCTGTAGACAAATTAGATTTGTCAAGCTTGTAAAATCTGTACAAGTGATATTGCGTAAATATCAGTTTGCCATCTAAAATTATAGGTCACGTGGTGTAGAGTGATAGTGAATAAGTTAATCTCGCAAGACTTTCTCAGTTGTTGTTGGCATCCTTTTGAAAGTTGATATTTGTTAGTTGAAGTCAAGTATGACACACAAGACTGGATTCATTGAGCTCCAATGAGGATTGAAGTCATTTTCAAGATCAGTAGATGAAACATTATTCCACGGTTGATGATTTGTTTCTATTTACAAAGTTTGTATTTATAATATTTTATTTTCTGAAATCCGAGATTTTCACTTGTGTTCAATTCTACTCGGCATTTAATGTAAAAATTTGTGTGTGAACAATCGATTAAATATTGATTACAAACTTTTAATGAGATCCATAGAATGATTTTGGTCTTGATCCCAAATTTTCTTTCTTGATTCTGCCGGTTGTTATTTGTCAACATGAAATTCAATATTTCAAATTTGACTTTGACATGACAACCGGAATTGGCACATTACCGATTTGCAAATTGACAAAGGTTATTTAAATCATTGAAAAGATTTTTACGTATACATGTAATTATTTACTGACATCTTAACCACGTCAGGGACAGGTGCGGTCTGAGTGGGGATAGCCTTCTGAGATCACACTGGTATTTTCTTACCGCTCCAATGGTCGAAACCACTGGTTTCTTTATTTCTTTATTTACCAAACTAGAAGCTGCTATTATTATTGAATCGCAAGTTGGAGCCTCGTAGTATGCCCCATTAAAATCCCTATGTAAAAACAAAAGACAGTGTGTTGATCCAGACACTCTAGAAATAAAAACTATTATCTACTATTTAAAATATTAAATGAAAAAAAAACAAAAAAAAAACCCTCTGCTATTATCATTAAAATTTAACTTTTTAAGTATCTTCACTTATATAAATCAAACCTTCATTATTTTTGCTCAAAACCACGAACTGGTGATATTTAATGTGTATATATATTTACTTGTCATTAATTGTATTATTTCCGAAGTTTCCTCCGGACATACACATACACACAATTGCCCTTTATATATGTATAGAAGATTATATTGTGTTTTTTCTTCACTCCGTTAGGGGTATATATATATATATATATATATATATATATATATATATATATATAAGCATTCCAGCGTGTGTTTGTACCCCCTATTTCTTCCAACGGTTTTTTATCCTTCTTTCCTTCATATGTTTTGCTCGATGATGATGACCCATTCTACTAAGCGGTCGAAACAGATTCTGTCAGCAGATTATAATTACTAATTGTTTTTTCAAAATGTTAAATTCACTCTGTTGGATTAACTTCCATTATATATATATATATATATATATATATATATATATATGAATGTGTGTGTGCGTGAACGATCGATTAAATATTGATTACAAAATTTTAATGAGATCCATAGAATGATTTTGGTCTTGATCCCAAATTTTCTTTCTTGGTTCTGCCGGTTATTATTTGTCAACATGAAATTCAATATTTCAAATCTGACTTTGACATGACAACCGGAATTGGCACATTACCGATTTGCAAATTGACAAAGGTTATTTAAATCATTGAAAAGATTTCTACGTATACATGTAATTATTTACTGACATCTTAACCACGTCAGTCGAGTTGTTGGCATCCTTACTACTAAAGACGATGCGTAGTGTACACTTTTTTTTTATCTGCAACTGCGCGAGTGGCTAAACAGACCAATTTTTGAATGGCAATCTCTGGTGTGATTGCAAACAAACGGTGATGCTTACTGGAGATACTGTTGTCTCTCCTTCCTTATGGCTCTCTTTTCTACGGCAGCTTCTTTCCTCTCTCTCCACTTTTTTTTATATCTGCAACTGCGTGAGTGGCTGAACAGACCAATTTTTGAATGGCAATCTCTGGTGCAGTGATTGCAAACAAACGGTGATGCTTGCTGGAGATGCTGTTGTCTCTCCTTCTTTATGGCTATATTTTCTGTGGCGGCTTCTTTCCTCATTTGTTTCACTCCTTTTCGTTCCTTGTTTGACGAGGTGGTGCCAGGTCGTATGGTCTTCTGCATAAGCCTCCCATGTGTTGGTGTCGATGTGGCATGTCTTCATGTCCCTCTTGCAGATATCTTTAAACGCGCATGCGTGGTCTCCCTACCGGCCGTCAGTATGCTGTGTCCTTATGTCAGATTGAGTTGGGATTAGTTAGCATCTGTTCTTCAATTCAGATGAATGCTAAAATGCTAAAGAGATAGGTCATAACAAATATAGTAGATTCGATCCTCACTTGGTGCCGGGTTTTATGATATTTTGCTTGTGCTAAGTCTTAAATCTTTACATTCCTAATCAAGTTTAATCGTTAATTCCTTTGATTTACTGTTCAGGTTCGAGCCTTAGAAAAATCACAAAATTCTTCGTACTTTTTGACATGCCGGCTTTTAATACTTCATTTGTAGTGACAGAATTATTTCCCCTTTTTTCACACAATTGAATTGTTGATTTAAGTTTTACTCAATTACAAATACATTTGTAGATTAGGATAAATCGTTTTTTATTAAACTTAATTGTCTGCATTTAGATGAAGACTGTTATCTGGTTTAACATTATAACTAATAAAAAAATTATAACCAACATCATAACCTATTAGAATGGTTTACCAACTATAGAAAGGACCATATTATTTGGGTAAAATATAATGTAATAATAAATGAACACACACTTGAGAAAGTTTTATTCTACTTAGAATACAGTTGCAGTTTTCTTGGGAGTTTATATACTTTCAGAAAGCTAAAGATTTACACCAGGGGAGGTAAAAATAAAACATGGGAAGTAACTCTCAATTATATATTACATATAACTACTAATATTTTATATACAGTTTGAAGAGTAAATTATCGACCTGATAAAATAAACGAGAATTATTCCGAGTTGTTGTGGTGTCAGAACTACTTTATAGTTACACCATTCGAACTCTAACAAAACTCTGTGAAAAAGGCTAGATGGGAAATAAAGACGTTGAGTGATGTTTCGAATAAATCCTGAAAACAGGATTCTACAAAACAGAAATTATACAGCCACAAGGACGAACTCATAAATGGTGTTCTCCTATATACTCCTACACATGGACAATGGATGTCTTTTAGAGCAGTGGTTCCCAGCCTATGGCCACATGGCCAAAATGGGCCAAAGCAAATTTCAGGTGAGCCAAGGAAATATCATAATTATATACAGGAAAATTACAAAATTAAATATTGATAATAAATAGTCGTTAAATTGGAACTGAAAAGTAAATGTAGTTTAGATATTTGAGATAAAGTGTGTGCGTCAATATGGTTGTATCTTGATGTAAAATGGAAATATTTTTTCTATTATAATAATTTCATTATTGCTCGTGCGGAGGGGTTGGTAAATATATATACCGACCTTAGGCCACCTCGACGACTTTACTTTTGCTACTTGGAAAAAGGCGTGACACATATTTCTTGTAGAGAAGAAACGGAGACAAATATTGTCTCTATGACTCCAACTTCTTTTTTTAAATTTTTTTTTTATTAATTCTAATTCAAACGTAAAATCTATTTTAAAGTTTAACGCTATCCATTTCGAATTCAATGTAAAACAAATACCGTTATTATTAGAACTAGTACAAAATAAAAACACCCTCAGGGCGATGTAAAAATAGATTTTAGAAACATATTGCCTGAGGGTGGGAATAAAAATTCAATGTCAGCGAGTTTGTACCCTAAGTAAGTAAAATCATCAAATTCATTAAAGGATTAAAAATAAAACAATTTGAAATGTAAACTTTAACTATGTATTGAAATAAAACAAACTATATATAGATATATAATACCAGTCATGTATTTATTAAAACTTGTTTAAAAAACAATGAGAACTGTCTAATGCCGCATGTTCAAATTTTGAATGTATTTATTCTGTTATGACGATTTTGTGTAATGTGACGTAAGCAGTGACGTCATTTTTGTTACAGACAAAAACCGGAAGCGAATCTCCATTATTAATAGAAATAGATAGATAGTCTTATTAAGTAAATAATTCAATAGATGTTATTCGTATTTTATTTATTTTATTATTTATAATAATATCATATTTGAAATAAGAAATTATCATGTTAGTGTTCGTCTAGATAGGTAATTTCTTTTTTTTAAAGTTTCAAAAGAACACGTTATACTTCTTTCTGGCTCCCTACTATATGAGAGGATAAACCCTGACAAAGCCAGATATGTGAGAAAATGCGAGACCGGATGTATACCCGAAAAACGCCCGGCTAGTCACTGCAACCACTGAGATGCTGATTTCGTCCAGGACATCCCTGGCCAGCTCAGCACTTTCTCGGTGGAGGAGAGGGGCGCACAAACAACTGGCAAACCCTAGTGTGCCAACTAGTAAAATACCCAAAATACCCCAAAATACCAAAATACCCCAAATATCCAATATACCCCAATATACCCCAAATACCCCAATATACCCCAATACCCCAAATACTTCCAATATACCCCAATATACCCCCAAATACCCCAAAATATCCCAAATACCACCAAATACCCCCAAATACCCCAATATACCCCCAAATACCCCCAATATCAAATATACCCCAAAATACCCCAATATACCCAAAATACCCCCAAATAACCCCAAAATACACCAAATACCCCAAAATATCCCAATATACCCTCAAATACACCCAAATACCAAAATACTCCAATATACCCCAAAATACCCCAAATACCCCAAAATACCCCAAAATGCACCAAGCTTGAAAAAAATATTAAGATTGATCATTTGTAGAAGGATAAAAATGTACAGAAGGAAAAGTTGATTTTAAGATAAAAAAAAATATACAGACGCGTGTTAACCGGATCAAACAGTGTTCGGAGGAAGGGTAAGGGACAAAGTTTTTAGGGGGGTGTACAGTGCGAGGAAAACAAGAGAAAATAATGAAACAATCAAATAACAAAAAAAAAGGAAGGTTTTATATTTTCAGTTGTGCCAATAGAAGGGTTTGATCGCAAATCGCAACGGATGACATCAGTGACACTAATGTTAAAAGAATGAGACATAATTAGGGGGTGGGTGGTTGGGTGGGTGAAATTTGTGGCGTCGAAATTTGACCCGGTGACATCCGAGTGGAGGTTAAAGAAAATTAGAATTTAAAAAGGGCAACAGTCAGGAAGGATGTACGCTTTCTGGGAGACGGGATGTGTGGGTGGGTGAGTGTATGTGTCGGGGGCGGGGGCGGAGGCGGAGGCGGAGGAGAGCACTTATGGTTTCATGACTCAACTGTCAATTTGACTATATATATATATATATATATATATATATATATTATATATATATGAGAGAGAGAGATGTATAGTATATATATATATATATATATATGTATATATAATATATTTGTATATATATATGTTATGTATAATGTATATAATATATGTGTATAGTATATTTATATATAGTGGTGTGTGTGTGTGTGTATGTATTTATGTGTATGTGTGCTTAGTGATAGTCTATATAGTATATATTATATAGTTACTTATTCATTTTATGCAGTGACAATGCTCTACCGCCAAACCAACAGTTCTCTCTCTAGGTACATCTTATATACCTTTATCTATTTACTAACTAACAGATCTTTAAGCATTGATGCAATAAGTTATTATTATTATCATATTATTATCATATTATTATTATTACTAGCAAATATATGCACCCTCCGGGTGCAAGTATTTAAGTTTTAATGTAAATGAAATATCGTATATTATATTAAAAACTAATGAAAATAAATAAAGATGCAGATAAAAAATCTGAAACAGAGGAGGGTATCTATCGATAAAATAGAATAACTGAAATTTACTCTTCCATCACTCTCGTCTTTCATTGTTATATTTTTTTAATTTAAGTATTTAGTTAAAAGAGGAAAGAAAGAATAAAATGACAGTTATTTATATCTGTATAATGGATTTCATTTAAGATTCATTGAAGAGATTTTTGCTTATATTCATAAAATAAAACCAAACAGTTAGAAACCAATAATACTAAGCATATATTTATTAAAAATTACATTTTTAATATCAAATATGCAAATTAGCCTTTCCCGTTCACACTGTAAACACACTATTTGTTGTATATATAAATACAATTGCATGTTATTAGTATGTAGGTATGGCTAACAGTATAAATAATGTAAACAATTTTATTAATAATTGAGGTTAAAATAAGAATAAATTCATGGTGAATGTGACGTCAATTACTAAGGGAATTGTGACTTGAGTAGTGATTTAGTTTCGGTTACAGACAGAAAAACACACAATCTCCATTATAATAAGATTATTATTATTAGTAGTAGTATTTCACTCTTTGGGAGTTCCTCATACCAGCGTTAGCTGGTGGTCTTTCACTGGAGACTGAGTGAAAACAAGCCTCCTCGGATCTCCAGGACACTTCTAAGTATTCTTCACAATACCGTGATCTGGGTGGTCTCGATTCTTCCACAGATTTCCAGTTCCACCAATCTTTTTCCCAAGACTTTTTCAAGTGCACCAACTACAATTGATATCACCGCCATACTCGATTTTTTCTTTTTTTTAGTTCTCAAGCAAAATCTAAGTATTTGTTTATCTTTTCGCCTTCTTTCATTTTCACACTGTGGTCCGCTGGAACGGCAAAATCCTCGAGATGATAAAGTTTTTATTATCACAATTATTATTATTGAGTTCTTCACACCAACGTTAGCTGTGTTAGCTGAGGCATTTCACTGGGGTGTGAGTGACAACAAGTCTCCTCAGGTCTCCAGGACTCTTCTGAGTATTCTGGCAGATTGTAGCAGTGCAGTATTTTGGATGGTATCAATTCTTCCTATGATTTCCAGATTTTCCAGTCTTTTTTCCAAGATTTTTGGGACTGTTCCAAGTGCACCAACTAGAATTGGTATCACTTTGACTTTCATATTCCATATCTTTTCAGTTCTCTGGCAAGGTCCAGGTATTTGTCCATCTTTTTGTTTTCCTTCACCTTCACCCTATGATCTGCTGGGACCGCAAAGTCCACCAGTTGACACGTTCTCTTTTTTTGTTAATCAGCACTAGGTCTGGTCTCCTCGTTGGGATAGGGTGATCCGTCTTTATCTCGAAGTCCCGGAGAATTTTATTCGTTTCATTCTCAAGAACAGATTCTGGTTTATGCATATACCATTTTGTTGTATGGTCAAAGTTTAATTTTTTGCATACATTCACTTAATACATGGTTTACAGTCTCATCTCTGTCACTGCACAGTCTACAGTTACTGTTTTGTTGCGTCTTATCAATTGTGCTTTGATATAATTTGTTCTTAAGGCATTATTTTGTGCAGCAATTATTAGTGATTCAGTTTCTCTCTTGAGGTTTCTTTTTCTTAACCATGCCCAAGTTTTTCATGTGCAACCTCTCCGATTTGTTGTTTGAAGTGTCTGCTGCTGTTATTATTATTTATACTGGCTGATTCTAATCTTAGCTACTCACTACTACTTGGATCTTCTTGGACGACGGACCATATCGCTGGACCTCTTTGACACTACGTAGGATTCCAAAACTTAGGACTTATTCACTTACCAAAGGATTCTATAACTCGGGACTTACTTACTTATTTACTTTAAGTTCCTTGAAATTGAAAGCGATAATCGCTGAAGATTCTGCAATGTATAGTCACGTGATTGATAAAGAATATCTTATTGGTGTTGGCGTTTTTTATATATAAGGCGTGTGGTAAATGGTCACTTTTACTTATAGACTCGCCGATAAGCACGTGACCAACCTATTGTCCAATCACTGGCAGTGTTCTGCTGCTAATATTATTATTCATACTGGCTGATTCTAATCTTAGCTCATTACTACTTGGATCTTCTTGGACGACAGACCAAAAGAATTCTATGCCACAGGACTTATTCACTTACCAAAGGATTCTATACCACAGGACTTATTGACTTACCAAAGGATTCCATATCACAGGACTTATTCACTTACCAAAGGATTCTATAACTCGGGACTTACTTACTTATTTACTTTAAGTTCTTTACAACTGGCCAAGGATGGCGGCCAGATACTTAACACTTATAAGCGGCGGTATTCATGAAAATCTAACATATATTTTAGTAGAGAGAAAAATAACAAATATATAATCATTATCATCAGGTCGTTCTGACTGCACGAATTTCTATGAATATTGGTCATCGTTACTGGCAAGTCCTTATCACGGCATCCAGTATTCACGCAGAGCTGATCAATGTACGTTTTTTGATGGTTGGCCCACTCTGGTGTGTCTGTGTGTATTTGTCCACAAGAGAACGTCATATGAGCTCATCCTTACTTTTCAACAAGTGTCCAACATGTCCAGTTAACTGGTAGTCTTTTTTTTATCTTATTTTAGAACTTGTCTTTTTTTTTGTATTAGTGTGAGGAACTAGGTTGGCCATCGCCAGTTCAAATAAAAATTAATACTAAAATATTAAAATTAATAAATATTAATATTTTAATATATCAATATTTTATATATACAAAGTAAGATTATATAGATTATATCTTTTATATAGTATTATAAATTAGTAATTTAGTATTATAATTAAAAGTAAATATAATTAAAGAGTAATTTATGAGGAAGTGCGTCTAACTTGGATGGTTTGAGTGCTAGGAGATAAATGGCCGTACAGTTGCATTTTGTAGAGTACCGCTTCCAGTATTAGTTCAGGACAGTAAGCAGCAACTTTGTGTAGTTACTATCTACTTTTCCCCCCAAGCGTATCGTTAGAGTCCAAGTGGTGCAGTCATATAGTAGCACTTGCATGGCTACAGCTTGGAAGAATTTTCGATTTATCTTCTCAGATATATAAGATTTTCTCTTGATCGATAATCTGTCTATAGCAATTCAAACCTTTCCTATACGTATATTGACAACACATTCTGTAAAAAAGATATTACTACCTATGTGTGTGAACTTGTCTACTTGAAGTACATGCAAGGAATCATATATATGCTCGCTTCCAACTGCGACAAAAATAATTAGGTGAAACCTCCAGGAATCTATAAAAACGGATATATGAACAGAAACAAAATATTAGATTAGGTAACCGCAACAATTGTCTGTTCCAACACGTATCCAAAACTAATTTTAATTTCAAAAGTGCCTAGATACTAGCCCACACCAACAACGAAAGGTTGAGACAAAGCAAGTGCCATAACAGCTTTACAAAATATAAACTGCAGACCCGGCCTTTTCAACATCTCACCATTTTTAGGAAAATTAGTCATCATTAGCTATAAGACGCCGAAGTCAAACCAAACTAGCAATCCAAACACGAAAAAATACAAAAAACAAAAAAGAAATTACACTCTCTCTCGCCATAGTATAAAGGTTAATACCGCAACACCCTCGCACACACTATGGTATCAACAAATGACCCATATACTCACCCTACCATCTCGTCAACAAAAAAAAAACAAATTACTATACATTTAATTAACCATTGAAATTAATTATTGGATCTATTATTGAGACAGTTGTTTGTGTTAGTATTGCAATGTATAATTTCAATTAAACTTAGTTAAAAAAAAGTATTTTTCAACATTAAATATATAGTAATTTGGGTTTTTTGTTGTTTATTTCTTTTTAAGCAATACGTAATTAAAAACAACCTTAATCCCCTAGAACCGTAACCCAATTCGCAAAATGTTAATTCATAGACTGTAGTTAAACTGTCATTGGGTACCACCAAACAAATTTCCGTTTTAATTTTCCGACCTAAATCAGAAGTTAGCCCAGAGATAAGAAAAAATTGAGATTACGAGATATGAACAATAAAATAGCTAATTTTTTAAGTTAGCCAAATAGATAGTAACGGGCTGAGATAATATACATAGATAGATGGGAACAAAATGAGATAGATAAATAGATACAATTGCAGGATGAGATAGATAGAACAATAGCAGGTACTGTAAGAAACCGAATATCAAAATTACTTGATTCGGCATTAGATAACCCGAAAAGGGTTGATGTGTCGTAAAACAAAACAACCAACCAACCAACTGAAATAGATAGATAGTAGATAGATAGATAGATAGAGAGAGAGAGAGAGAGAGAGAAAAAGACATGTATAAGATGATGAAGAGAATTGATATCGAAATACATAAATCTATTTACATTTTCCACTCTAAGGAGAGGCGCACACATATATATATTATATATATTATATATATATATATATAATATATATTTATTTATATATATATATTATATTATATATGTTATATATATATATATTTATTCTATTATATTATATATATATAGATATATATATGTATATATATATTTATTATATGTTATATATAATATTATATATAATTATATTATATGTATATATAATATGTATATATATTATATATATATACATATATATGTTAATAATATATATTTATATTATATGTATATATGTATATATATATTATATATTATATATATAATATATATGTATATATAATATATGTATTATATATATATTATATATATAATATATAATATATATAATATATATATATATATATATATATATATATATAATATATATAAACATATACGTATGGTGATGCCTACCATTAATTTTTAATTAAGCTGGTTTGGTCGATTGGCTTTCATTTTGTCGTTGATGAGATTTCGCTGCCATTTTTTTCGGTTGTAAATTATGTTTACGCAGTAAAAATGACGCCGAATGTTTTGTGTTGTTTTATTAGATTTTCGGCTGCTTTTTCTACTTTTTAGATGACAGTTTCATTATATTTTCAATAAATAAAGTTATGTATTCTGTGGTGGTGTCAGTGCCACTTACATGGTATGTGAATGTATAAAAGCATTCAAATTTGCTATTTTGATACCAAAATACATACGAGGGTAATCCATAAATTAAGGTCTCCATAACGCTGGGGACAGTGGAAAACTGTTGGTGCGGCTATTGGCAACACTGTTGTGTTTGTTGTGCATACGCTCAATCTTGGCAGTCCTTTCTATATATCTATCTATCGATCTATCTTTTATCTATCTGTCAGTATGCTCATATCTATGTATCAATCTATCTCAGTCTATTCATATCTATCTATCGATCTATCTACCTATCTATCTCAGGGGCAATGAATAATAGGGAAGTTTGGCGAGAGATTGTCATGGATATCCGTGCTGCATGTATATCCGAGGGGTAACATAAACATTTAGAAATCACAGAAACGTTTATTGTTTATTGTCAATGATGTTTCTATGATTTTATAGTTTGAAAATATACCTATCTTTCTACATAATCACCTTTGGCGTTCAACAACCGAAAAAATGTGCGAACTTTACACTTAACAGACTAGGGTAGATAGATAGATAGATAGATAGATAGATAGTCATATATATATATAGATAAATAGATAGATATTAGAGAAATGGATACAATAGAAACCTACTCGAGTTTCCCCATAAGGATCTTCAGGGTTAGATCCACTGAATTAATCGAGGTACCGATTAATTGCAGCCGTGTGTTCTTTGAATATGTTACGTTATAACGTGACATCTTATTCAATGAACACACGTGTGATCGGCTGCAATTAATCATTAATCGATTATTCAGTGGATCTAACCCTGAAGATCCTTATGGTGAAACTCGAGTAGGTTTCTATTGTATCCATTTCTTTAATAAATTTGCTCTACTTTGTATTAAGCACTTTGTATTTGTTATATCGCTGACTTAACTCCTGGATTTTGTGCACCTCCAACGATCGTGCTCATATTCACCGGTAAGCCACCTTTTATCTTTATAAATATATATATATATAGATAGATAGATAAATTTATCGATATGAACATACTGAGATAGATAGCTGCCAGCATCTTCGCATAACTGGTCAATGTAGGTCCTTGCTGGGCGCCCCACACTTGCATGTCCATGTGTTGGCTTCCACAGGAGAACGTCGCTTATGAGTTCATCCTTGCTTCTCCAGCAGTGTCCAGCATGCCTTGTCCGTTTCACTCGGATAGTTTGTGAGATGGGGGGAAAGTGACCGTACAGCTGCTTCTTTCTGGGATGTTGTTTCCACGACTTGTTCAAGACTGCACGCAGCATTCTTGTGCAGCTCCCATCTAGCTTATTCTCAAGACGCTTCGTTAGGGTCCAAGTGGTGCAGCCATACAGCAGCTCTGATACAACCACAGCCTGGAAGAACTGTCGCTTCAGCTTGTCAGGGAGATCGGACCTCCATATGACTGATAATTTGTTTGGGGCCGATGATGTCTTTCCTATTCGTGTATTAACATCGCTCTCTGTTGATGAGATATTACCACCTAGGTACGTGGCTTAAGGGGCTTGCCGTTGAGTGTGGAGATGTTTCCTTTCTTTTTGAAACTCATGAACTCTGTTTTACCGGAGTTCACATAGAGGCCGATATTCTTTGCTGCCTACTCCAAGCTATGTAGCAATGACTCAGCATGTACCGGTGTATCTGCAAGTAGTGCAAGGTCATCAACATAGTCTGCATCTGTGACTGTTTGTGCGGGATATGTCTGCTTCTTGCTTTTTTTAATGTGAAACCTTTTTCTTTTATGGTATCTAATGATGTTCGGAGTACGTAGTCCAGGCATATTATAAATATATATGTTGCCAATGTATCTCCTTAGATAACCACCAATAAGAGAGGTCACTCTTGTCGGTAGATACCACAAGTAGTCAAATATATAGGAGAGACCTGTCTAAAACCTTTTGGAAGCCATAGTTTCGTTATACGAAGGTTTAAAATAGTGGATCCCAAATATCCTAGGGCTACTAATGTATTACGCCTTACGTCCGAAAATGTTCGATTCCAGAATAAATTGTACCATGTTGCTACCAATATTATTTGGCATCAAATGCTCCCATACCCGAGGAATGCTACAATTTTTCAGCCGAAATCTTCACGATTCATACTTAATATGGAAGACTAGTTAAAAGTAATTATTATTTTCTCGTTGCAAATTACTATTCCAGATTAGTTTCTTTGCTGTTGGTTAAGTAATGTTAACAATACAACAAATAACAAACTTGCTTGTAAAATAGAGAATCTCTTACGTTACATATGTTATTTTGAATGAATGAGTCTGATCTGTTTATTTATCATAGCGGTTTTTTTTTCTCAAGAAATATTTTGATAAAAAACTTCTACTATAGAAAATGTATTGGCACTAACGAAACAATGGTTTGTTTTTGTTTTTAGGGCATATCAACTCAGTGGATCATTTAATGCCGATAAAGTTTTGAAATGAAGTCATTCGTAATGGATAATCAATTTTTTATTAATACATTTTTCTATTTAACCCATAGATGGGACCCTAACAGGTACTACCACTCCGGGTCAGAGTGGACCAGAGGGCAATGGTGATGAAGGGGTGCCCCACATTGCCCCAAAACCTCCAAAACTGGAACCTCACCATCAGATAGAGTTTAACGTCATTCACAGGACATGTAGACCCGCAGCCACCGCCTTCTAGCACCCATATGATAAAAGGGGTTGGGCTTGCCATAAGGGCAATAGGGTTGGGGCAATCATATAGGTGCTAGGGCTTGACGTGAACAACCGATTAATCGGAGGGGACCTCTCTGACCGCCCGTCTAGCTCCAGAAAGGGCCAAATTGGAGTATTGCAAGTCATGGACTGCTCAACCACCTGAGTTCTATCCTTAAGCATCACGGGTCGCCACCCACGGCCAACAGGTGGCCCCATTGGGGAGTCTTATCCCTCAGCAGAGGTGCAGTCGGTGCATTCTAACGCCCCCAGAAGACAGGGCAGGAAGAAACAATGATAAAACAATATCTACAAACACAGGTCAATAAGTGTACAAGCCTCGATTTTCGAAGACAACATTTTTGGTCAGACAATTTTGAATTGTAGGTAATCGATATCTTATAAATAATCAAGTATTTTGAGCGAAATTTCTGAATCTTATGTTTATTTTCTTCTGGGAATAGATTTCCTTCCGAGAATAGACTTTCTTATATCCAGTCTACAAATATTTTGGTTTACGACTTGTTTTGTTATATTTTGTTTTCCCCGAAAGAAAATTCTTCTTTGGAAAATGTTAAAATCGAATAATAATTACAATGATGTTTCTCGGTGTTACTTTCATCTCTTTTACGACGCTGTTTTCAGAGCGGCTGGTCCTCCTCGATATATGACGTCATAATTTTTCAACTGGATGCTTTTAATCTAGAGCTTCTTTTCGCCTCAGGACTTTTGGTATCGGACTGTGAGTAACATCAGCGAATTGTTGATTCTGTCATGTGTGATTCTAAGAAGCTGGCCACCGCTACCACCAGCGCCGTCGCCACCACCGTTTCCAACTGATGGCATTAATAAGAAGATTAATAATCACGCTGGACACGGGCGTTCATATTTCGCGTTGGAGCACGAACCACTCGTATCTAATCTGAGCTAAATAAACAGGCCCATGTAAACAGGATTCAACAAATCATATCGATTTACCTGCCGTTTAAAATATATTGTCTGCCAGGCAACACTAGAATAAGTGCAGTTCAACAGACGACCATAGATTAGGGGATTAGGTCCTGTCAAGGTTGACAATAGGTGTAATAGCTTTATCGTGAATTCCCACCAGCTTGTTAACCCACAATAATATAATATCAATGACGAGATATTTTGCCAATATCTCCGAGGGTGACGGAGAACAAGGAGAAATGGATGCCCTTCTCTGACATTTGTGCAAAATTAACGTAAGCTACAATTTGATGGCTCGATTACAGTTTTGTCTTCCTTGTAGATTATATATTCGTCTAGAGAAATATTTCGTCTCGATTCGGTTTAAGGGGGAACAATCTGTCTCTAGAAGGAACAAACAGAGGGGAAAAAATAAATATTTAACTCAACAGGTCTTTGTTGAGGGGGGGGGGGCAAAAAAGAAGCGAGTTCAACACCTTCTCGCAGGCTAAAACGTCGTCGTCGTCGTCTTCGTCGCAATCCTTAGCAGCTAATGTCGCAACACTCGTTACTGCCGTCACCCTCCTTCTGGGTGTTGCCTTCTACTCTACTTATACACCGTTTCCCACCCATCATCCGGGCGTCTGTGCCTCACACACGGGGCTGTCAACCCAATCCCAGCTCGCAGCTATCACCCGGGCACCTGGCGCTCACATACGGGACTGTGGCATCTCGACTCCGGTTCCCGCGCCAGTGTGTCGCCCTTTCACATTATGAAGGACGCGGGTTCGATTTTAGGTCAGTCCTACACGCCAGACAAAGCCTAGTCCGCTTCCTTCGAGAATACGGCAAGCCTTCACGCCCGCCACTCACCTCGTGTTCTCTGTCACACCGTGTTGTATGAGGTAGGTCTCTTCTCTCACTACACAAAGAAAATGTTTATAGCTTTTCGAGAATGAGGAGGTCTATATCCCCCCCCCCCGAAAGTGATCATAATAGCTCGATTAGAGTTCGAATTCGCTTATTACGGTGACACAGCCCAACACGTTTGCCACAACCCTCCACCCCGTTTTTTAATTGTTCATCCATCTATCTATCTATACATTTATTATCATAGAGGTACACGGTAATAACCTACTCGAGTTTCACCATAAGGATCTTCAGGGTTAAATCCACTGGATTAATCAAGATATTGATTAATTGCAGTTGATTTCACGTGTGTGTTTTTTCGCGTGGATTTAACCCTGAAGATCCTTATGGTGAAACCCGAGTAGGTTATTACCGTGTACCTCTATGATAATAAATTTGCTCTACTAACGTATTGAGCAATTTATATTTGTTATATCGCTGTCTTATCATTGTGAAACTTGAATCAACTAACCACTGTGACTATTTTCACTGGTAAGTCACTTTTTCCACAAATACCATATATCTATACATATATAAAGGGCAGTTGTGTGAATCTGTATGTCCGGAGGAAACTTCGAAAATAAAACAATTAATGACAAAGTAAATATATATACACATTAAATATCACCAGGGCTTGGATTTTGAGCAGAAATAATAGAGATTTGATTTGTATTCACAAAGATAATTAAAAGTTAAAATTAAATGATAACAGCATGGATTTTTTTTTTCATTTAATATTCTAGATAATAGACATTAACATTTCTTTTATTAGCGACAAAGTAAATATATATACACATTAAATATCACCAGGGCTTGGATTTTGAGCAGAAATAATAGAGATTTGATTTATATTCGTGAAGATAATTAAAAAAATTAAATTTAAATGATAACAGCATAGAATTTTTTTATTTATTTAATATTTTAGATAGTAGACATTAATATTTATTTTCAGAGTAGCTGGATCAATGCAAGGTCTTATTATTTATTTATTTATTTATTTTTTTACATATGGATTTAAATGGGGCATCCCACGAGGATTCAACTCACAATTAGTAAAAATGGAGATGCGGTACTCTAATTTTAAATATCCCCCTCTACCCAGGCGACGCCGGATAGCCGCTGCTAGTCTGTTTAGATGTTGGTTTTATCAGTTCATAGGGAAATTCTGTTTGTAAAGGGTTGTAGACATTTGTTCTTTCTTCTTTTAGTTGATATTTATATATTCTTGTAAATCCGTCCTTTTCGGTCGCAGTATATTATGCAGGCTTTTTGACGTTATTTTTGGTGTCGGGTTGAGACAGTTAATGACTTGTTTTTGGTATTTTCTCTTTCCAAAATAGGTTGAATCAATAACAACTATGTCTACGCAACTATCGATTCTTACAAGAGCCTGTCTCTAAAGAATTCCTTCGATAACCTAGGAATCGGCCAACATTTATAACCAGATTAAAAACGAAAATGAATATTATAGCGATTTTGTTGAGAGATTAGTCATGTTCATCGGATTAACAGGATTAGTAGGATTAATAGCAGCCGTAGAATAAAGATGACAAACGTTCTGTTCAAATGAAATAAGACTTTAGAATAGAAATACAAAGACACATAACATATAAGGTATTGGCTTTTACAAAGATAAATTAACTCACAAAGAAAAACACTAAAATTAATAAGCTATGAATAAAACGATATATATATATATATATATATATATATATATATATATATATATAATATATATATATATTATGAACTCTCTCGTCGATTTTCGACGCATGAGGGTTCACACACACAATGAACACCCACACAGTGATTTGTTTATAGTGGTGAAGGCTTGTGTTGGACCATCCACACTTTTGGCACAGTCGATAGGAAAGAATTGGTACATCAAGGGTTGCCACAAACCCAATCAACGACCGACCTCAGAAATTGAATTCAGTGTTATCCTCTCCTAGACTGGTTACCTACTCAAGGCTGAAGGGCCCAGTCTGCCCTACTATTTAACCCATAGCTGGAGGGAGAATATATGGATTCATACCTTTCCCAAGGGTATTAGTGCTATGTGAAATGCCAACAGATTCGACTAGGAATTGAACTCGAATCGACAAGTTCATTTCCCACGACTCTAACCACTATATATATATATACATATATATATATATATATATATATATATATATATATATATAGTTATCCACAGACACATGTTTCGACTTATCAAGTCTCCTCATTGTCGCTAGACATTTGTACCTACAGCTGGAATTGAATTGAAATCCGATCGGGTCAGCATCAGTCAGACACCTTAACCGCTAGGCTATAGTCACCCACAGAATGAGAGGGTGCATTTTAACTGTTTTTAATGCATACATCCCTATGTATATAAAGGCCGCCATATAGTGTTCCATCCCTTTTATAGGAGAGCTTTGCGTTTACGTTTTATATATATATGTGTGTGTGTGTGATTGTATGTGTGCGTGATGTGTGTGTGTGTGTGTGTGTACTTAGGAAAAGTGGATAACTTAACGGAGAATATAGAATATCGAGTTAGTCGCAACTTCGACCGTCGATAAAATAATTAACCGAATAAGTCGGGGTTATAAAGAATATATATATTTACCAACTCCTCCGCACGAGTAGGATGCGACACAAGGTCAATTTCTTAAGCGGAGTTTAACAGGTTTGAATTCTGAGTTTTCCTTCTCCTAGACTGGTTACCTAGCCATGGTTAAAGAGTCCAGTCTCTCCTGCTATTTACCCATAGCTGGAGGGAGAATTGGATTCATACCTTTCCCAAGGGTATTAGCGCCATGTCAAACAGCTTCGTCCAGGAATTGAACTAGTTGACGAGTCCATTTCCTACAACTCTAACCTTTAGACCACGCGCCTCCTTGTAAAGAATATAAGTGTGCACAATACGGTGTAGAGCAAATTTAGTAAAATGGTCAAATAACCTACTCTAGTTTCATTCACCCTCTCGCATATATATATATATATATATATATATATATATATATGTGTGTGTGTGTGTGTGTGTGTGTGTGTGTGTAGAAAGTTTCTGAAAAAAACAAGATGTTTATAGTTTGATTCTGTCTGCAAAAACTATTAACATCTTTTTTTCTACAAACTTTTACACATACTGTCGGATTCATATCCATTTTACTTTTCATATATATATATATATATATATATAATATATATATATATATATATACTAGCAAATATATGCACCCTCCGGGTGCAAGTATTTAAATTTTAATATAATAAAATATCATATTAAATTAGAAAGGCTAATGAAACTGACTAAGAATGCAGATAAAAAGATCTGCAACAGAGGGGGTATAATCGAAAAATAGAACAACTTTGAAACTAACTCTTCCATCATTTTCCATTACTCCCCTCTTTTATAGGTAAATTTTCCTAATTTAACTATTTAGTTAAAATAGGAAGTAAAGGATAATATTACAGTTATTTCTTCTTGTAAATAAATTTCTTTTTAAGATTTATCCACGAGATTTTTGTTTATATTACTTAAGATAAAACCAAAGAATTAGAAATCAATAATACCAAGCACATATTTATTAAAATAAAATTTTAAATATCAATATGCAAGTTAGCCTTCTTGTTCAAACTGTGAACCGCTATTTTGTTGTATATACAAATACAATTACATGTTATTAGTACGTAGATATGGTCAACAGTATTAATAATGTAATACAATTTTATTAATAACTGAAGGTTTAAAAAAAATGAAATCATGGAGAATTTGACGTAAATAATTAAGGGAATTGTGATGAGTAGTAATATAGTTTGGTTACAGACAGAAAAACACACAATATATAGAGAGAGAGAGAGAGAGAGAAAATTTAAAAACAAACACAGGATGTTACGATGGATGGAAAATTTATTGTCGATACTCGAGTATTTTGGTTTTACAGTGAACACCTAAATACTCGAGTATCGACAATAAATTTTCCATCCATCGTAACATCTTGTGTTTGTTTTCTAAATTTTCTCCATACATATATATATATTATATATATATATATATATATATATAATATATATATACTAGAAAATATATGCACCCTCCAGGTGCAAGTATTAAGTTTAATAAAATAATATATCATTAAATTAGAAAGGCTATGCAACTGAATAAGAATGCAGATAAAAAGATTTGGAACAGAGGGGGTATGATTGAAAAATAGAACAACTTTGAAATTAACTCTTCCATCATTTTACATTACTCCCGTCTTTCATTGGTAAATTTTCCTAATTTAACTATTTAGTTAAAATAGGAAGTAAAGAATAATATTGCAGTCACTTCTTCTTGTTAATGGATTTCTTTTAAGATTTATCCCCGAGATTTTTGCTCATATTCAATAAGATAAAACCAAATAATTAGAAATCAATAATATTAAGCATATATTTATTAAAATCAAATTTTAAAAATCAATATGCAAATTAGCCTTCCCATTCACACTGTAAACCACTATTTTGTTGTATATATAAATACAATTGCATGTTATTAGAATGTAGATATGGTCAACAGTCTTAATAATGTAAAACAATTTTATTAATAATTGAGGTTTAAATAAAAATAAATTCATGGAGAATGTAATGTAAATAAGAAAGGGAATTGTGACGTGTATAGTAATATAGTTTCGGTTACAGATAGACACACCCACAATCTTCATTATAATAAGATATGAAAAGTAAAATGGATATGAATCCGACAGTATGTGTAGAAAGTTTGTAGAAAAAACAAGATGTTAATAGTTATAATTAACCGAATAAGTCCGGGTTATAAAGAATATATATATTTACCAAAGCTAGACGGGCGGTCGGAGAGGCCCCCTCCGATCAATCGGCTGGTCACGTGAAGCCCTAGCATCTATATGATTGCCCCAACCCTATTGCCCTTATGGCAACTCCAGCCCTTTTTATCATATGGGTGCTAGAAGGCGGTGGCTGAGGGTCTACATGTCCTAGGAATGACGTTAAACTCTATCTGGTGGTGAGGTTCCAGTTTTGGAGGTTTGGAGAATGTGGAGCACCCCTTCATCACCATTGCTCCCTGGTCCACTCTGACCCGGAGTGATAGTACCTGTTAGGGTCGCATCTATGGGTTAAATAGAAAAATGTATTTATTAAAAAAATTGCGTATCCATTAAGAATTAATTTATTTAAAAACTTAATCGGCATTAAATGACCAACTGAGGTTGATATGCCGTAAAACAAAAACCAAACCAAACCAAACCTAGATAATAAATAAAGCACTTTTTACAATATCACAGTTTTTCCTTAATTTACCTCTATTTGTTACATGATCTATGCATAGATTATTGTCAACCCCCTGTATTTCTGAAGGGATGACCCCTTTTCATATCACGGGCGGGACTTTCCATGGAATATTACAGAAAGCTCGCGAAATACGTGAATACACGTGGGACCTGATTGGCTCTCAGTTTCAGCCTATCTGCCTTAGCTGGAGCTCACTGCACACGCGCGTTGTGTTTAGTTAGAGAAATATGTTTAGTTAAGTAAATAAAAGTTTACATAAATAATATGGTTTTGTGGTTGATGAATGTCTTGGCAACAAGACTGACCTAGAGGAAGAAATGAATCAGGGACGACCAACCAGCAAGAACAGAGAAATAGAAGTCTAGACGCTAGGAGAAGAACGTAAGATACCAAAGATGAACAGAAGAATGATAGAAGTAAAGAAAGGGAGTATACAACATATTTCGGCAGACATTTTTGGTAACTAAACTTTGATCAAGAAGGAAACGACAAAGAGACATAAACACGACTGCTATTCGATAGATTACCTAAAGAATTAATCACATATGTCATATTGTTTCTCAAGTTTCTTTAACTCTTCAAATATATATATTAATACTCTTGCTCCTTAATCATCCCGCAACACCCCCTGGTTAAAAATGAGACTGTCCAAATCGTTCAAGACTAAATACAATCTAAGTCCTAATTACCTAGTGTCGCTTAATTGTCGAATTTCTGATTTCTTAAGAGTGTCGTCGCCTCAGCTAATAATTGACTCTTCCACTTTTATTATAGAGAAAGAAAGGTAAAAAAAATATGACATAGTAAAAATATAATTTAAAAAAAAGAAAGAAAGAAAGAGAGTTGGGAAAAATATAGAGAGGACTGGGTGCGCGGAAGTGATAACACTAATTTGTTACAATCGAACATACTGAAAAGATGAAAAGAAAAAAGAAAAAAACGTGTGAGAGAGAAAGTTAAATTTTTTACATATTGAACTTTTTGCAATAGCTCTCAACTAAACATATCAAACGTTGTGATAATTAAATTATCATACTGTGGTAGTGGACAGGATCACTAACACATCAGTTCTAGAGAGAGCTCAACTCCCCAGCTTTTGTTCTCTACTGAGACAACGTCGTCTCCGATGGTTGGGTCATGTACGTCGGATGGATGATTGACGAATCCCGAAAGACATCCTCTATGGAGAGCTTTCGTCTGGTAAGAGACAGATTGGTCGCCCCCATCTGCGATTCAAGGATGTCTGCAAGAAGGATCTCAAGAAGGATCTCAGATGCTTTGGCATTGCCCCTCCAACTGGGAAAATTTGGCTCAGGACCGCCTTCGGTGGCGACAATCTCCGTAGAGGATGGCTCATGTCAAAAGTCACCCTGACGCAACACCATAAAGCTAAGAGGTCCAGAAGAAAGCAGCGGCCACAAAGCACCGGCACATCAACATCTTCAGGGACAGCCTTCAAATGCGACATTTGTGGTCGAGAATGCTTCTCAAACATCGGACTTCACAGTCACAGGAGCCGCTGTAACTTCAGGGACACAAAAACTTTATTATAGTCTTCCGAGACAGAAATGCCAATAATAATAACATCTCCTCCACAGAAAACGACGTTAATGCACGTATAGGAAAGGCATGGGCCGCTATAAATAAATTATCGGTCATATGGAAATCCAATCTCACAAACAAGTTAAAGAGACAGTTCTTCCAGGCCGTTGTCGTATCAGTGCTGCTGTATGGCTGCACCACCTGGACTCTAACTAAGCGACTAGAGAATAAACTAGATGGGAGCTGCACAAGAATGCTGCGGGTGATCCTGAAGAAGACGTGGAAACAACACCCCACGAGAAAACAGCTGTACGTCACCTGCCACATATCACCCAAACCATCCGAGTAAGACGGACAAGACACGCGGGACACTGCTGAAGAAGCAAGGACGAACTCATAAGCGACGTCCTCCTGTGGAAGCCAGCACATGGACAAGCCAGTGTGGGCCGACCAGCAAAGACGTATATTGATCAGCTCTGTGCGGATACAGGATGCTGCATAGAGGACCTCCCGAGAATGATGAGCGATAGTGACGGATGGAGAGGATTGTCATGGATATCCGCGCTGACAGCGCGACATGATGATGATGATGATGATATTAACAGGTCCTGTTAGCAAATAAATAAATAAATAAAGGTTATCCGGTTCGTTTTTTGGCCAAGAAACTTTTAGCAACCACTATTAATTCGTCAATGGATATTCGTTTGAATTTCTTTGTTTTTTTTTTGTTTTTGTTTTTTTTGGGGGTAGTTTTTTTTTTTTTTTTTTTTTTTTTGGTTCAAAAAAATTGAAAGAGAATCGTAATATCGTGCCTAAAGCATTTCAGAATTCATGTGATATGCATTCTTTTTGACAGCTGAATCCAGTTTTGCTCTCGAGACTTTTATTTAAGAAATAGAAAATGACAAAAAGGAAAAGACATTCTTTAAACATGACAGAACAGACGATGTAGATTTTCAGGGGAAAAGAGATTAAAACAGACAAAAAAAAAAACTTAGAAAATATAAAAAGAAGAAATATAAATGAAAAGTTTTTAGCGTTGATCTCACTCGATGACAAAGTGAGATAGAGATAATATGTTTACTAAGTTTAACTTAGTCTGCCACAAGGCTGCTACAATGGAGCACTCAAAGTGGATCAAAATCCAAATGCAAACGACGACTAATATTGTAAATAACATAGAAACGAGAAAAAAAAAACAAAACTGTCGTATCAGACTTTTTCAACCAAGTACGAACTCATAAGTGACGTTCTCCTGTGGACACCTACATATGGACACACTAGTGTAGACCGATCAGCAAAAACCTACACCAATCACCCTAATGCTGATTCTGGATGCTGCACAGAGGACATGACCGATAGGGACGGTTGGCAAGAGATAATCATGGATATCCGTGCTGCCAGCGCGACATGATGATGATGATGTACACCGTAAAATCTTCCCTTTATGGGCTGGATTAGCTTTCTGTAGAGCATCCGCCTAAGAACCAAGAGGTTCGATATCGGCCCTCGCCAACTCAGTGCATGAGTAGCACAGTTTGAATCTGTGCGGTAAAGGGAGGGAGTTGATGGTAGGTTTGGTACACCACCTCAAACGCAAAAACTATCTCTTTGGTCTAGCGCTAGTGAAAAGGGGATAGACCCCCTCGCTGTCAATAGGTTACTCCGCTTTTTTATGTCAAATAAACTAATGAGCAATAGATATATATCACGTTGTGACCCCCCCCCTAAAATTTGGATTTTTCTGGGTATGATAATAAACCGTATCTCGTAATGAAGCTCCAGTTCTGAAGATCTGGTGAGTGTGTTGAGGGCCTCTTAATTGCTATTACTCCCAGGTAGTGGTTGTACCTGTTAGGATACTATGTATGTTTTAAATGACGTAGTTGAAAACTTATTCGTATTCGATAGGACTGAATAAAAATCTTTTAAGAAACAACTATAGAAAACAACAGAAAAAATGGAGGTGTGTGGTGTGATGGATAGGGTAGTAGGAGATGGACTCGTCGACCCGAGTTCAAGTACTAGGCGATGCTGTTTGCATTTCAGATATCACTAATATCTTTTGTAAAGTTATGCGTCTAACTTCTCTCCTCCCAACTACGGGTAAATAGTAGGGCAGTCTAGGTTCTTTAACCATAGCAAGGTAACTAGGATGGGAAAAGGAAAACTCTGAATTCAAACCTGTTAAAATCCGCTTAAGAAATTAACCTTTTATCAAATCCTACTTGTGCGGAGGGGTTGGTATATATATATATATATATATATATATATATATATATATATATTGGATAAGATAAGTCTAAACGTGTTGACACGCCGTTAAGATCAATAAGTAAATACATTTTACACATGGCCTAGTGGATAAAGGAGTTAGGTTAAGACAGTTCTAAGTGACAGTTATCTCTGAACTGCAAGTTCAATCCTGGTCAAGGGCGACAGTAACATAGAATAATAATTAACTCAGATCAACGCCTCTACTCCAGCTACGGTTAGCGGAATGAGAACAGGATACCCCCGTGGACTGAATAAAGGGTTAGGTTCAAAGTTCCGTGATGGCTCCCGATTACGACAAGAAGGTTCCAGATCACTACAAGAAGGTTCCGAGTTCGAAAAGAAAGTTCGACAAGAAATACCTGAAGAAAGCCGGAGGGCACATCGGCCGAAATGTTGTACAGATAATAATGAAGATGAGGACAACAGTCCGAATGACACAGATAATACTAAATAAATATGTTTCTTATCTTTTCGTTACTCTGACTTAATAATTCACAGTGGTTTTCTGACACGACCCTATGTGACACGACACTTATATGAGTCATTAAGTCGTTGTCGCATTTTGAAATCTTTTGTTTTTATTTGGTTTAAGATTAAATTTATTTCTGTCGAGATTTTCTTGTCAATCAACTTTGAAGTTAATCGAATTAATTGATTACCTATAGATTTTCTTATCGGTGATTACCAATCATAAATTTCGGTTACTTTAATAAACTCTTAATACATAGATTAAACGAAATAACAAATCCTATGGACTAGGTTAAAGGTATGTTGGTGCTGGTATCTTAACCCCATATAAGGCCTGGTTCTTTATTCTTCTTGGGCTGGTGAGCTGAAATGGAAGGCATTCAAAGAACGAGAAAGGAAAGAGACAAAGGCAAAAGGTGGTTTTATGACTTAGGCTCTATTGAACGGGGTCATAGTGGGGACGAGGATATAACCCCTGGCCAGGAAACGACCTACACTGAGTTGCGGCCTAAGTGAAAATGGTCGAGGGATTCTTTTGGAGGAAGGGAATCAGGCCTTTTTGTCGGACCTGCGCAAAGGATTGCAAAGGGGTTCTTTCGGTCAATGGGCGCATGGGAGTCTGTTCTTTTTATTCTATTTTTATTTTTGTATTTTTTCAATCCCCACAATCCTGTTCTACTTTTTGAAATTCAATATTCGCCATGTTGAAGCCAAAATATAAACACTGGCCAGAATAAAAGATTGAAATAATCTGTGCACAATCGATCATTTATTTCATTGATTGATTGTTTGATTGATTGATTAATTTGATAGTTCATGAGACTTTTTTTTCAGTTATGTTCACAAAAGACTTAAATCGTGATACCTGAATACGATACTGTTACACACTGGACCCGTCAAAGAACACGAACACTTGTATTTAGGAAAATATAAGATGATATGTTTATTCCCTCGGTCGTGTACAGCTGAGAGTCATTAGCAGGGTTACGCAAACGTGGAGCCTTCGGGAGTTCATTTCAGGTGATCTCGAACCGGATCGTTGACGGTCTAATCGATCTCCATGGGCTTCTTTTATTGTAGTCTGACTCCCGGTGTCACGCCTCTTTGATCGTGACATCTATGCAGTTTTTTCTGTAGACACACCTCTTCGCCCACACAGCCTGTTTTCATTGGCTGTGGGCTACGCCTACAGATTTCTGCACCTAAACCGTGTCAAATATACACCTGCATCTCCAGGTGCAAAAGGTCAGCTCAGGGCCACATCCTGATTCCGACGCTCTTCCTGCGGGCAGTCCGGTTCTCAGGTGCACTGATCAGGCAATATATTACAATACGAATCCACGGAAATTTGATATTCTATAGAAAACAACTGCATTACCGACACAAAAATGATAAAACCTATTTTTTATATAATTTTGATTATTCGGATTATTGACCTTATCTTTATTGTTATCTACAAAACGTTTCGGTCGATGTGCTCCTCGGCCATATTCAGGTGTTTCTTGTTGAAATCGGGAAACTTCTCTTCGAACTCATGAACCTTCTTGTCGAACTCAGGAACCTTCATATAACAATAAAAATGAATACAATAGTCCGAATTATCTCTATTAATAATGGAGATTCCTTCTGGTTTTTTGTCTGTAACAAAAATGACGTCACTGCTTACGTCACATTACCCAAAATTGTCATAACATAGAATAAATACACACAAAATTTGAACATGCAACATTGACAGTCCTCATTGTTTTTTAAAACAAGTTTTAATAAATACATGACTGGTATTATATATCTATATATAATTTGTTTTATTTTAATACATATTTAAAGTTTACATTTCAAATTGTTTTATTATTTAATCCTTTAATGAATTTGATGATTTTATTTACTTAGGGTACAAACTCGCTGACATTGAATTTTTAACTCCCACCCCTCAGGCAATATGTTTCAAAAATCTATTTTTTACACCGCCCGGGGGGTGTTTTTTTTATTTTATACTAGTCCAAATAATATAGAAGTCTCACCTAAAAAACATTCTATTTTTCTATACGTTTGAGAAAATGTCAGTAGCCAATGAAATATTCAAAAGGTATTTCCTTTCATGTTTCATTAGATTTGATAGTTTCAACCGTGAAAAAAACTGTTCTATCGACAGAGCTTAGAATATACTGACTGTATCACCTGCAGAAGTGCGTATGACCCTCCCTTAAAAAGAAGGAATATTCTGGATATGACACAAAACTCTATCTGATGATGATGCTCAAGTTCTGATAATCTGGGGTATATGGAGTACCCTTTTTTTCTATTACTCCCAGGCCAACTATGATCCAGATTTATTGTATGTTAGGACCCCATCTATGGTTCAAATCTTATTATAATAGAGATGTGTGTTTGTCTGTCTGTAACCGAAACTATATCACTACTCAAGTCACAATTCCCTTAGTTATTATCGTCATATTCACCATGAATTTATTTTTATTTAAACCTCAATTATTGATAAAAAATGTTATACCTTATTAATACTGTTAAATTAATCTACATATATAGTAATATGAAGAATATGGTGTGAATATCATAATAATCTTATTATAATGAAGATTGTGTGCTTGTCTGTCTGTAACCGAAACTATATCACTACTCAAGTCACAATTCCCTTAGTTATTTACATCACATTTTCCATGATTTTGTTTTTATTTAAACCTCAATTATTGATAAAATTGTCTTACATTATTGTTGTGGGGTTTTAAGGGGTCAAGTAAGAACAAAACGACGGGTAACAAATGTAGGAAAATGTATTTAACAAAAGAGTAGACAATTACAGTACAGAGAAGTGGGAATTACGTCCGACAAATAGAGTTATGAGCTGATTCGCCTTGGCTTACTCTCAAGCCATAATTGTCCCCTGTTACTTATAGTAACCGTCGGCGCATTCCATTAGTCTATAGGGTATATCACCTATAACAATCATTAATACTGTTGACCACATCCACATACTAATAACATGCAATTGTATTTATATATACAACATTATAGCGGTTTACAGTGTGAACAGTAAAGCTAATTTGATTATTGATATTAAGAATTTGATTTTAATAAATATGTGCTAGGTATTATTGATTTTTAATTGTTTGGTTTTATCTTATTGAATATGAGCAAAAAGCTCAGAGATAAATCTTAAAAGAAATCCATTAACAAGAAGAAATAATGTAATTTTATTCTTTACTTCCTATTTTAACTAAATAGTTAAATTAGGAAAATTTAGCAATGAAAGACAGAAGTGATGGAAGAGTAAGTTTAAGTTCTATTTTTCAATTATACCCACCTCTGTTTCAAATCTTTTTATCTACATTTTTATTTAGTCTCGTTAGCTCTCAGTCGGTAGAGCGTTCGGCTAGAAACCACAAGGTTCCTAGTTCGATACCGGTCCCCGCCAACTCAGCGTATGAGTAGCACAGGGATCTGTGCGGTAAAGTAAGGAGCTGATGGTAGGTGTGGCGCTCCACCTCAGATGCTACAACAATCTCCTTGGTCTAGCGCTATTGAAAAGGGGATAGACACCCTCGCTGATTGGCTGATACCGACTTTAGGCCGCCCCGACGATTTTACTTTTTACTTACATTAAAACTTAAATACTTGCACCCGGAGGGTGCATATATTTGTAAGTAGATTTGATTGCAAATTCTTTGCATCAGATACGACTATGTACAGAAAAAAAAACTCTTAAAAAACAATTACACAAAAAATGAGAATATGAACGTCCAACGAACGCGATTTCCTAACCTCTCGACATGAAATAACCCGAGACGGTTTAACATGTCGTTAAAATCAGTCAGTAAATCAATCATTGAAATATTTTTTGCGTAGATCAAAGATTTTATTGATTTAACGATTGATTTTTTTTCTTATCCTGGGGAAGAGGGCGCATTTTGCTTATCTAAAGGTTTTTTTTATCGCTGAGGAATCTTTTTCTCCCAGAAGAAGGGGTTAGGATTAACAGTCTGAAAGCTTACGTCAAAAAGATGAACATGGTAATCTGAATGAATCTCTCAATAAAAAGCATTATCTCATCTCAAAAGCTAAGATAAAAATATTTCAGTGTGATTGGTTTTTTTTTTTTTTTTTTTGTGTTGTTTTTTTTTTTTTTATTAGTTTTTAGTCAAATGTCGAACATTGTTTTTTGTTCTCTTTTTGTTAAAAATGTATTTTTTTATTGATACCAGTTCTCCTTTTTCAACTTTAAAAGGTTCTTTTTTTGATTGTTAGTGACGCCTATGCTTTTGTATGTTACGCAGAATAAACACAAAAGTCAGATAAATTATTTGACTGATTTTACAAGTTCTTTGTACAAGTTGTACAAGAAGATCTATCCCATAATATTTGGGATAAATACAGAAATTAAGGAAATGCATATATATATATATATATATTTACCAACCCCTCCGCACACTAACGTTCAGATTTAACGGGCAAATGAATAAAGTCTTGATCTATACAGCTAACCAGTTGTGTCCTGTTATTTCTCTTCATATCCTCATTTAATATACTCTATATATTCATTAAAAACACTGACTACAGAAAACTTACAAATATATCTATTTACCAACCCCTCCGCACAAGGTCAATTTCTTAAGCGGAGTTTAACAGGTTTAAATTCAGAGTTTTCCTTCTCCTAGACTGGTTACCTAGCCACGGTTAAAGAGTCCAGTCTGCCCTGCTATTTACCGATAGCTGGAAGGAGAATTGGATTCATACCTTTCCCAAGGGTATTAGCGCCATGTGAAATTCCAACAGCTTCGTCCAGGAATTGAACTCGCGTTGACGAGTCCATCTCCTACGACTCTAACCATTAGACCACGCGCATCCATGAGATAAGGAAATACACATATAGAGTGCTATTTGAAAGTTTGTGAACCTCTCAGGTATGATCATTGTATTATCTGCATTATTCGGACTATTGTCCTCATCTTCATTGTTATCTGTACAACGTTTCGGCCGATGTGCCCTCCGGCCTTCTTCGGGTATTTCTTGTCAGACTCAAGAACCTTCTCGGACTCGGGAACCATCTCGGACTCGGGAACCTTTTCGAACTCGGGAACCTTCTTGTCCTAATCGGAACTTTCTTGTCGTAATCGGGAGCCATCACGGAACTTTGAACCTAACCTTTCATTCAGTCCACGGGGTATCCTGTTCTCATTCCGCTAACCATAGCTGGGGTAGAGGCGTTAAGCTGTGTTAAGGCCGGAGGGCACATCGGCAGAAACGTTGTACAGATTACAATGAAGATGAGGATAATAGTCCGAATAATGCAGATAATACTAATCATCAAGACTCATCTCAAATATTCAGGAAATAGTGATTGTATTAGTGAAAAATCATTTAGAATAAGACCATGCAAAAAAGACCTGATCGTAATTCTATAGAATATTTGGGTAATATTTTTGACGGTAAAATGTAAACTAGTATTAGTTGGAAAGTAAGTAATCTATACATATCTAAAGAGCAGTTGTGTGTGTCTGTATGTCCGGAGGAAACTTCGAAAATAAAACAATTACCACAAAGTAAATATATATATACACATTAAATATCACCAGGGCTTGGTTTTTTAGCAAAAATAATGAAGATTTGATTTATATTCATGAAAATAATTTAAAAAATAAAATTTACATGATAACAGCATGGATTCTTTTTTTTTCATTAAATATTCTAGATAGTAAACATTAACATTTCTTTTTAGAGTAGATGGATCAATGCAAGGTGGAATTTTTTTACATAGGGATTTAAATGGTGCATCCCACGAGGATTCAACTCACGATTCAGTAATAATGGATCTGCGGGACTAACTTTAAAAAAAAACCCTCTACCCAGGCGACGACGGCTAGCCACTGCTAGTTATATCATAGTGGAATACTTAGTTATTTTTATGGAGTAGACTCTAATTCGATTAATAACGAACAAATCTTTACTAAAAATGTATCCTTGATTTGATTCACATGGTCAGCCTAAATTTACAGATCATGTATTTCTATCAAGCTCCGAAAGAAAATCATTAATTTGAAACTTGGCACGTGTTAACAATTTCGCAACGGAAATTCACACAGGCGGAACAAAATGGATGACATTCTGAGGGTCGAGGATAATACCATGAGTCTATTCGTACGTATTTACCCAAAACCTCGGGTGTTTGGATTGATTGATTGATTGATTGATTTTAACGGCACGTCAACCTGTTCAGAGTTATTTGGTTATTTCCTATAAGTCTAACATGATCAAAGGGGAAACACTCTTGACTGATATTTTATTTATTTATTGATCTACTAGGAAAAAAGAAGACGGGGTTAGGGTTAGGGTTAGGGTTTAGGGTTAGGGTTGGGGTTAGTTTAATGGGAAAATAAATAATTTATCAGTCAAGAGTGGTTCCCCTTTGATCATGTTAGACTTATAGGAAATAATCGGTTATTTTATGCCAAACGGTAAATTGTGAGGGGTGGTCAAATATATTGTTATGGAGGTGTTTGTAAAGTTTTATTAAGGGGAATGGTAGCCTGGTCAAATTTTGATATCCTCAACAAGAAGTAAAAAAAAAAAACGCTAGCATTTTTTTTTTTTTTTTAATAATTGTAATTTTGTGCAGCGTGCCAATAAACGTATAGAGACATATTTCTGGCAAGATTGTGTCAAACAATTTATTCTGTAAGAAAATGTAATTGCCATTTGTAAAACCGCATTTGTAATTCTGTTCAGGGATTCTCCTCCAATTTCTTTCATTCTTTCAGCCTCTCAAAACCGTCGTCTCTAAATCTTGTTGTAATTCATTCATCCCAACTGAAGAAACCGCAGCCTTTATTTTTAATCAATCCTTCTTTCTTCTGACTTCCTTCGCCCTTCACTCAATCTTCTGTTCACGCATGCGCCCTCCTTAGAAAAAAAAATGCATATGGCCGACAAATCATGTCAAGCATTGTTGCCACCAGTTAATCAGTCAAACATTTGTCCTTATAAAGTTACCATGAAAATACACTTTTCCCGTTTTATGTTGTTGTTTTTTTACACTTACACACGAATTCAGAACAGATGCACATTTTGTATTTTGTTGCAAGAAGATGGCGGATAAGCAACACAAGATAATCAGGATATAGATTTTTGCATTTCCTCTTGGACAGTTTAGACCGTCTCATTTTTAACCGGAGGGTGTTGCAAGATGATAACCCGGATGTTAATGAACACGAGTATTAATATATAGGTAGATATATTTATTAAGAATCTTAAAAAATTTAGAGTACTCAACATCAAGAGATGTGGTAACATTTACGTATTAGAATATTAAATTCCCGTTAAAACCGTCGATGAAAACGAATTAAAAAAGAATTTTATGTTTAATTCACAAGGTATTCTTAATCATCAGACGCATAATTTGATTTCTAATGCACTTGCTAATTTTTAGCATATTGTGCTATACTCTCACTGTCCTTCCCCCAGGAAATAAGTTTGAAGGCATATGATTTGCAGGAATCGTTTGAAAAATATAAAAAAATAAGAAATACAAAATCCTGGGACGCACATATTTGCTTTGAATGAGGCCCTGTCAAAATTTATGGGTCCCAACTAAAGTCACTGTTGTGATGTTAGTTCAACAGTAAAAAAAGAAGTCAAGTCGAGGTAGGGTAAAAAGAGACAAGTGTATTTACAATAAGGTACAAGAACGGCTAGCTTGCCGCTAAACAGTAACAGTACGGTAACAGTACCACCTTTTCCCTCGGTGTCTCACTATTTATAGTGAGAACCGGTGTATATTCTCCACTGTAGGAACCGCCGGTATAACAGTCACCTAAATCCTAACTTGTAACTTATCCTGTGTAATTAAAACAAAGAGGTGAGTGTGTAAATTGGGTTTGGAATTATGAGTTGAAAGGGCGAGACGTGGTCTTGGCTGGTGTAACTTGGGGGAAATAAAAGTCTCATGAGAAAAAGAAGTGGCTTTGTGTTATTTGCTTTGAATGAGTCCCCAGGAAAATTCATGGGTCCCAACTAAATTTCTTAATAGATTATAGGATTTTTATTGATGGTCAGGAAAAATAACTAAAGCCGTGTCTAACTCCTACTTTGTAACCTATCCAGTGTAATTCGCTTCTAAGAAACTATTGAAATGTATTTACAGTTAGCTTGAAATGGTGAGGGAAGAAAAAAGAAAAAAGAAAAACACTGGGACGCATGAATACAATTTTACTGCATCCTTTAAGATTTTTGTACATCTCAGGACACACTAAATCAAAAAGCTATCAGCATCACTGCAAGAGTCTTAGCATTATCTGAAATGCAAACAGCCTTAGTATTATCTGCGTTATTCGGACTATTGTCCTCATCTTCATCGATAATCATATGCAATCGATAAAAAAAATAGGGATACATGTATCAGGATCGAGAAACGATAGATTGTGCTTGGAAGAAAAATATAAAATCATTACATTCCGCGAAGATTATCTGTTGAATAAAAACATCTGAATTGATAAGCAAATGCAGACACATTAACAAATATCTTTTAGCTTTTTTATTCTATTTACCTTAGCTTAGATGCGGCACAAGGTCAGAAGTATGGAGTGCCCAAAGAGAATTGAAATCATTAACAATGGTCTGCGAATCTAACTTGCTAATAATTACAATACGTTAGCTTCAAATTGATAAAAACAAATTGTGGATTGCTTAGGACATAATGTATTTTCAAAGCGATGACCATAACTGTCGTTCCTCCATCTTTATCAATAAGGTGATTTGGTTTTTTTTTGCACTGGTTTGGTTTGGTTTGTTTTGTTTTACGGCATATCAACCTCAGTGGGTTATTTAATACCGATAAAGTTTTGAAATAAATCAATTCTTAATGGATAATACAATTTTTTTATAAATACGTTTTTCTATTTAACCCATAGATGGGACCCTAACAGGTACTACCACTCCGGGTCAGAGTGGACCAGGGAGCAATGGTGATGAAGGGGTGCTCCACATTCCCCAAACCTCCAAAACTGGAACCTCACCATCAGATAGAGTTTAACGTCATTCCCAGGACATGTAGACCCGCAGCCACCGCCTTCTAGCACCCATATGATAAAAAGGGGTTGGGGCTTGCCATAATGGCAATAGGGTTGGGGCAATCATATAGGTACTAGGGCTTGATGTGACCAGCCGATTGGTCGGAGGGAGCCTCTCCGACCGCCCGTCTAGCCCAAGATAGGAGTATTGCAAGTCATGAACTTTTCATCCCCTGGGTTCTATCCTTAATCAGGTGGCCCCGTTGGAGGAGTCCTACCCCTCTGCAGAGGTGCAGTCGGTGCATTCTAACGCCCCAGCCGATAGGGTGGTCAATAAGGTGAGGTGACAGAGTTGGGATATGCAAGCTATGAATAGAAAGTGAATTTGACTTTTGAAAGGAATAAAAGTACGAGTTTGACATTTGAGAATACCTCGTGAAACTGGCAGTAACGCGAAGAAAGTGCGTTTTCAAATCCTTTTTAATTTGTTTGTATGGTTTTAACGGATTTTAAAGATTTTAGTACGTATATATATATATATATATATATATATATATATATATATATATATATATATATAGGGAGAGGGTTTTTTTCACGGAACAGATGTACTCGATTTCAATTTCTATAATTCTTTTATAATGCTCCCTTTAAAAAAAAACTCTCTAAAAACAATTTCTTCAAACAAGAAATCTTCTCCTGACGATGACCTAAGGTCGAAACTAGTTGAGAATAAATAACATATAAGAAATATTTCTGTTTGTCTTATCACTTTTTGTTCATACTATATATATATATATATATATATATATGTGTCAATTTCTATAGTTCTTTTATAATGCTCCTTTTAAAAAAAACTCTCTAAAAACATTTTCTTCAAACAAGAAATTTCTCCTGACGATGACCTAAGGTCGAAACTATTTGAGAATAAATAACATATAAGAAATATTCCTGTTTGTCTTATCACTTTTTTGTTCATATATATATATATATATATATATATATATATATATATATTTGCGTGTGCATAATCTTTTAAAATATGTCTTTTTGTTTTCTCTTTGATATTATTTTAAACACTGTGTTAATGTTGATTTGAGAAGTTTCTGGTCGCCGTTGGCCATAGTCAGTGCAGATTAATACACAGTAAATCTTATCTCGAATTAGCATTCATTTTCAACTTGCTTTTTTCTGCTGGAGGCTGAAATGAAAAATGTCATGTGCTTTGTAAATGTTACAAATAATAAAAAATATTTCTTTTTCTTTCACTCAAAACTTTTGTATATCGACTAAACTTATAGGTTTTCATGGTAATTATGAACTTTTGTTTAGTAAATTAGGGTGTCCCAGAAAAAACAGAACCCACAAATTTTGTAATAAAACTGTTAATTCTAACTAGGAGGGTTTGGTTTTTTTACAAATACCAGTTTATATAGGTTGATTGAAAAGTACTCCCTATTTATGTTAAACTATTTATAATTTTTGAAGACTTTATTTTTATGCAAGATGGTGCTACTCTCTATTTTTCTATTGTTGTTCGTGAATGACTGAATTACTATTTGTCTGGGTGATTGGTCGGTAGACGTGTGTAGGGTATACCGGGAATTTGGGATTAAAAATAAAACTGTATTCGGATTTCTAGAGGAAGAAGAAATAAGAACAAACAAAGGTTAACATTTGGAAGAGTAAACACACAACGGGGTGCCAATAATTTGACCGAAGAATGACCCCGGAAATAGAGTTAAAATAAAAACGGAAGTTCCGGGGTTTGACCAGAAACGGATGTGACGCCGGAACGAGAAACGGAGGATAAGAAAATCTGCTTCTTTTTCGGCCGGGCTCTGGTGAGAACAGACGTGTCAGCCGGTCCCCCGTATTGGGTTTGGGACAGCAGTACAAAACATGATAATATATGAGAAGTTAAAATAATTTGACCTCTCTCTTTTTCTCTCAATAATTTCTTCTCCCTAAAAAAGAACCCACGAGCCTAGAAATAGATACATACTCCCTTGGGACTATACAACTTGCGTGTATGTTGTTTTTGAACTAACGCCTATTACTACTACTAACGGCGATTATTACAACAACTTGAGTTGTCCTATGCGACAAACACCGTTCTTGTACTGTGACCATCGTTATGCTACATGTGTTCCCCATAAGTAGCTGACCATAAGTCCTGATTTAACACGCCATGACTTTTTCTTTGGGGTTGGTTAAACGAGCAAGTCTTCTCTAATAAACCAGCGACTCTGGAAGAGCTTGAAGGGCGAATACGCCAATTTATTTCTGCCATTCTACAAGAGTTTATGGGAAGATTAGTTGACATGATTCCTGATCGGCTTGAGAGACTGCATACGAATGCTGATGCCCATATAGAACTTTAAATAAAACTCCATATCATGTGAATTCTATATATATATATATATATATATATATATATATATATATATATATATATATATATATATATATAGTATGAACAAAAAGTAATAAGACCAACAGGAATATTTTTATATATGTTATTTACTCTCAACTAGTTTCGACCTTAGGTCATCGTCAGGAGAAAATTTCTTATTTGAAGAAATTGTTTTTAGATTTTTTGAAAGGGAGCATTATGGAAGAACTATAAAAATTGGAGTATTTTTGAGGGTTTCACATGCTATTAAAATCCAGTAGAAGAGTGTGTTAGTAGTAGCAAGTCCATCTGTTCTGTGAAAAACCTCTTTGAGGTGGGTTATTTTTTGAATGCTCTTATATATGTGAGGGAGGGTTCTTGGGAGTTGTGTATATGCCCATATATGTATATACATAAATGTATGTGTTTGCATACATATATGTGTGTGAATGTGAGTGTGTGTATGTTCCTTTACAATGACCCTGTATATTACTTTAATTTGACACCAAACTCTAATGCACTGACTTGCGGCTATATATAAATACTCGATTACTTTAATGCTTATTATTCGATTCAAATTTGAATCTGTTGTACTTTAACCATCACAATCGAATACTGAATGTGTTTGCCTGGTTCTCAACCGGGGCCCCTATCATGTAATCGGGAGCCTTCACGAACTTTTAACCGAAACTCTTAATTCAATCCTCGGCTGTAGACTGTTCTCATTCCGTTAACCATGACCGGATAGAAGTGTTAAGTATTTTATGTTATTATTGCCCTTGACCAGATTGAACCCGTGACATACAGATGATTGTCACTTAAAAATTTATTAATTCAACCCTTATATCCGTTATGTCATACATTGTTGAAAACTGTTTTTTCGTGTTCTGTATATAATGTTTGTTTATCTAGTGCAGTGGTTCTCAACCGGGTCCATATGGACCCCGGGAACCACATAACATTTTTGGAACCCAGGCAAGTAAAATGTATTTAACTATAAAAATACAATGGGATTTTTAAACAACGAGTGGCTATGGAGGGTCCACCAGATTTAAATAGGATTAAAAGGGGGTCAATAGGTAAAAAAAAGGTTGAGAACTATTGGGCTAGAAGGAGAGATGGAGATGCTCCCTCCGAACAATTGGCTAGTCACGTCAAGCTTTAGCACCAATTTGATTGTCCCGATTAAAGACATAATTTCAATGTCCTTGATTAAAGACATAATCCTGATGACTCTGTATTCCCTGACATGCAACACTCCACTTTGACCCTTAGGCTAGACCAGTGGTTCTCAACCGGGGTCCATATGGACCCCCGGGACCATATAACATTTTTGGGACCCAGCAAAGTAAAATGTATTTAACTATAAAAATACAATGGGATTTTTAAACAACGAATGGCTATGGGGTTCCACTAGATTTAAATAGGATTAAAATTGAATCACATCTAATTAATAGAAAACCCCTGTGATCATAGAGGTTACAATACTCAAGTTATGGGCTTCCAAAATGTTCACTATTAGGTATGGGTTAACCCCCATTAGGATGTCTTAATATTATTGAGAGCACCCCTTCATCACCATTGCTCCCTGGTCCACTCTGACCCGGAATGGTAGTACCTGTTAGGGTCCCATCTCTGGGTTAAATAGAAAAATGTATTTATAAAAAATTGTATTATCCATTAAGAATTGATTTATTTCAAAACTTTATCGGCATTAAATGACCCACTGAGGTTGATATGCCGTAAAACAAAACAAAACAAAATAAACAATTAATATTATTGAAATTGCTCAAATTTTGTGAATATCTTGTCATTTACATAGGGTTTAAATCTATCTATACCTATATAAAGGGCAGTTGTGTGAATCTGTATGTCGGAGGAAACTTCGAAAATAAAACAATTAACGACAAAGTAAATATATATATATATATATGTACATCAAATATCACCAGGGCTGGGTTTCTGAGCAAAAATATAGAGATTTGATTTATATTCGTGAAAATAATAAAAAATAAAATTTAGATAATAACAGTATTGATTTTTTTTTTCATTTAATATTTTAGATAGTAGATATTAACATTTCTTTTCAGAATAGCTGGATCCATGCAAGGTCTATTTTTTTACATAGGGATTTAAATGGGGCATCCGATAAGGATTAAACTCACAAAAAAAGGTTGAGAACCATTGGCCTAAACAATTGCAATACGAGTTTTGTCATCAAACAATGAGAAGTTTCTTTGTAGATAAATTTCCTGTGTTTTCTCCTGATCTTTTTCTTTTTTTCAATCTTATTATATTAATTTCATCAAAAATATGAGGAACGAATTTCTCCTCGCCTGACACAAATCGAGTCGTTTTTATTTCGTGTAATCAGCATTAAGCAAAATTCCCACTGAATATTTGCTGATTACGAACTACATCAAATGTCATTGACTGAATATTTGTGTACGTACGTAAACAGAACATATTGTTTGCATTCCTAATGAATATGGTACAATATTTTCTCAAATAGATTCACAAAAGGCTTAATAACAATAACTAATTGCATTGCAAATACAATTGTTTTTTGTTTAGACAGACAGACAGACAGATAGATAGATAGATAGATAGATAGATAGATAGCATTTTTCTCTTCAACGAAAGACATTTTGCGTTATTCTATATTAGTTAAATAATGTTATTACTATACAATTGTTTTTGTTTAGACAGACGGACAGACAGACACATAGATAAATAGATAGATAGATAGATAGCATTTTTCTCTTCAAGGAAAGACGTTTTGCGTTATTCTATATTAGTTAAATAATATTATTACTACCATTGGTAAACAATATGGAATTAGAACAATTAGAGGATGTTCATTTAGCAGTAAATAAACTAATAACAAATGGGACACAAACATATTTATTTAATTGCTGAACATTCTGGCTTCGTGAAATATTCCTTAAACAAACTAGATTAGATTATTAGAATTTTTCCTCAGCCATGCAGAGGAAAATATTATGTAATAACACAATGTTGAGGGAAAATATATTCAATGATCTTGTAATTTGCATTCCTAAAAAATACAAAGAGAAGGCAAGATATACAAATCAATAGTTAAAAGCCTCCAGTGAACCACCAGCTACGGCAGGTGTGAAAACTCAACAACAACAACAATAATAATAATAATAATAATAATAATAATAATAATAATAATAATAATAATAATAAAAAAGTCAATACATTCTTAAAGAAGTCAAAAATAAACGGAAAAATATTGCAATGGCCTGGATTGATTACAGAAAAGCCTATGACATGGTCCCACATACCTGGATTTTAGAATGCCTTCAGATGTACAAAATTTCCAACAACATTATAAACTTCATTAAAAAAGCCATGGAAAACTGGCGAGTTCAATTAAAAGCTGGAAAACAATCCCTAGCAGAAGTAAAAATCCAAAGAGGTATCTTCCAAGGAGATTCATTATCACCACTACTCTTTATTATTGCAATGATGCCGCTAAACCATATACTGAAAAAATGTACCGGGGGATACACATTTAGTAATTCACAAGGGAAGATAAACCACCTTATGTACATGGATGACATTAACATTTTTGCAAAAAATGAAAAAGAATTGGAGAGCCTAGTACAAACTATTAGAATATATAGCCAGGATATAGGGATGGAATTTGGAATCGAAAAATGTGCTATGCTTGTAATAAAAAGGGGTGAAAGAAAACTAATGAATGGAATACAACTGCCAAATCAGGAAACTATAAAATCTCTTGATGAAAATGAAAGCTACAAATACTTAGGAATTTTAGAAGCGGACAATATCATGCAAGCAGAAATGAAAGGAAAAGTTAAAAAAGAATATCTCAGGAGAACTAGAAAACTTCTGGAAACGAAACTTAACAGCAGAAATCTGATCAAAGGAATCAATACCTGGGCTGTCCCCATTATAAGATACTCAGGACCATTCTTAAAATGGACAAAAGAAGAACTCAGACAGATAGACCAAAGGACGAGAAAATTAATGACAATGCACAAGGCTCTCCACCCTAGAGATGATAGAGATAGATTGTATGTGTCAAGAAAGGAAGGGGAAGAGGTCTTGCCAACATAGAGGAATGCGTAGAAACCACAATCCAACAACTTGAAGATTACACAAGAAAGAGCAAAGACAAACTACTTATGGCGGCCAACAATAGTAGAAACGGCAGATGGACAAACAGAAAAACAACAAAGACTAGAAAACAAAAATGGGAAGAAAAACAATTATACGGACGCTTCAAACGACAAATAGAAGAGGTTGCACATGAAAAGACTTGGACATGGTTAAGAAAGGGAAACCTCAAAAGAGAAACAGAATCACTTATAATTGCTGCACAAAATAATGCCATAAGGACAAACTACATCAAAGCGAAAATTGATAAGACCCAACAGAATAGTAAGTGTAGACTTTGCGGTAATAGAGATGAGACTGTTAACCATATACTCTGCGAATGTAGCAAACTAGCACAACGAGAATACAAAGCTAGACACGACTGGGTTGGGAAGGTGATCCACTGGGAATTATGCAAAAAATTAAATTTTGACCACACAACAAAATGGTATATGCATAAACCAGAATCTGTTCTTGAGAACAAAACGCACAAAATTCTCTGGGACTTTGAGATAAAAACGGATCACCTTATCCCAGCAAGAAGGCCAGACCTAGTATTGATAAAAAAAAAGAACTTGTCAACTGGTGGATTTTGCAGTGCCAGCAGATCACAGGGTAAAGTTAAAGGAAAATGAAAAAATAGACAAATATCTGGACCTTGCCAGAGAACTGAAAAAGTTATGGAATATGAAAGTGAAAGTGATACCAATTGTGGTTGGTGCACTTGGAACAGTCCCAAAAGGATTGGAAAAGGGTTTGGAAAGTTTGGAAATCAGAGGAAGGATTGAAACCATTCAGAACACTGCACTGCTGCAATCTGCCAGAATACTCAGAAGAGTCCTGGAGACCTGAGGAGACTTGCTGTCACTCAGACTCCAGTGAGAGACCATCAGCTAACACTGATGTGAAAACTCAAAAGGAGTAAATAATAATAATAATAATAATAATAATACAAAAACGAATACAATAATAATAATAATAATAATAATAATAATAATAATACAAAAAAGAATACAAAACTAGACACGACTGGGTTAGGAAGGTGATCCACTGGGAATTATGCAAAAAATTTAATTTTGACCATAGAACAAAATGGTATATGCATAAACCCGAATCTGCTCTTGAGAACGAAACACATAAAATTCTCTGGGACTTTGAAATAAAAACGGATCACCTTATCCCAGCAAGAAGACCAGACCTGGTGTTGATTAACAAAAAAGAAAGAACTTGTCAACTGGTGGATTTTGCAGTGCCAGCAGATCACAGGGTGAATCTAAAGGAAAATGAAAAAATGGACAAATATCTGGACCTTGCCAGAGAACTGAAAAAGTTATGGAATATTAAAGTCAAAGTGATACCAATTGTAGTTGGTGCACTTGGAACGGTCCCAAAAGGATTGGAAAAGGGTTTGGAAAGTTTGGAAATCAGAGGAAGAATTGAAACCATTCAGAACACTGCACTGCTGCAATCTGCTAGAATACTCAGAAGAGTCCTGGAGACCTGAGGAGACTTGTTGTCACTCAGCTTCCAGTGAACCACCGGTTACAGCAGGTGTGAAAAACTCGATTGGAGTGGAATAATAATAATCTGGAGACCTGAGGAGACTTGTTGTCATTCATACTCTTGTGAAATACCATTAGCTTACGCTGATGTGAAAAACTAATAATAATAATAATAATAATAATAATAATAATAATAATAATAATAATAATAATAATCTTGCCAGAGAACTGAAAAACTTATGGAATACGAAAGTTAAAGTGATACCAATTGTAGTTGGTGCACTTGGAATGGTCCCAAAAGGATTGGAAAAGGGTCTGGAAAGTTTGGAAATCAGAGGAAGGATTGGTACCATCCAGAACACTGCACTGCTGCAATCTGCCAGTATACTCAGAAGATCCTGGAGACCTGAGGAGACTTGCTGTAACTCAGACTCCAGGGAAAGACCATCAGCTAATGCTTATGTGAAAATTCAAAAGGAGTAATAATAATAATAATAATAATAATAATAATAATAATAATAATAATAATAATTTTTTCCTTTCATTCTTTGTTTAAATATTTTATATTTTGTTTTTAGAAGGATCTAGTTTTATTCTTTTATTAAAAATGTTCTTATTTTGAAGTGAAATATGAATGGCCTCTTCACAGTCAATCATAAACAGTTTATTCATTATAAGTGTAGTTATATATATATATATATATATATATATATATATATATATAAAGATAAAAGGTGGCTTACCGGTGAATATGGGCACGATCGTTGGAGGTGCACAAAATCCAGAGGTTAAGTCAGCGATATAACAAATACAAAGTGCTCAATACAAAGTAGAGCAAATGTATTAAAGAAATGGATACAATAGGAACCTACTCGAGTTTCACCATAAGGATCTTCAGGGTTAAATCCACTGAATTAATCGTGGTACCGATTAATTGCGGCCGATCACACGTGTGTTCATTGAATTAATATATATATATATATATATATATACCTAAACAAGCGGTCGGGCATACCTGATTGAAATCAAAAATGGCTCCTTCAAAAGAATAACATGTAAATATACACAGACACATATATTGAAACAATGGAAAGGATCGTAAAAATGTATTTAAGAAGACCATTCACAGTGTAGATTAACTAGAGAAATTATGTGTTCTCGATCGGCTGCTTATTGGTTGGTTTGTTGGTTGGTTCGTTGGTTCGTTGGATTTTACGGCATGTCAACACTTATTGGGTCATTTCATACCGAAGATGCTGTTTTACCAACCAGCTGTGTCTAAAGTTTAGTGCAAATGTTCATGAGTATATATGCCTTGAAAATAGAAAATGTACAATAATACGTGTTATAGGGGATATACCCTATAGACTAATGGAATCTGCCGACGGTTACTATAAGTAATAGGGACAATTATGGCATGTAGAGTAAGCCAATGCGAGTCAGCTCATAACTCTATTGTCGGACGTAATTTTTACTTCTCTATACTGTAATTGTCTACTTTTTGTTAATACATTTTCCTACATTTGTCACCCGTCGTTTTGTTCTTATTTGACCCCTTAAAACCCCACAACAACTGGCGACCGAGGATTCGAAGTAACTTACGCAGGTTATCGTTTACAACAACAACACCAGCGAAACAGGATTCAAAAGACTTCACGCAACTATCGTTTTTTTAACGACACAAAACTTGGAAGAGACGATTGAGGATCTCCCAAGACTCTAAAAAGAACTTCGTGAAGTAATCGAACCTAAAAAAAAAAAAAAAAAAAAAAAAGTGAACCAAGCTACATAGAAATTCGAAACCGCAACGTACAATAATACGACTGAAAAAACAAATCGGCCAAACACATGACGTGTTAATGTTTGTGATAGAACTGTAAGAAATCAACCCAATAAAATGGTATTTACATATGTTGTATACCCTTTCTTTACTTTTATTATTTTTCTGCTCATCTTTGGTATCTTACGTTCTTCTTCTAGCGTCTGGACTTCTCTATGCTTCTATTTCTCTGTTCTTACTGGTTGGTCGTTCTTGATTCATTTCTTCTTCTAGGTCAGTCTTGTTGCCAAGACATTCATCAATCACAAAACCATATTATTTATTTAAACCTTTATTTACTTAACTAAACATATTTCTCTAACTAACATAACGCAGTGAGCTCCAGCTAAGGCCTTATCTGCCTGACGTCCAAGCTGAAACTGAGAGCCAACCAGGTCCCACGTGACTTCACGTATTTCGCGGGCTTTCTGTAATATTCCATGGAAAGTCCCGCCCGTGATATGAAAAGGGGCCATCCCTTCAGAAATACAGGGGGTTGACAATAATCTATACATAGATTATGTAACACATACAGAAAAGCCAAACAGAAAGGGAGAAGAAAATGAAATTAAAGTGGATTAAAGAAAAATGTTCATGGCGTGTGAACAATTGGATGAAAGTAATATTCAGTGTTGAATCAATAATCTGCATTGACCAAAGCGATGAAAAAGAAGCCTTAAATATTTTTTGTAAATGTATACATCCAACTATTCTCTCTCCAGCTATGGGTAAATAGTAGGGCAAACTGGACTATTTGATTTTGCCAACTGGTCAAGAAGGAAAACTCTAAATTCAAACCCGTTAAAATCCGCTTAAGAAATTGACCTTGTGTCGCATTCTGCTCGTGAGGTGAGTTTGGGGTAAATGAATATACTTACGTGTGTATTTAGATGTGTGCATTCAGTCATTGTAAAAAAGATACGTATAACTCATCTGCAAATCGATTAGTTTTGCCTAGCTCAATTGAAGGAGTCACGACTAATCGATGAAGATATTAGTCTTTAATAAACCTTTTCTTTTCATTTTAACCCCCCCTCCAAGAACTTAAAAGAAATGATGTCCATTCATCCGAATGAGCTAATCAAACATAAATAGAACCGCTTTATTTTTGCTTGACCTATTCCTACCAAAAACACCCCATTTAGTTTTATTCGTTGATCTCACAATAAAATTCACAGAGTGAACTTATGATAATACCTATACCCTTATTTAGAGAAACTACCCAACATCATCTACCAACCTTTTCCCCAATCGATTAAATGCTTTATCTCTACCCACAGAATTTTTATGGCCACCCAATTTCGCTAAAAGTCATTAGCGATTTCTATCTCGCTCGGCTAAATTATTCAAACTGTTTCCAATTCCAATCCTTTCAACTTTGGACATAATTTCACTTCTGGCATCTGAAGATCTTCGAGATAGTTCCTTCCTTTGGCGCATTTTGGCACTTGTATTGATATCATCCTTTTGTTTCCTTCCGTTTAAAGCGTTGCTGTAATTTGGCGTCATTACCATTGTAGACCTTTTTCGTTTTTCGTTTTAATTGCATGACATGTTTCCATTTCGATTTTTCAACTTATTTAGACTCCATCTGCGCACGCGCACATAAACCTGAACTGCCGTCGTCCTCCATTTTAATAGATGCGTATGCTGTGTATACTCTCTCTCTCTCTCTCTCTCTCTCTCTCTCTCTCTCTCTCTCTCTCTCTCTCTCTTTCAAACGCACGTGTTTGTGGTGGTTGGGTGTGGTTGGGGGTGTGGTGAGGATAGGAGATAGATGAAGGAGTCGAACACACATGTATATACACAAAAGATTGCTTATAGAAAATAAATTGAGGGAAAAGACTGAGTTGTTCACGGATGCATTTTTACAAAAGATAAAATGGATTTTATAAAATATTGCATAAAATTACCGTATGTGAAGGGCGTAAAGGTCATTATGATGAAACATAAATAATAGCCACATTTATTCATATATATATATATATATATATATATATATATATATATATATATATACATACATATATATATATATATATAAATGCGGTTATTATTTTATATATATATATATATATATATATATATATATATATATATATATATATAACTACACTTCTAATGAATAAACTGTTTATGATAGAATGTGAATATTTTTAATAAAAGAATAAAACTAAATCCTTCTAAAAATCAAAATATATAAATATTTAAACAAAGAATGCAAGGAAAAATAGAACCAGTATTATTATTATTATTATTATTATTATTATTATTATTATTTATTATTATGAGTTTTTCACATCAACGTAGGCTAATGGTATTACACTGGAGTCTGAGTGACAACAAGTCTCCTCGGGTCTCCAGGTTACTATTATTATTATTATTATTATTATTATTATTGTTGTTGTTGTTGAGTTTTTCACACTTGCCGTAGCCGGTGGTTCACTGGAGGTTAAGTGACAGCAAGTATCCTCAGGTCTCCAGGACTCTTCTGAGTATTCTAGCCGATCTTAACAGTGCCATAGTTTTTGATGGTCTCGATTCTTCCTCTAATTTCCAATTCACCCAAATTATTTTCCAGAGCTTTGGGGATCGTTCCAACAGCACCAATTACAATTGGTACGACCTTCATCTTCATGTTCCAAAGTTTTCTCAGTTCTCTGGCAAAGTCCAAGTATTTGTCTATCTTTTCGCTTTCTTTCATTTTCACTCGATGGTCGGTCGGGACGTCAAAATCCATGAGGTGACAGGTTCTCTTCTTCTTGTCGATCAATACTAGGTCCGGTCTCCTGACCAGGATCAGGTGATCCGTCTGTACCACGAAGTCCCAGAGAATGTTATGCGTCTCATTCTCCAGGACAGGTTCAGATTTGTGTATATACCATTTCGTTGTATGGTGAAAATTGAATTTCTTGCACAGTTCTCTGTGGATCAGCTTCCTCACCACGTCGGGCCTAGTCTTGTACTCTCTTTGTGATAGTTTGCAGCATTCACTTAACATTTTCGTCACTATCTCCACACATCCTGCACTTGCTATTCTGCTGTGTCTTATCTATTTTTGCCTTTATATAGTTTGTTCTTATGGCATTGTCTTGTGCTGTGATTTTAAGCGATTCGGTTTCTCTCTTGAGGTTTCCTTTTCTTAGCCATGTCCATGTCTTCTGACGGAATATCTATTGATTTTGCCACTTGAAGTACCCATATAGTTGTTTTTCTTCCCTTTTCTGTTTTATAGGTTTTGGTGCATTTCTGCTTGTCAATACGTTGCAATTACTTTTCCTGGCTGCTGCTGCTGCTGCTGCTGCTGCTGCAATTATTATTATTATTATTATTATTATTATTATTATTATTATTATTATTATTATTATTTTCACTCCTTTTGAGTTTTTCACATCAGCTTCAGCTGATGGTATTTCACTGGAGTCTGAGTGAAAACAAGTATTCCTCGGGTCTCCAGGACTCTTCTGAGTATTCTAGCTGATTGCAGCAGTGCAGTAGTCTGGATGGTCTCAATTCTTCCTCTGATTTCCAGATCCTCCAGTCTTTTTTCCAAGTTTATTGGGACCGTTCCAAGTGCACCAACTACAATTGGTATCACTTTCACTCTCATGTTCCACAGCTTTTTCAATTCTCTGGCAAGGTTCAGGTATTTATCCATCTTTTCATTTTCCTTCAACTTCACCCTATGATCTGCTGGGACCGCAAAGTCCACCAGTCGACACGTTCTCTTTATTATTATTATTATTATTATTATTATTATTATTATTATTATTATTATTATTATTATTATTTTCACTCCTTTTGAGTTTTTCACATTAGCGTCAACTGATAGCATTTCAGTGGAGTCTGAGTGAAAACAAGTCTTCTTGATTGGTATCACATTCACTCTCATGTTCCACAGCTTTTTCAATCCACTAGCAAGGTCCAGGTATTTATCCATCTTTTCATTTTCCTTCAACTTCACCCTATGATCTGCTGGGACCGCAAAGTCCACCAGACGACACGTTCTCTTTATTATTATTATTATTATTATTATTATTATTATTATTATTATTATTATTATTATTTTCACTTCCTTTGAGTTTTTCACATCAGCATCAGCTGATGGTATTTCACTGGAGTCTGAGTGAAAACAAGTATTCCTCGGGTCTCCAGGACTCTTCTGAGTATTCTAGCTGATTGCAGTAGTGCAGTAGGCTGGATGGTCTCAATTCTTCCTCTGATTTCCAGATCCTCCAGTCTTTTTTCCAAGTTTATTGGGACCGTTCCAAGTGCTCCAACTACAATTGGTATCACTTTCACTCTCATGTTCCATAGCTTTTTCAATCCTCTGGCAAGGTCCAGTTATTTATCCATCTTTTCATTTTCCTTCAACTTCACCCTATGATCTGCTGGGACTGCAAAGTCCATCAGTCGACACGTTCTTTTTATCATTATTATTATTATTATTATTATTATTATTATTATTTCATTCCTTGTGGGTTTTACGCAACGGCATTCGCTGGTGCTTTTTCACTGGAGTCTGAGTGACAGCAAGTCTTCTCAAGTCTCCAGTACTCTTCTGAGTATTTTAGCTGCTCTTATAAATTTTTTTGTCTGGATGGTCTCGATTCTTCTTTTGATTTCCAATTCCTTCAGTCACTTTCCTAAACGTTTGGTTATCTTTCCATGGACACCATTTACAACTGGTATCACCTTCATCCTCTGGCAAGGTTCAAGTATTTGTCTTTTTTTTCGTTTTCTTTCATTTTCCCTTTGTAGTCCGTCTGTACGTCATAATCCACTAGATAACAAGTTTTTGTTAATTAACCTCAGGTATCGCTTTCTGATTGGGATTCACTGATCAGTTTTTATTTCAAAATTCAGAAGAATTTGATATATTCAGTAGGACGAATTCTGGTTTGTGCATATACTATTTAGTAGTATGTGTTACAATCTTATGGGCCATCCTGAAGGCTTTAAGCAAGAGCGCTTGTCCAGTGGGATTGGATCCTTGGTAGTCGTCTGATAATGGATCCTTTGGTTCTTCTGGTAAAGAGTCATGAGTATTGTAAGTCCCTCCTCAATGAGTGCCAGTAGAACTATGGCCAGTATTAGTGTATAAGTAGTGTATCAGCCACACAGTATGTCTAATGATTGTCGAAGGAATAAACCACGTGACTACGGCTAGTCTATAAATCCAGGTGGGGAATTGGAGCACACTTTATATACCAAAATAATTCCAACAGTATGGCCAGAGTTTAATTTCTTGCACAATTCCCAGTTGATCCCCTTTCCTTCCCAGTACTGCCTAGTCTTGTACACCGTTTGTGATAGTTTTTTGCATTCGCTTACAATGTGATTAACGATTTCATCAGTTTGCTAAACTTCTGTTGGGTTTTATCTATTTTCTTTATTTTTATATTTTATATTTGTTTATTATATTATTTGTGCTTATTGTACTTTTTTAGCTTTCACGTCCTGGTCTTTTAATGTGCAATCTCTCCAGTTTGTCGCTTGAAGTATTCATATAGTTGTGTTATATAAGTAAGTAAAGTAAAGTCGACGGGGCGGCCTGAAGTCGGTATCAGCCAATCAGCGAGGGAGTCTATCCCCTTTTCAATAGCGCTAGACTCACTGTGCTACTCATACGCTGAGTTGGCGAGGACCGGTATCGAACTAGGAACCTTGTGGTTTCTAGCCGAACGCTCTACCGACTGAGACTGGCATCAAATTATATATGTTATATAGCGGCTTCAAATTCACGCTGCTAAATCGTGTATCTGTATACGTTGCGGGTATATAGGGTCACGTGGCGAAGTATGTAGTTGTCGTTTAATGAAATCTACAACACATGCGTATAGTAGGAGTTTTGACTATTTCTTCTTCTCGGCTGTACAATGAAATGACCGAGGGTTGACAATGACTACTACTACTGCTGGGAAGGTGAGGTTAAGGGTTGGACGAACATCGCTGCCAGCAGTGCTCTGTTCGCCGTCCGCTGTCTGACTGATCTGTCGGCTCGAACCCTCAGGCCTTTTATATTGATAGGTACTCCTACGCATCTTTATCCTTTGATATGATAACGGGCCTTTGTTATATATTTCTTTATCTTCTCCCTGCTTCTTTGACCGGAAAGCCTCGCTTCCGTTTTTTAACTTCTTTGTTCGCTTTTACCGGGAAAAAGTCCTTTGTCATTTCTTTTCGTCTTTTCTTTGTTTAATTTAACCGGAAATTGTTATTTCCGTTTGTACAATATACAACAGTTGTTTTTCTTCCCATTTCTGTTTTCTCGTTTTTTTTTCTTGTTTTACTGTTTGTTCATATGTTGCAGTGGCTGTTACTGGCCTTTGACATAGGGCAGACAGACTGTGATGACTTTCAAATTCAAATTTTGAAATATCTTCCCAAATATAAATCAAATCTTCATTATTTCTGCCCAAAAACCAAGCCCTGGTGATATTTAATGTGTATATATATATATTTGCTTTGTCATTAATTGTTTTATTTTCATAGTTTCCTCCGGACATACATATACACACAACTGTCCTTTATATATGTATAGATAGATACACGGACATACATACACACAACTGCCCTTTATATATGGCATTATCATTATCATCTCATTACGATTTTTAAATAAGCAGCTGTTATCACCTTGTTTCTTCTTAGAATGTTCCCCTCGCATCACCTATTAATATTATAAACTCTGTCACCCCCAACACAAAGGTCAAATTCTAATTCTAAGTGAATTTTGACAAAATATCGTTTCCACTGTTTGATCTACAACCCATAATTTTTGCTATTCTCACGAAAAATATCTCACATAATTCTAAGCTAATTTTGAGTTAACGGCAACTCAAAAGGCATCCATCCCTTAAATTCTACAAAAAATCAATAGTCTACCTCTTGGCCTATAATCTGTTCTTCTTTGTAACCAAAATCTGTGCGAAGTTCAGTTCATAGATCCAGAAATAAAATTCACATAAAAAACATCCCAACTTCAGACAGAGACAAAAGAAAATATTCAAGCCATGAAAACGAAGGCGCAACAATCCTCAACAAACAATCATCAAAAATTGAGTTTATGCTGCGAAATAAACAATAATTATCTATCCAAGTTGGGTATCGCCCTCCTCAAATAACAAATGCAAATTTCCAAGTAGCATCAAATCTAGGCTAAAAATGTACAAAAAGGGGAAAGAAATGGAGTTATTTTTAATATCAGAGAGAGGAGAGAGAGAAATAGTGAGTGAGAGAGAGAGGAAGAGAGAAAGGAAGGGAGAGAGTGAGAAGGAAGGAATAGGGAGAGAGGGGAGAAAGGAGAGATAAAGAGAAAGGGGAAGAAGGAGAGAGGAGAGAGGGGAGAGAGAGAGAAGAGAGAGAGAGAAAGAGAGAAGGAAGAAAGATGGGGAGAGGGGAGAAAGAGAGAGGGAAAGAAGGGGAGAGGAGATAGGGGAAGAGAGAGAAAGAGAGAGGTAGAAAAAGAGAGAGAAAAGAGAGAGAGAGAAAAAATGGACTTATTTTTAATATCATCATCATCATCATCATCATGTTGCACTGACAGTACGGATTCCGATGCACCCCTCTCTCTCTCTCTCTCTCTCTCTCCTCTCTCTCTCTCTGTCTCTCTGTCTCTGTCTCTGTCTCTCTCGAGCGCAGGCGTGCACTCACACACATACTTCGACACATACAAATACATACAGATTTACATGAATGCTCATGCACACATACACTGAAAATAACGTGGAAATATACACACATATACATTGTATATATTCATATACAAACACACATACACGGACACACATATATCCGTTTGTTTATATACATATACATGTATACAATACATATATGTCTACATATGCATGTATATATATATATATATATATATATATATATATTCATTGATGGGTACTACTATGTGAACACAGCGTAAGTAGTTAATCCAATAGGGCTCAATATATTGTGAATATAGAGCATTAATAGTCGTAGAAGAAGTTATTTCCCGACCGCGATTTCGGTGTTACTCTAACACCTTCATCAGGGGGATTGAGTGGATATTTTTGGTTACTTTATATAGCTAGACTGATATTTCTTTAATTCTTCTTGAAATTTAAACTTAGTGGGCTGCTAGTTTGTAGTTGAGGTTAAACTCCTCCTATCTTGACCAACGTGGGTAGTAGTGCGCTGTAACATTATACTTTTATTACCCTTACCACTATCTTCAACTTACTCTATTGACCTTTATGGGGTCAGTTTGTCTGAAGTTTGGCTAAGTTTTTTTATTTATTTCTTTATTTCTTCTAGTAGTTTTTCTTTGTTACTGCTTTATCATAATTTTACTGTATTATGCCCTTATTGATCAATTTTATCTTATTGGTATTCTAATGCATTGCGTAAATTAGATTCCCAAATAAAAATGACTTAATTAATAAAAAGGATGAGTTCTTAGGGAAATGTATGCATAGATTAAGAAAAGATAGAGTAGACATCAAGTCAACAGCTCTTGGTAACGGTCAGTTTCCCACGAGAAACAAATAGTTACCTCTCTCTGTCACCAACCATCCCTAGCGATGATCTTCCGTGGCATGTCTTCCACACGGCATTCAGAATCTGCGCAGAGTTGATCAATGTAGGTTTTTGCTTGTCGACAAACTCTAGTCTGTACAGGAGAACATCACTTATGAATTCAGCATATCTTGTTCGTCTTACTTGGGTGGTTTGTGTGATAAGACGTAAGTGGCCGTACAGCTAATTTTTTTTTGTGGGGTGCTAAGAATCTTTTGGGAGTTTCAAATACAAAAGTTCAGCAACAGATATTACGATCAATTCATTTCATTTATCAACGGGCGAATTCTATTTAGACAATAAAATTTGGCATTAACATAATATAAATCTTATTTAATAGGGAAGGATGGCGTGAGAGGAGAGAGGGAGTGAGGGGTTAAAGAGGGGGAGATAGAGAAAGAGAGAAAGGGACAGGGAGGAAGAGAGAGGGGAAAGGAGAGAGAAATAGAGAGTGAGAGAGAGAGGAAGAGAGAGAGAAAGGGAGGGAGAGAGAGAGAAGGAAAAAAGAGGGAGAGAGGGGGAGAAATGAGAGAGAAAGAGAGAGGGGGAGAAGGGGGAGGGGAGAGATAAAAAGAGAGAGGGTGAGGAGAGAGAGGAGAGAGAAAGGGGGAGAGGGAGAAAGACAGAAAGAGAGAGGGAAACAGAGAGAGGGGGAGTCAATAGAATCCACACTGTCAGCCCGCCTTTATGATAATGATGAAAGGGAAACCTTGGAAAAATATCTAAACTCCCCTAACTGTGTTAAATTGGAAATAAATATTTATTAATTTCGGTTGCCAAAGTTTATAAAAAGTTTTCATTTTGAGTTTTTTTTTTTCAAATATCGTAGAGTGCCACATAAACAAGCGCCATTGTAAATAAAATGGCGGCTTACTATCAAATTTCCCGGGAAAACATTTTAAAACTAAAAAAAAACAAAAAAAAACATAAATAACAACCAAAAAATCCCCAATCCTATTTTTCATTTCATACCGCATGTTTTATCGAATATCATTTTACACACAGGGCGAATGTAATTTACTGAACATTTCTTTACTTGCGGCTTTTAATTTTTAAGTAAAAAACCCAATTATGCAAAACATATTTTTGAAATTCGAAAACTGGATCCAAAGAATCGATTTTTTTTTTGGCAATGGCGAATATCATGTTTATCAGAAATTTAATCTATTGATTTGGAATTTGTTTAAAGAAAACGTGACATTGATTGATATCATCGGCTCTTTCGTAAGTTTACAGAATTTAGAAGTACTCACTGCCTCAGTATATTAAAAAAATAGATTATCGCAATATAGATACATAGTTTATTTCCTAGTTGAGTAACATGATATTACAGAGTGACCCAGAAAAAACAGAACTCAAATTATTTATTTTCCTATTAAACTAACCCTAAACCATAACCCTAACCCTACCCCCCCTAGTTGAGTAACATTATATTACAGAGTGACCAGAAAAAACAGAACTCAAATTATATTTTCCTATTAAACTAACCCTAAACCATAACCCTAACCTTACCCCCCCTAGTTGAGTAACATGATATTACAGAGTGACCCAGAAAAAACAGGACTCAAATTATTTATTTTCCCATTAAACTAACCCTAACCCATAACCCTAACCCTAGCCCCCCTAGTTGAGTAACATGATATTACAGACTGACTCAGAAAAAACAGAACTCAAATTATTTATTTTCCTATTAAACTAACCATAACCCATAACCCTAACCCTAAACCCTAGTTGAGTAACATAATATTTCAGAGTGACCAAAAAAAAAACAGAACTCAAATTATTTATTTTCCTATTAAACTAACCCTAAACCACAACCCTAAACCTAAACCCTAACCCTACTCCCCCTAGTTGAGTAACATAATATTACAGTATATCAAGTATACAACTCAGTTATAGAAATCCCATGTCCTTAACTGGATCGATGTAATTATGCCATGGCTTCATCACTCTGTTGTCTTCATGTGGTGTTGCGTGACCGCCGTTATTTAGAAGGAGGAGCTACACTTCAATACGGGATTGTTTCTAATTTTTTCTCACTTTAGTTTTATATATGCACGTATATATATATATGTATGTATCGGTTATTTCCTAATTGAGTAACATGAGTGACCCAGAAAAACAAAACCCAAATTATTTATTTTCCCATTAAACTAACCCTAAACCCTAACCTTAAACCCTAACACTACCCCCTAGTTGAGTGACATAATATTACAGGATGACCCAGAAAAAACAGAACCCACAAATTTTGTAATAAAACTGTTAATCTTTTTTTACGTTTAAGTCCAACAGGGTTAGGGTTAGTGTTTAGGGTTAGTTTAATGAGAAAATAAATAATTTGGGTTCTGTTTATGTATATATGAAGTGGTCAAACGATGTGTTTGAAATGGCAATTTTTTGGGAGATGATGAGCTTAATTAAAGTCATACCTAATTTGTTAATTAATTAATTATAATTAAATGAATTAGGCGTGCATATCGGTTTAAATGTAAAGCGTAAACAAATTACAGGTAGGGTTCGAATCGCGCACAAAGCACTGCCCTGTCTATAGCTGATAAGGCCTAATCGGCTGAAATGTACATACAGAGATCGACTTTTTCTCGATTTGTTTACGCTTTACATTTAAACCGATATGCACGCCTAATTCATTTAATTATAATTAATTAATTAACAAATTAGGTAATACTTTAATTAAGCACATAATCTCCCTAAAAATTGTCGGCCTTCGCCATTTCAAACACATCGTTTGACCACTTCATATATATATATATATATATATATATATATATATATATATATATATATATATAAAATTAAAAGCACATATTTGGACAGCTATGCACTCTTAGGTGACATTTAAGACACCAGAAAGTCTTGTTTGTAATTAAACAAACAATCAGGTTGGATGCAATATGCTGATTGTCCTTGAATGTTTCATGTGACCTTTTAGGCCTCCAGGTGTTTTTGCAAGCTTTATTGCTTTCGGAATATTTTATGCCATTTCTTGAAATTGTAAGTTATGGCTTGAGATCAAATAACAGGCTTGTCCTGCCAGAGTCAGACCATCACACATGTCTTGCTGGGAAGATCGGTTTTATTTTCTATGTCACGATTCTGTTTTGCTGCTCAATTCGCTCCCGTTCACACACACACACGCGCGCCACGCGCGTTCTCACAACACACATACACACACGCACGCACGCACAGACACACACGCACACACACACACATATATATATATATATTATATATATATATATATATATATATTAAATTTTGTGTATTTTGGCAGCAAATTATTCTCAATGCATGCAACCCCATGAAGACGACTGGAGAAACAGTCGAAAGCGCTCGGGAAATTAGTATGCAAAATATCATGAATCAACTCGATCCAGATTCAAAAAGGATAGCCAGAAGACTGGAAAAAATATCCATACAAAAAATGAAAAAAGAATACTCCGTGTTATTCAATAACACATGCCTTGAGAATATATATATATATATATATATATATATATATATATATATAAGTTAAAAGAAAGGAAATGAATCCGACGGTATGAGAATATATAAAAAGATATGAAAACACCACAAAATGCTGTTAAAAATGTTTTCCTTTGAACAGCATTTTGTGGTGTTTTCATATCTTTTTTAATATTCTCATATATATATATATATATATATAGGGTCATCCACAGACACGCGTTTCGACTTATCAAGTCTCTTCAGTGTGGCTAGATATTTTGCAAGCTACCTACAACCGGAATTGAAATCCGATCGGTTGGGTGTCTGTTCGACACCTTAACCATTAGGCTGTCATTACTTACAGAATGGGAAGGGGATTTTAACTGTTTTAATACACACATCGCTTTGTTATATATATATAATACGTCATCCGTGTTTCGACGTTTCACGTCTCTTCAGTGTGGCTAGACACAACTACCTCTGACCAGGAGTGAAATCTGACTGACTCGTTAACCTCTCGGCCATTTGACAGCTGCCGTAAAGAGGGTGGTGTTTAAACTATAAAATACATACATTTGTTTATATATTTTATGAGCACCAGAGAGACCAAGTCTGTAAACAGACAATCATTGCTTTATGTTGGCAGTGAAAGTTAATTTAAGTCACCCCAAGAGAGCTCTACCGGTTTTTATATATTATATATATACAATTGTAGAAAAATTATGGGTCTACCATGGTTTTCGACACTGTGGTAGACCCAAAATTTATATTCAGCTCCTTTGTATAAATTATTAATGTCACTAAAATGGAAATGCTAAAGCGGCACTCAACACACTCTCTCTCTCTCTCTATATATATATATATATATATATAATATATATATATATTATATATATATATATGCGAGTGTTTGTGTGTGTGTGAGTGTATGTGAGAATGAAATTGTATGTCATATCTATACATATATATCGTTTTATACGAAAATAAAACAATGAACGACAAAGTAAATATATATACACATTAAATATCTCCAGGTCTTGGTTTTTGAGCAAAAATAATAGAGATTTTATTTATATTCGTGAAAATAATTAAAAAATAAAATTTAACTGATAACAGCATGGATTTTTTTTCAGAGTAGCTGGATCAATGCAAGGTCTATTTTTTACATGGGTTTTAAATGGATTTAACTCACGATTAAGTAATAATGGATCTGCGGGACTAATTTAAAAAAAAAAACCTCTACCCAGGCGACGCCGGGTATCCACTTCTAGTTTACTATAAATGATTCACTTCTCACATTTATAATAAATAAGACGTAAAATTTCATTCATTTTCTAATGTTTAGTCACAACACCAGTATTTTCATGTAGTTTTTCTAGCATTCATTGTGAGAAAATATGAAAAGAGATAGAGAAGGTGGTTTCTGTTATTATAATTCAAATTTAGAATGTCAATCCCCAAAGAGGATTTACGTCATACTGAGAAACGAAAGGCAGCATAAGGGATTCTAATGTTTATCATGATAAAACTGTTAAAACCGAAAGTATTAAATCTCGGGAAGGGGGTTCCCGTGGTGTTGTGGCTAAAGCGCTTGACTGCGACATCGTAGTAAGCGAGTTCGAACTCCAATCGCGCTATTGCGTTTACTGATTGATATCTCTGGGAAAGGTATGAACCCCGTCATCCCCCCAGCTATTGGTTAAATAGTATCACTAATGTTCTTCTAAAAGAATGGCGTTGACATTGAATAATCCACGAAGGTACATATGCCATTAAATAAAGAAAGCAGATATCTATATCTTTCTAGAAAGAAATTGTGTTGTATACCAGGGGTTCCCAACCTTTTTCAGTTCATGGCCCACTTTGAAACCAGATTTTTTTTGTGACCCATGAAATTATTATAATAGAAAAAATATGTCCATTATTACATAAGATATTTATTCAATCAAGATACAACCATATTGAGACACACAGTTTATCTCAAGTATCTAAACTACATGTACTTTTTAGTTCCAATTTTTTAAAAAAGTATACTCTGAAATCATACAGAATTATAATATTTCCTTGGCCCACCTGAAATTTGCTGTGGTCCATTTTGGCCATGTGGCCATAGGTTGGGGACCACTGTTGTATACGATAGTTTCTTCTTCTTCTTTTTCTTCTTCTTCTTCTTCTTTATACGATTCTTCTTCTTCTTCTTCTTCTTTCTTCTTCTTCTTCTCTTCTTCTCTGTATACGATACTTCTTCTTCTTCTTCTTCTTCTTCTTCTTCTTCTTCTTCTTCTTCTTCTTTATACGATACTTCTTCTTCTTCTTCTTCTTCTCTTCTTCTTCTTCTTCTTGTATACGATTCTTCTTCTTCTTCTTCTTCTTTATACGATACTTCTTCTTCTTCTTCTTCTTCTTCTTCTTCTTCTTCTTCTTCTTCTTCTTCTTCTTCTTCTTCTTCTTCTTCTTCTTCTTCTTCTTCTTCTTCTTTTTTCTTCTTCTTCTTCTTCTTCTTCTTCTTCTTCTTCTTCTTCTCTTCTTCTTCTTCTTCTTCTTGTGTATACGATTTCTTCTTCTTCTTCTCTTCTCT
>CM042150.1:100001673-100006673 GCA_023376005.1 Doryteuthis pealeii
CCAAGGTTAAAGAGTCCTGTCTGTCCTACTATTTACCCATAGCCGGAGGGAGAGAAGGATTCATACCTTTCCCAAGGGTATTAGCGGTAAGTGAAATGCAATTACCACGTCTGATCCGGGGTGGTAGTACTTGTATGGGTCCCGTCTATGGGTTTACTAGAAAGAGAAAGAGAAAGAATAAATTGCTGATGGTGAGTAAACAAGAGACCTGATACATCTCAGGCGCGAAATATACGAAAAAATAAGAGGGTTACATAGGGTTTTGATTAGAACTACAACCAACCGTGTTTACTACAGGAATATCAGTTCAGGTGAAAAAATTATTGGTTGGTTGGTTTTTACGGCATGTCAACATTTGTTGGGTTATTTTATGCATAAGACATTTTGTTATTTCTCTTAATGTTTGAGGTTAGGCTTAATGATTAGTATTATCTGCGTTATTCGGACTATTGTCCTCATCTTCATTGTTATCTGTACAATGTTTCGGCCGATGTGCCTTCCGGCTTTCTTCAGGTATTTCTTGTCGGACTCGGGAACCTTCTCGGACACATGGCTAGTAGATAAAGGAGTTTGATTAAGACAGTTCTAAGTGACAAATTATAAGCAGGAAATTCCATCTAAACTAATTCTAAGCGACTGACTACTAATAAACTAATGCCTATGTCCCGTAACTGTTGTTACTTTTAATGTACTAAATATATATGGAAATGTATCAACAATAATGGGACAGAGGTAATATATGAATCACATTTCTATTCAAAACTGAATAAATTCAGATTTAAGATTCTTTTTTTTGGGGGGGGGGGTGACATTCCATAGAATTTTGGCATAGATAATTCCGGCGAATATCGAGACCAACTTCAAATTCCGACTAAGATTTAACAGAAATGAAATCAAATTAAAATTTTGTGAATTCATTTTTCTGTGCCCATTTTGATGCCTCTAAATGGAGAAAGCAAGGGGAGGCAAGGGTGAAAATATGGCTTTCATCTAAATAACTCAGTCACAGAAAAATTCTCCGAAAGGAAACCTGGTAAGATTATGCAAAATAGATTATCTTCAAATAACCCCAACCACATAAAAAAAAATTCCACCATTGAACTGAATTTCCATTAGATTATCTTCAAATAAGACATTTCTATAGAAATAGACTTGATTTCAGGCGCAACTCTAATTTAGACCTTAAAAAGGAAAATTTCACCAAATTCTTATTGTTTTTTTTTTTGTTATTATAATTTTATTCAAATGAAATGCTATCCATTTCTGGGTAGGTGATATTCATTAACAATACTGACTAGAGAAAACTTACAAATATATCTATTTACCAACCCCTCCGCACGAGCAGGATGTGACACAAGGTCAATTTCTTAAGCGGAGTTTAACAGGTTTGAATTCAGAGTTTTCCTTCTCCTAGACTGGTTACCTAGCCAGGGTTAAAGAGCCCAGTCTTCCCTGCTATTTATCCATAGCTGGAGGGAGAATTGGATTCATACCTTTCCCAAGAGTATTAGCGCTATATGAAATTCAAACAGATCGTCCAGGAATTGAACTTACAAATATAGGCCATCACTGGGTGCCCCATATTTTTAGCTCTGTGCCGTATCTAAACTACGCTTAGTAAATAAATACATAGGCAATGATTTTAAATGCTTGGTGGCTGAGACAGTCACGTTTCTTTCATTTGTAGTTTTGTTAAAATGAGATGATGTGATCCACTGCTGGACTGGTGATGTTCATTAACAATACTGACTCCAGAAAAACGACACATCCAGACTATGTATTTAAATGCTGTGTGACTGTCAATATTTTTACGTTCTAACCCAATAAAATTATAAATGTTAAATAATAGTTTTAAGCTATCTAAATTCTTTATACTTGAAAGGTATGGCGCAATACAATCTTCCTTTCTAAATCAAGTCATTTGTTTTTATTCCAGATAAAGTTAGTAAATATATTTTAGATCATGTGCCACAGTATAATATACCATAACTAAAATGAGAATTGAACATGGCGTCAAGGTTTGAACCTTTATAATGGATATCTTAAGGCTAATTTTCATTGCATGTATCCACTTCAACAGGAACTTTGGCTACATAATCTTATCACTTATACTTGATCCTTACACTCCAGATTTTTTTAATAATACATGATTTTAGTGATCTATCTCTGATCTGTACTACCGGTGTATTGAATACTGTTGGCATCCTTCCGTCTATTGAAGTGGCTGAACAGACCAATTTTTGAATGGCAATCTCTGGTGAAGTGATTGCAAACAAATAGTGATGCTTTCTGGGGATGTTTTTGTCTCTCCTTCCTTATGGCTGTCTTTTCTGCGGTGGCTTCTTTCCTCTCTTTTTCACTCCTTTTCGTTCCTTGTTTGACGAGGAGGCGCAAGGTCGTACGGTCGTCTGAATAAGCCTCCCGTGCGTTGGTGTTAATGTGACATGTCTTCATGTCTCTCTTGTAGACATCTTTAAAGCGCAGACATTGAATATTGTACAATACATTTTTCTTTAGTATCCTGTGTAAGACACTAAACTACTTAGTGGTGAGGCACTAGTTATGAAGTTCTAGGGAGTGTAGATTCACCCATACATTGCCATTACACCCAGATCTATTCTGAGGTAGTAGTACGTTTGGTTATTTCCTATGTATATTTACCAACCCCTCCGCACGAGTAATGAACTGGATATTGTGGAACACCAATAAATGTTTACATAAATGAAAGCTCACAGTGTTGCATACCTCTTTCCTTACTTACTATTTACTTCTATTCTTCTTCTAACGTCTCTTCTAGCGTCTGGACTTCGTCTTGGTGGTCGGTCGCACTTAACTCATTTCTTCTTCTTCATCAGTCTTGTTACCAAGACATTCACCAACCACAAAACCGTGTTATTTTCTTAAGCTTTTATTTACTTAACTAAACAGTTCATGTAACTAAACATCTGACTAAGATAGCGCGCGTATGCAGTGAGTTCAAGTTAAGGCAGTACATCTTCTCTGCCTGACGTCTAAACTGAAACTGAGGACCCAACCAGGTCCCACGTGACTTCACGTATTTCGTGGGCTTCCTGTACTATTCCATGGAAAGTCCCGCCCGTGATATGAAAAGGGTCATCCCTTTAGAAATACAGGGGATTGACAATAATCTTATGCAACCGGATAGATTATGTAACAACAGAATCGCAAATAATTGTTATGTTTTGAGCTTGCTGAAAATCTTGTGGAATGTCTCCCATTATAAACAATAATCAGATTAAATCACATGACAAGAATTTTTGCCGCCATAAGATGCCAACCCTCTCCCCACCCACCCACCAGCCAATCTTGTCTCTATCTGTCATTCTTCACATCATGTTGAGTTGAAATGACAAGTACCGACATACCCGTATTCGATAACATAACTTCGAGAATGAAATATATATATTTACCAACCCCTCCGCATGAGCAGGATGTGACACAAGGTCAATTTCTTAAGCGGAGTTCAACAGGTTTGAATTCACAGTTTTTCTTCTCCTAGACCAGTCGCCTAACCAAGGTTAAAGAGCCCAGTCTGTCCTTCTATTTACCCATAGCTGTAGGGAGAGTAGGATCCATACCTTTCCCAAGGGTATTAGCGCTAAGTGAAATGCAATTAGCGCGGCCAGGATTTGAACTCGGGGCGACCAGTCCATTTCCCATGACTTTAACCATTACACGACGCGCTTATTTTCTATAACTCCAACATAAACAAAGGGGAACCACTCTTGACTAATAAATTATTTATTTATTGATCTACTAGGAAACAAGATGACAGGGTTAGGGTTAGAGATAGGGTTAGGGTTTAGGGTTGTTTTTGTGGGGTTTTAAGGGATCAAATAAGAACAAAACGACGGGTAACAAATGTAGGAGAATGTATTGACAAAAGAGTAGACAATTAAAGTACAGAGAAGTGGGAATTACGTCCGACAAATAGAGTTATGAGCTGACTCGCATTGGCTTACTCCAAGCCATAATTGTCCCTGTTACTTATAGTAACCGTCGGCGCATTCCATTAGTCTATAGGGTATATCACCTATAACAGTTTAATGGGAAAATAAATAAATAATTTATCAGTGGTTCCCCTTTGTTTATGTCGGACTTATAGGAAATAACCGTACTTTTTAGAATTCAATTTATTAGTCAAATAGATCTGTTTTGAAATCAATTATGCTAGAAAGGAACACTTGAAACCATGAAACTGTATTCACATTTGTATGAAGAATAGTTATTTAAAGCTATGATTATTTACAAATGATAATCGTTAGTTAGTTGAAAACACATTATCTCTTGAAAAAAAGAAAAGACTTGGGCAATGAACTAACAAGAAGTGACACGCTGTAAAAGAAACTAAATGAACTATTTTCTATATTGTGGGTCTTAGTGGCCAGTAGATATTTGAATTTACTTGGCTTTTGACTGTCAAAATCTGATGTATAGCTTCTTCTTTCTCAGTCAACATTGCAATCTCTTATTTATTGTCTCTATAGACAGGTGCACGAAGACGAAGGGACACACACACACACACACACCTGACACACAAATACGTGCACGCACCTATTCACTTCGATACGCTAACACACTCACACGCACACACGTATATGCACGCACATATACACACACATACGCTAACATACACAAACACACACATGTGTACACATATATATGCACACACATATTCACTTAGATACGCTAATACACACACACGCACGCACGCGGCACACATATACAAACACAAACATATATACACACATATATGCACGCACATATTCACACATATACGCTAACATACACACACACACACGTACAAAAATACGCACAATCTTTACAAAACTTTTATTTTGGGAAATATTCATATATGTATGTATACATATATATATATATATATATATATATATATATATATATATAGAGAGGAGAGAGAGAGAGAGAGAGAGAGAGAGAGAGAGAAAGAGAGTCGTCGAGGCGGCCTAATGTCGGTA
>CM042150.1:100011673-100029173 GCA_023376005.1 Doryteuthis pealeii
GTTATTTCTTCTTGTTAATGGATTTCTTTTAAGATTTATCTCCGAGATTTTTGCTCATATTCATTAAAATAAAACCAAACAATTAGAAATCAATAATACTAAGCACATATTTATTAAAATCAAATTTTTAAGATCAATATGCAAATTAGTCTTCCCATTCACACTGTAAACCGCTATTTTGTTGTATATATAAATACAATTGCATGTCATTAATATGTAGATATGGTCAACAGTCTTAATGATGTAAAACAATTTTTATTAATAATTGAGGTTTAAATAAAAATAAAATCATGGAGAATGTGATGTAAATAACAAAGGGAATTGTGACTTGAATGGTATATAGTTTCGGTTACAGACAGAAAAACACACAATCTCCATTATAATAAGATATATATAAATGTGACGTGCCTGATTTCGCTAAGCTGAACAGAGGATTTGAAAATGAAACGCCTTCCTACAAATTTCGAGTCTGCTCACAGCGGGAAAAATACACCGCTCCCACCCACACACCCCAAAAAACGATCATCTAAATATGTAGCACATTTTGAGGGACACAGGTTTGAAATGATTCACAGTTTCTTTCAAAAACTTCTGACTGTGAATGAGTAAACAATTCCGGATATTTTGGCTGCCCCATCGTCTGTAAAAGAGAGAGAAACAGAGAGACTAGAATAGAATGAGAGATATTAGCCGTTCTAAACAGAGGAATACCATTATGGAACCCAAACCCAACCCAAGATTTGCCCTTTTCTTCGTTACACAAGAAACAAACTGACTGCAAAGTGACACTGAAACAATCAATCATTTGTTCCACCGTTTCTCAAGTTGAAGAATTTCAATAGAGTCGCCAAATATTTCTTTGTCTGCATTGCACTGGTTTGTGTTCCATGAGAAGCTGCCCCATTCAATCATCGCAGTTCTTCAGATCTTCATCCTCCCGGAAATAACAATATTCTACTTTGATAGACACACATCGGGATTCAGAGGCCGAATTTCTTTGGAAACATTGGAACACAGTTCTTTTATGACTGAATTTTCTAACTCATAAAAGAGAAGGAGGAGCTTTTTTAGGGGAAGTGAGCAGGTATCCCCCTCCCCCACAATTTGTAATTTAAACCAAATGAATATCAACCGAATTGAGATTTTACCATTATATTTTGGTATCTTAACTTTTTTAACTTATATTCTTATTTTCCAAGTATACAATTATTTAATCTGCTTGTCTTCATATATATACGATGTGTTTGAAATGGCGATGGCCGACAATTTTTATAGCTCTGCTGATTAGGCCTAATAGGCTGAAATGTACATACAGAGATCGACTTTTTCTCGATTTGTTTACGCTTTACATTTAAACTGATATGCACGCCTAATTCGTTTAATTATAATTAATTAATTAACAAATTAGGTATGACTTTGATTAAGCACATAATCTCCCATAATATATATATATATGGTTGGCAGCCTTCCGTCTACGAGAGACGATGGAGCAGTGTCAAGGTTCTTTTTGCTTTGAACTACATAGCCTGGGCCGGTTCGCATGGAGGATAAGCTGTTGCCCATGCAGCAAATCCCCCCTCTCCATACTGCTGCTGTGATCCAAAGGAAAGGTAAGGTACCAATGCAGTTTGGCAGCGGTAGTGTCGTAGTTGATGAGTAGCACTGGATTTCAACATCACACCACCTTAGGGACTCCGGCTCCTGATTTTTTTCGGGGTTTACTCCCCTAGCAGCAGAGTTGAAAGGCAGCAGACTTTTTCTTGACTTTGATGGGTTGCCGATCAAGGCTAAGGAACCCATTTAGGATTTATGTGAATAGTAAGTACCCCAAAACCTACTAGTACTTTTTTTTTTCAGGGACACTGACACGACCCAACACGATTCAAGTCTTTTCGAATAAAGAAGAAATTCTGAAATACGAAGAAATATCTACATAAAATATTCATTTTTTAAAATTCCAAATTATTCTGACGTAAGTAGCAGCATAGACATAGAGTGAGATTGAATGCCTCGTCCTTTTGTCAGCTCAACTTTACAGATTTCATGGTGTGACAAATGTTTGTCACACCATATATATATATATATATATATATATATATACAAATTTGTTTATGTGTGTCTTTCAGTCTGTTCACATCTATCTATCTATCTATCTATCTTAATATGTTTATATATTCCTCTCTTCGAATGCTTTACTTAATACTTCATTCCAATCGGCCTATTTAAGCTTATTAACTGAGAATGCCACATCGAATGACCCAAGGGTCAGTAACGGTCAGTCTCCTATCTTTCGCTTCCTGTCCAATACTCTGACTGCTGAGTCGAACAATCCATGCAGCTTGCTACACTGCCGCTTGATTACCGTCCAGTCTATGGTCAACGCTTGAAGGTCATCATTTACCATTTACCAGATTGCTTTCTCCTGTTAACCCATCCATCAAATTTTCCCGCTTCTTCTCCCCCCTCTCCCCCTCTCTCTCTCGCTCTCTATCTCACACACACTCTCTTTCTCTCTCTGTTGTTGTTGTTGCTGTTGTTGTCCTTCTTCTTCTTCTTCTTTCTTCTTCTTCTTCTTCTTCTGCTTCGCCATCATTATCAAGCGTCATCTTTCAAAATGGCTTCCCTCCTTTCTTTCTTTTCTGTCCACGAGTCTTTCAACCCTTATTCCCATATTCCTTTATTATTATTATTATTCTCTTTCTTTGTCTTCTTGTCTGTTCATTTATGCATTAATAAGTCATCAATAATCCTCGATTCCGTCATTCGGATATTCTCATTTCTGGTCGCCTCTTCTTATTATCGATTCGTTCGTATAGATAATTGTACTTCTGTGTTATTGTATAAATGAATAATTGTATGTCCGTTAACATTTGAATAACAAAAGTGTCGTAGATTTTACAAGCGTTACAAGAATCTTTTCTTTATATAATAGAGAAGAAATTTAATAATAATAATAATAATAATAATAATAATAATAATCCAAAAAGACCCACAAAAAGGAAACGTCCCCAGCAATTATAGACCAATAACTTGTCTACCCATGATGTGGAAAATTCTAACTGCTGTTATAAAAGAAGAAATATACTTTTCACTCAATTTGCGGAAACTTCTCCCAGAAGAACAGAAAGGATGCCGCAAGGGAAAAAGAGGAACCCACGATTTATTGTATATAGACCAATACATTCTTAAAGAAGTAAAAAATAGACGGAAAAATATTGAAATGGCCTGGATCGATTACAGAAAAGCCTATGACATGGTCCCACTTACCTGGACTTTAGAATGTCTAAAAATGTACAAAATTTCCAACAACATCATAAACTTCATTAAAAAAGCCATGAGAAACTGGCGAGTTCAATTAAAAGCTGGAAAACAATCCCTGGCAGAAGTAAAGATCCAAAGAGGTATCTTCAAGGAGACTCATTATCACACTACTATTTATTATAGCAATGATGCCGCTCAATCATATACTTAAAAAATGTACAAGGGGATACAAATTCACTAACTCACAAGAAAAGATAAAAACCACCATATTACATGGATGACAAAAAATTTTGCAAAAAATGAAAATAATTGGAGAGCCTAATACAAACTATTAGAATATTTAGCCAGGATATAGGGATGGAATTTGGAATTGAAAATGTGCTATGCTAGTAATAAAAAGGGGTGAAATAAAATTAATGGCATGGAATACAACTGCCACATCAGGAAACTATAAAAATCACTTGATAAAATGAAAGCTACAAATACTTAGGAATTTTAGAAGCGACAATATCATGCAAGCAGAAAAAGAAAGAAAAGTTAAAAAAGAATATCTCAGGAGAACTAGAAAACTTCTAGAAGCCAAACTTAACAGCAGAAATCTAATCAAAGGAATCAGTACCTGGGCTGTCCCCATTATAAGATACTCAGGACCATTCGTAAAATGGACAAAAGAAGAACGTTTTTACCAAAAAAATGTTATAAAGCATTTTTTATCTCCCTGTCATCTCTAAAAACATCCATCAATTTCTTCACCCATAATCAATCCTGATGAGAGGTTTACATCGGAAACCGAAACGGTTAGTAAGCCTCGATTAAAAATAAACAATTCCATTTCCTATTTTGGGTTTCAACACTGTTCTTTTTCACAATTATTCTATGCCCACTATATCCTATATATACATATATAATATATATTATATTAATCATTAAATAATATATACTTATATATCATATATACGATTAGAGAGAGAAGATGAGAGATGAGAAAAGGATGGATAGAATTATTAACCAGAGATGAAACCCGCTTATTTCGCACTAATAAACCGAGTCATAATAATAATAAGGAAGCAAAACTCTATATTACTTTCCTTAATTCATTTGCTTTACTAAAACAAACAAAAATTTTGGTTAGTTCTTCCTAATATATATATAAAAGCAGTCTGTGTGCTTGTGTGTGTGGCTATGTCCGGGAAACACTTCGAAAATAAATACACATTAACGACAAAGCTAAATACTATAATGCAATCTAAATTATCACCAGGCTTTGGTTTTTTAGCTCTTCTAAAGAAGCAAAAATTGATAACGATTTGATTCTACCTACTTCGTGTACGCACTAATTAATAGAACTCAAAATTCTAAATAAAATTTAAATGATAACAGCATGGATTCTTTCTTCATTTATATTTTAGATATAGACATTAACATTTCTTTTCCAGAGAAGCTGGATCAATGCCAAGGTCTATTTTTACATGGGGATTATAAATGGGGCCTCCCACGATGATTCAAACTCACGATTAAGTAATATTGGATCTGCAGGACTAACTAAAAAATACCCCCTCTACCCAGGCGACGCCGGGTAGCCGCTGCTAGCTGAATATTAACTATGTGATCGTAATTTGTCAGTTCTGCCATTGAATTTCAAGTGTAAACAGATACCAATGTGAAATGATGGTTTAGTCCATTTTATTTCATTAGCATTTAGCGTTTGCTCTTAAAATTTTAAATGTCTAATGTATTCATTCGTAATCTCCAACCTCTCCTTCACCGTTCACAGGAGTTGTTCGCCATAAGGGTCAACTTACTGGGCGGATTTTTTCCCTTTCTTCCAAATTGGTTGCCTAACCAAGCACCAAAAAACAGACTTCCCGACTTATTTAGGCTGTAGCTGGAAAAAGAATAATTGTATTTCATGTCTTTCGCAAAGGAAATTACAGTGGTCTCGTCGAGGATTTTTGAATCGGACCACCGATCCCTTTCCTTGGACGATAAAATAATTTCCAATAAGAACGCCTCCCCTTTATGCATGTGTACTATTAATGTTTTGTGCCTTTGCATGGCACTTCCTTCCGTCCTCACTAAAGACGATGGTATAGTGTCACATCATAACAATTATCCTGCAATCTGAGCCCGGCCAATTTTTGAATGCAGTCTCTTGGGTGCCACTCTGCCAAAGCCGGACCTTGCTAATAAGTTATATAGTTACCAACCCTCTGCACGAGTAAGGATGTGACACCAAAGGTCAATTTCTTAACGGAGTTTAACAGGTTGAATTCAGAGTTTTCACCCTTCTCCTAGACCGGTTGCCCTATAACCAAGCCGTTTAAGACGCCAAGTCTCATCCTTAACTTATTTACCATTAGCTGAGGAAGAGGGAAGTAGGATTCATACCTTCCCAAAGTATTTTAGCGCTAATTAAAATGCAATATACAACACGTCCAGATCTTGAAACGCGTGCCATCTTTTTTCAGCGCCTTTCTTTCAGACTCAAATTCTTTGAACAGACTGATAAACAAGGACTGATCATCTCTTTTCGCTTATTCCTGTGATAAAGTCTTTTTTTATCACCTTCGTGCGAGTCCATTTCCCATGACTTTAACGATTACACCACGCGCACTCGAGAGAATGAAATACACCGTATCTCTCTCTTATAATTTATCTCTCTCAGAGAGAGATGCCATCAGCTAATGCTAATGGAAATAAGAAAAGAACCTAACAGAAAGCTGAGAGGATAAATAACAAGAAAAAGAATTGCATGGTCACGACGCTCCAAGACCAACATGCACCTAGACTCGCTAAGTCAATTAACTATGACTCTCTTAACGGATCGTAGTTGACTGGCGGCCACCTCCACGTGGTTCTCCTGGGCAATGGTCGGCCTCGAGATTATTAGGATTTTATCTCTGATCCGGTGTCGTCTAGCTAAGAGTCGGCAATGGGTTGCGGCACCCCTAGTGTTCGTTCTTGGTGGGAACTACCACTCTCATCATTATAACTATAACCGAGATTAAAATTAAAAGAAATATAACAGTCAACACTCAAGAAGTACCAAAAGGGAAAACAGCAGAATATGAAATTGATGGATGTTTTATAGATGACAGGAGATAAAAAAAATCTTTATAAAATTTTTTACAATAAAATTTTATGAAGATTTTTTATCTCCTGTCATCTATAAAATATCCATCAATTTCTTCACCCCATGAAACATCCTGATGAAGGTTTAATGAAACCGAAACGTTTAAGCGTCGATAAATAAATTCATCCTATTTTTGAACACTTGTTTTTTCAAATTTCTTAATATATATATATATATATATATATATATAATATATATATATATATGAGAAGAGAGAGAGAGAGAGAGAGAGAGAGAGAGAGAGAGATTGGTAAAATAAAGAGATGAAGACGCTTATTTCGCACTATAAACCGAGTCATAAAAAATAAAGGAAGCAAAAAACTTATATTTATTTCCCTTTAATTCATTTGTTTACTAAAAACTAAACAAAATTTGGTAGTCTTCATATATATATAAAAGGGCAGTTGTTTGTGTGTTGTATGTCCGGGAAAACTTCGAAAATAAAACAATTAACGACAAAGTAAATATATATACACATTAANATATCACCAGGGCTGGTTTTTGACAAAAATGATACGAATTGATCTATATTCGTGTAGATAATTAAAGAATAAAATTTAAAATAAAATTTAAATGATAACAGCATGGATTCTTTTTTCATTTATTATTTTAGATAGTAGACATTAACATTTCTTTTCAGAGAAGCTGGATCAATGCAAGGTCTATTTTTTACATGGGGATTTAAATGGGGCCTCCCACGATGATTCAACTCACGATTAAGTAATATTGGATCTGCAGGACTAACTAAAAAAATACCCCCTCTACCCAGGCGACGCCGGGTAGCCGCTGCTAGTTGAATATAAACTAGTGATGTAATTTGTCAGTTCTGCATTGAATTTCAAGTGTAACAGATACAATGTGAATGATGTTTAGTCCATTTTATTTTATTAGCATTTAGCGTGTCTAAATATTTTTTAAATGTCTATGTATTTACCCAACCTCTCCTTCACGTACAGGATGTGGCATAAGGTCAATTACTGGGCGGATTTTTCCTTCTTCCAAATTGGTTGCCTAACCAAGACCAAAAAACAGACTTCCCGACTATTTAGCTGTAGCTGGAAAAAGAATAATTGTATTCATGTCTTTCGCAAAGGAATTACAGTGGTTTCGTCGAGGATTTGAAATCGGACCACCGATTCCCTTTCCTTGGACGATAATAATTTCACGAAGAACGCCTCCCCTTTATGCATGTGTATATTAATGTTTGTGTTGATGGCATCCTTCCGTCTACTAAAGACGATGGTATAGTGTCTATAACAATTATCTGCATCTGAGCCGGCCAATTTTTGAATGGCAGTCTCTGGTGCATTGCCCAAAGCCGGACTTGCTAATAATATATATTTACCAACCCCTCTGCACGAGAAGGATGTGACACAAGGTCAATTTCTTAAACGGAGTTTAACAGGTTTGAATTCAGAGTTTTCCTTCTCCTAGACCGGTTGCCTAACCAAGGTTAAAGAGCCAAGTCTCTCCTACTATTTACCCATAGCTGGAGGGAGTAGGATTCATACCTTTCCCAAGAGTATTAGCGCTAATTAAAATGCAATTACAACGTCCAGGATTTGAAACGTCCATTTTTTTCAGCGTCCTTTTCAGACTTCAAATTTTGAACAGACTGATAAACAAGGACTATCACTCGTATTCTGTGATAAATCTTTTTTATCACCTTCGGCGAGTCCATTTCCCATGACTTTAACGATTACACCACGCGCATCGAGAATGAAATACACCGTGAAAAATTGTGGAGGCGGGAGGTGTAATAGTTACTGTCGTAGTAAATGGAAACGACGAGACGAGTTCAATTTCTGGATGAGGCTGTTTGTATTTCACATAACGCTAATAATCTTGGGAAAGGTATGAATCTAAATATTCTCCTTCAAGCTATGGGTAAATAGTAGGACAGACTGGGCTCTTTAACCTTGGTTAAGGCAACCAGTCTAGGAGAAAGAAAACTCTGAAATTAAACCTATTAAAATCCGCTTAAGAAACTGACCTTGTGTCGCATCCTACTAGTGCGGAGGTGTTTGTAAATATATATGTTGTGAAAAACGTTGTATATTAATATATAAATAAAAGTTTTCCATAATTAATGCTTTTTTTTATTGATAAAGATAAAACGAGATATAAATAAATGTTTTTTTTTTTCTGCTGGTAGTTAAACATTGATATCCAAATGATTGGAAATGAAATAAGTTAAGGTGTTATTATATTCTAACTCATACGTAAATATAAAAACACCTTAGCTTTTTTTTATAGATATACTATTGATAAACAATAACAACCAGTTAGAATTTAAAGTTCATCATACACAGACACACACACACACACACACATATATATATGCGTGTGTGTGTGTGTGTGTGTGTGAAGAGAAAATGGAAGTGAATCCGACAGTATGTAATATAGTGAAAAATTGAAAAAACACAAATTCATAAACATCACACGTTTTATGAACTTGTGTTTTTTACTATATTACACACATACACACACACACACACACGCACGCACACACACACACACACACACACACGCACGCACACACACACACACAGATATATATATGTAGTATATTAAGAAAATTGAAAAAACACAAGTTTAAATAAGTTGAGTGCTAAGTTTATTAGCCGACGCTGCAGTGTTTCGATCTATTAATTAGATCATCTTCAGGGCATTTGTTGGTATAAGGAAGTTGATAAAAATGTTATCACAGAATAACGATAAAAGCAAGCGATAGTCCTTGTTTATCAGTCTGTTCAAAATTTGAAGAAAGGACGCTGAAAAAAGTGGACGGTTTGAAATATGACGTCAAATATTCTCTTTTACGGTATGAGTATGAAAGTGTGTGAGTGTGTGTATCGAAAAAAAGGCATTGTGCATTTTTAGGTGTTTTGTGTGTGTGGTTGCGCGTGTGTGTATAAATCTATTGCGATAAATGACGTCGAAACAAACCTCAAGGTTGTGTGTGTGTGTGTGTGTGTGTGTGTGTGTGTGTGTTTGTGTGTGAATGTATGTTCATTGAGAAAAAATGTTTGTTTCAAGTAAGTGGCGAGAAAATATTCTTTTAACTTTTTGTTACATAATTATTAGATCCGTAATAATTATATAAGGTAGTATAGAAACATAATGGCGATTAGTGCAGCTGATGGCCCTGAGAGTGAGTGACGGCGCTTGACCTCACTCTCACCTTGCCTTCCGGGGATAAATCGTGAGAACCGGAAGGCATAGAAGACCCTGTCTTCCGGTTTAAGGATAGTAAGTAAGACTCAGTTAGCAAGTAGGAGCCGAGCTCGTAAGATGTGCGCAGATGTCTGGTTTGGGGATTTACAAATAAAGTAACATCAAAGTAAATCGAAGTCTTGTGTTTATTATCTAAAAACTAACAATGACATAGGGCTTCTGATAAGGAGAAATCCCTAAGAGAAACCAGACCCGAAGTCCCCAAGAAAGTTCAGACCTTAGAAGAGACCAGACCAAGATGTTAGAAGATAGAACCAAAGCCGGCCAGAAGAAAAGACGACTAGAAGTAAGAAGTAAGAAAAGGGTATACAACATTTTGAGTTGCTGTGTGCGTTTATTGTGTAAAGGGGTAGGGGGAAAGATATCTACGCGTGTCATATGTATACGTTTGTAAGTGAAGAGAAAAAAGGGTGTGTGGGGGGTAACATTTTTATAGTAAGGGTTGTGTAGTTAAAGTTTTTAATTGTTGTTGTTTTATTATTGTAACTGATTATATGATGATTTTTTATTAATATTACAATTATGTACTAGTGATTGATTATTGTGGTGATTTATTATTATTATTATTATTATTATTATTATTATTATTATTATTATTATTATTACTAGCAAATATATGCACCCTCCGGGTGCAAGTATTTAAGTTTTGATATAATAAAATATCATATTAAATTAGAAAGGCTAATGAAACTGACTAAGAATGCAAATAAAAAGATCTGCAACAGAGGGGGGTATAATCGAAAAATAGAACAACTTTGAAACTAACTATTCCATCATTTTCCATTACTCCCCTCTTTCATTGGTAAATTTTCCTAATTTAACTATTTAGTTAAAATAGGAAGTAAAGGATAATATTACAGTTATTTCTTGTAAATAAATTTCTTTTAAGATTTATCCACGAGATTTTTGTTTATATTTCTTAAGATAAAACCAAACAATTAGAAATCAATAATACCAAGCACATATTTATTAAAATAAAATGTTAAATATCAATATGCAAATTAGCCTTCTCGTTCAAACTGTAAACCGCTATTTTGTTGTATATATAAATACAATTGCATGTTATTAGTACGTAGATATGGTCAACAGTATTAATAATGTAATACAATTTTTATTAATAACTGAAGGTTTAAAAGAATGAAATCATGGAGAATTTGACGTAAATAATTAAGGGAATTGTGACTTGAGTAGTAATATAGTTTCGGTTACAGACAGAAAAACACACAATCTCCATTATAATAAGATTATTATTGTGTCCTAGTGATTATTTATACAAATAATTTCAGTGAAATTATAATTATTTATATGAAAATAGTTATTGGTTAATAAAAATTGTGTGTTTGTGATTACTATTTTTATTTGTAGTTATATTATAATTGTGCATATATTAATTGTTTAGTATGCATTTACACAAAAATCCACAAATACGGGTATCCATGTACATGTGCATATATGATACATACGGGGTGAGATTTATTATGGGGGGTTTCCTGTGGAAAAAAATGAATGTATGTGGGTCTAGGATAAGGAAAAACTGTGAATTCAAACCTGTTGAACTCCGCTTGATAAATTGACCTTGTGTCACATCCTGCTCATGCGGAGGGGTTGGTAAATATATATATTTCATTCTCGAAGTTATGTTATCGAATACGGGTATGTCGGTACTTGTCATTTCAACTCAACATGATGTGAAGAATGACAGATAGAGACAATATTGGCTGATGGGTGGGTGGGGAGAGGGTTGGCATCTTATGGCGGCAAAAATTCTTGTCATGTGATTTAATCTGATTATTGTTTATAATGTGAGACATTCCACAAGATTTTCAGCAAGCCCAAAACATAACAATTACTTTGCGATTCTGTGAGCTTTCATTTATGTAAACAGTTATTGGGGTTCCACAATATCCAGTTCATTACTTGGAAAGTTTCTATGAACCCTTCCACCCCGCAGCCCTGCAGCCCCGCTCCCTTCTATGGATTCCTTTCTTTTTACTTCTCGTTCTTCTTATCGGGTGAATTAGTTCTAGAAAGACACGCCGTTCTTCAAGCAAATGAGCCGATTCGTTATTTGGAATCAAAATCTTTGTAAACAATTAGGTTTTTGGGTTTCCTAAGTGCAAGTACGTTCGTTCTTGTAAATATCTTCATGAGAACTAGTAAAAAATAAAAAACACCCTCAGGGCGATGTAAAAATAGATTTTTGAAACATATTGCCTTAGAGGGTGGGAGTTAAAAATTCAATGTCAGCTAGTTTGTACCCTAAGTAAGTAAAATCATCAAATTCATTAAAGGATAAAAAAATAAAACAATTTGAAATGTAAACTTTAGATATATATTAAAATTAAACAAACTATATATAGATATATAATACCAGTCATGTATTTATTAAAACTTGTTTTAAAAAACAATGAGGACTGTCTAATGCTGCATGTTTAAATTTTGAGTGTATTTATTCTATGTTATGATGATTTTGGGTAATATGACGTAAGCAGTGACGTAGTTTTTGTTACAGACAAAAACCGGAAGCCAGTCTCCATTATTAATAGATCATGTAAATAGATCATGTTTCTGTTGGTTGGTTAGTTGGTTGGATGTTATGGCATGTCAACCCTTATTGTGTTATTTTATGCCGAAGACGTTTTGTTTTATTCATTCTTGATGGGTATTCAACATTTATTTCAAACCCATAATGGGACCCTAACAGGTACTACCCCTCCAGATCAGAGTGGACTTTGGAGTAATGGCAATAAATGGGTACTCCACATTCCCCAGAGCTCCAAAATTGGAAGTTCACCATCAGATTTTCAGAGTTTAACGTCATACCCAGGATATTAAGGCCCTCATCCACTGTCTTCTAGCTCCTATATGATAAAAAGGTTGGAACAATCATATAGGTGCTGGGGCTTGATAATAATCGGAGGTGACCTCTACGACTGAGGGTCTAGCCAAGGGCCAAAGTAGAGTGTTGCATATCATGGACTGCACAGTCACCAGGATTCAATCCTTAAGCATCACGGTTGCCACCCACGGCCAACAGGTGGCCTTATTGGGGAGGATTTTACCCCTCTTTAGAGATACAGTCGGAGTAATGTTTCGGCCTTTTTGTTTGCGTGACCATCTGTTTGAATTGTCTAAAGTAAAAAAAAATCGGTTTGATAAATGAATTTTTTTCTTTCTTATTAATTTTTTTCTGTGTAGCATGTCCTTTTTCTTCCCTTTCTTTATGTTTCAAACGGGATGATCCATTACTTACCTGAGATGACGACACTCATATTAAATAAGAATATCTCGTTTTTAAGTAGAGCGTGTTCCAAGAGGATAACTGCCCTACTTTTAAGGAACACTAGTATTAATATATATATAAATATATCAATATTTTTAATAAATATATAAATTATTATTAATTAAATTATTATTGATATGTTATAAATATATAAATTAATATATAATAATAATAATAATAATAATAATAATAATAATAATAATAATAATACCTTATCTGGACCTTGCCAGAGAACTGAAAAAGTTATGGAATATGAAAGTGAAATTGTAGTTGGTGCACTTTGAACAGTCCCAAAAAGATTAGAAAAGGTTTGGAAAGTTTGGAAATCAGAGGAAGGATTGAAACCATTCAGAAAACTGCACTGCTGCCATCTGCCAGAATACTCAGAAGAGTCCTGGAGACCTGAGGAGACTTGCTGTCACTCAGACTCCAGTGAAAGACCATCAGCTAGCGCTGATGTGAAAACTCAAATGGAGTGAATAATAATAATAAGTATTTTTGGTAAGATTTCAAAGAAAGAAAGTTGACCTAAAAAACTGTTTTTAACTATGGAATATGCGGGTGATAGTAATACCAATAGTAAATTTGGGCACTCGGAATGATCCCCAAAAGCTTAGAAAAAATGAAATCGGTTTGATAAATATGAATAAACATCTGGGAATGTTTAAGAATAACGATTTTCTGCTTAAAAGCTTTTCGCATTTCAACATTATTGAAAGGCAAACAAAACTTCTGTATCTAAATAATATCTTTTCTTCTTACAATTGTTTTTTCTAAAATATCAATATGATGTTTAAGTAAGCCGGTTTAGAAGAGAAATCAAGTTTGTATGTTCTCAGCATTTGTTACACGTTCAAATTTCCCAGATAAAAACTTAAGTTTGAGACACGTTTCCCTATTGTGAAATTCGAATCTATAATCTGTTGCCTATAAAGAGGAAATCGAGCAGAGAGAGTTGCAGATGTTAATGAAATGAACGCGTAGAAAAGCATTTTTGTTTGTCTTAGACTCAAGCGTCTGTTTGTAAAGCTTTTCGAATAAATTTGTTGGCTTTAAAGATTCGCTTTATTTCAGAAGAGCAGCTGTGTATCTTGCAGTGTTAAATACCTTTTTTTTTAGACGACTTCAATGAAAATGGTGGCGATTCAATGGAATAGAGTGAATGAAGAATAGAAATTAGAAAGAAACGGACGAAGACATTATCTAACAATGGAGTCAAAAGATGGTGGAACAAAGAAAAGATATTTGAAAATCTTCTCATGTCACTAGAAAAATATCTACATTCATGTCACCTCCGAAGACAACATGAATCCTTGTGGAATAAATATACATACACACATATACTCATATATACACATATACAAATACACAAATGAGAATATAGCTAGGTCGATGTATTTATATGAAAATACACACACATATATATAACTATATATATAAACACATATATATGTGTGTGTGTGTATGGGTGTATCAGCGTGTGTATGTGTGTGCTTGAACACCAGTATGGAGCGATGATCCACAAGTTCGTGTCATAAATCATTGCTTGTATAGGAACTTATATTATTCTTTATAAAAGACGAGACTAAACTTAGTGAATATCTATATATATATATATATATATATATATATATATATATATATATATATATATATTTGAAATGTATATTATATATATTTGAAATTTATTATATATATATTATATATATAATATATATATTTTAAGTGTATTATATATATATATATATATATATATATATATATATATTTGGAGGATATGTGATTAATTGAAGTCATACCTAATTTTGAAAGTTAATTAGTTAATAATTAATGAATTTAGGTGGGCATATATGTTCAAATGTAAGGCTAAACAAATCGAGATAATGTCAATCCCTGAATGTACACTTCGACCTATTCGGGGATTGACATTTTCTCGATTTGTTTAGCCTTACATTTGAACATATATGCCCGCCTAAATTCATTAATAATTAACTAATTAACTTTCAAAATTAGGTATTACTTCAATTAAGCACATATCCTCCAAAATTGTCGGCTTAAAGCCATATAATAAATAAACACATTTGTTTGTTTTCTTAACCTCACACACACACACACACACATATATATATATATATATATATATATATATATATATATATATATATACTATTAAAATCGAATGGTTTAAAATCTACCAACTCAAGCTTCTCTCAATAGCGCGAATCTTCGGGCATTTTTCCAACCATCGTTATGTATTTTATAGTTGCGTTGTACACATTTTCAATTCAGTGGGTGTGCTACGCACCCCGCCTTCATATATATATATATATATATATATATATATATATATATATATATATATATATATTTGAAATAGGTGTACTTTATTAACGCCTTTCAAGATGATAACATCAAAGTATTGTTAGAAAACTTGAAAGGGAAAAAAATTCTTAAAAACTAAAGAAATTCAAAACAATAATAATTCTATCATTTTTAACCAAATGTGCTTGAATATATATATATATATATATATATATATATATATATATATTCGAACACATTTGTTTATATATATATATATAAATATATATATATATATGCCCATTTAAATCGAAGGGGCAGATGTTGCCATGGGGTATGGACCCTGGGATCACGCGATTTATTTGTCCATCCGCTAGGAATGACGGGCCCGTGAGACCGACACCGTCAATATGCATATTAAATCAGAATAGTCCATTCTATTTCATAGGGGTGTCATCTCTTCTCTACAACAGTTTTCAAATTAACCAAAGATTTTGTAGATGTTTTTAAAACCTAATACTCTAGATATGCATAGCTCAGTTGGTAGAGTGTTCGGCTCAGAATCATAGCTAATTGGTTCGATACCGACCCTCGCCAACTCAGCATATGAGTAGCACAGGGATCTGTGCGGTAAAGTGAGGAGCTGACGGTAGGCGTGGCGTTACACCTCAGATGCTTAAAATAATCTCCTTGGTCTAGCGCTAGTGAAAAGGGGATAGACTCCCTCGCTGTCTGGCTGATAACGACTTTACTTACTTATACTCTTATACTCCCTGGGAAGCGCTTGGGAAATGGACTCGTCGCCCCGAGTTCAAATCCTGGACATGGTAATTGCATTTCACTCAGCGCTAATACCCTTGGGAAAGGTATGAATCCTACTCTCCCTCCAGCTATGGGTAAATAGCAGGGCAGACTGGGCTCTTTAACCATGGCTAGGTAACCAGTCTAGGAGAAGGAAAACTCTGAATTCAAACCTGTTAAACTCCGCTTAAGAAATTGACCTTGTGTCGTATCTTGCTCGTGCGGAGGAGTTGGTAAATATATATACTCCCTGGGATTAAAGGGGCCGGTCGTTTGGGATCTGCATGTTTTTTTTTCTTTTTTTTTTTAATCTGGTCTTCCATCTGATATCATTTTAACTTGTCAGAAGACAGGACCCAGTTTCAAATTTACCCTCCCATCAACCCTACCCCTGTTCTTTCATAAAAGCAAGACGGCTTTCATTTTTCTTTTTCTCTTCACAACCCCACCCCCACCCCAGCCCCCTTTTGCAGTTGACAGAATTGATAAATGGTTTCCGTTCTGCTAGATGGCCTCCTCCTAATCTCAAACCTTTTTGTGGAGCAGTCACCTAGCAATGCAAGAGAAAATAGGTGGTTCTGCTCCATTGCGCATTCTCATTCAAGACTTTCCCGATGCCGTCACACATTAAGATCATTTTCATCTTCCGGTCAATACTCTTTCTACTCTTTCTTGACTAACCAGAACAATCTGCCACGCTACCGGTTGTTCGACGCTACTTTGCCGCGATTTCTGCAGATCGTGTTTTCTATTAACGTTCGGTATATGAGCAACATCTGAAGATTAGTCATCGGATTCAACCGCTTTTTAATCATACCAACCATATTGTGCAATGGTCACACCTCCTCTTTCGTCTTGGTCACAATTTTGTATAAACACTTGTAACGAGAAAATGATTCCTACACAACTCATCAGGTTGCATTTTCTCGTTACAACTGTAGCAATTGAATAATGCATTTTAGTTTAGTTTTAGTTTTACACACCAGTCGTAACAACACATCATACCAGATCTATGATAATATATTCGAACGAATAAATGGAAAATGTGCAATTAATTATAGCCTGAAAATCTATTTTGTCCACAACTATATATATATATATATATATATATATATATATATATATATATATATATATATGAGAAGCAAACACACAAGTGATGTGTTTTGATATGGCTTTTTTTAGCCGACAATTTTTTGGAGAATATGTGCTCAATTAAAGTCGTATCTAATTTTGAAAGTTAATTAATTAATAATTAACCAATCAGGCGGGCATACCTATTCAAATGTAAGGCTAAACAAATTGAGAAAAATCAATCTCGTGTAACAGTCCACCAAAGGTTTCAAAACGAGCGATTTCGGCAATACAGTTTGCCATCATCAGGTAGGAAACGATGGTATGGTTTTGTGTCTCGTTTTTAACGAGAACGAGTAGTAGCAAGGAATTAGAAGGGGGGGTAATAAAAATTGGTAGTAGGAGGTTGT
>CM042150.1:100031673-100044173 GCA_023376005.1 Doryteuthis pealeii
TGAATTAGGAAAATTTACCAATGAAAGAGGGGAGTAATGGAAAATGATGGAATAGTTAGTTTCAAAGTTGTTCTATTTTTCGATTATACCCCCTCTGTTGCAGATCTTTTTATCTGCATTCTTAGTGAGTTTCATTAGCCTTTCTAATTTAATATGATATTTTATTACATCAAAACTTAAATACTTGCACCCGGAGGGTGCATATATTTGCTAGTATATATAATTTAATATATCAAACTTGTTGGTAAATCCTCGCGGTGAGAAAAAAAAACAGCAAATAGTTTGATTGTAAAAATATACTACCAAACATCAACCGGGAAGAAAAAAATTTTTGAAAAAAAGAAAAGACCAAGATAATAGTACCAACAAAAAATAATCTATCAGTACAATATGTTGACCAAAAGAAAAAACAATTTATATCCATATATATATATAAGATATATATATTCATACAAAACTGCCAGGAGACTAAAGCTAATAAGTAAAAAGTGCTCAATACCTAAGTAGAGCAAATAATAAAGATAAATCTAATGAGTCAGACGAACCTACTAAAAGTTTCGCTTAATGCTCTTCAGGGCTAAGATCTCTCTCGATCTCTCTCTCTATATATATATATATCGTAACGTGGGGGGGGGGGGGCAAAGCAAATTACAAAGCAAATATCACCATGTAAATAGAAAGATTATAAGTAAAATAAAACAAAATAAAATTAAAAGTCACGGCCGTTTGATGCAATACGTACACAAGTGTAATTATGTAAAATAAAAAAAAATAAAAAATAAAAATAAAAAATTTAAAAAAATAAAAAAAAAAATAAAAATAAAAAAAGGGGGGGCTCATAAATAAAAAAAAAAGTGAACAAAAATGGTACTTAGATACAGAAAAATCATTAAAGTAATTCCTCTTTTAGCATGACTAAAGAAAATGTTTGACTTACCTCGTTACAAGCTTAGTATTCCGTACAAAAGAAAAGTGTTTTTGGCTACGTATCCCATTTAAATATGGAGTTCCGCGCGTCTGATTGGCTGGTTCTAACAACCAATCGGAAGCGCGGTGCTTTGTATTTGATTGGGATGAGGTCAACAACCGTCCAGTATAAAAAAAAAGATTTTCCCCATCATGTCTTTTTAGCGGTTAAGAAAAGGTGGTTGCACCAGAGTTAGATCGCCTCTGGTGGGTCTGCAATGCGAGGGATGTATGATGTTGTAAGACCCGAAACATCCCAATGAACTTTGCATAAAAACATCACTGAAGACAACCACCGGCGCCCAAAAAGAAATGAGCGTATGTTTAAAGTATATATATTATATATAATATATATATATATATATATATATATATTTATTTATTTATTTAAGAATGGAAATGAGTAACCTACTCGAGTTTCATCGATAGATTCTTCAGGGTTACTTTTAAATTAATCGAGTTTACGATTAATCTTTGGTGTTGATTAATCGTAAACTCGATAAATTTAAAAGTAACCCTGAAGAATCTATCGATGAAACTCGAGTAGGTTACTCATTTCCATTCTTAAATAAATTTATGCTCTACATTGTATTGAGCACTTTGTATTTGTTTTTTCTCAACCTTAACCTCTGGATATTGTGCGCTTCCAACGATCGTTCTTATACCCACCGGTAAGTTAATACTTATACATATACAAATATATATATATATATATATATATATATATATATATATATAGTTGTAGAAAAGTTATTGCCCTACCACGGTTTCGGTGTTCTTAGTACAGCTTCTTCAGGGGAACTGGATTAACTACTCATGCTACTACAATGTTTATATGGTAGTAACCCTTTGATAAATATAATATATATATATATATATATGTGTGTGTGTGTATGTATGTATGTGTGTGTGTGTGTGTGTGTGCGTGTGTCTGCGCGTGTGTGTGTTTGGTAGGGTTGTGAATATCCAGACATGAACTGGATACAGGCATTTTTTCTTACGCTTAAATCCAAAGGTTATAAATATTATTTGATCTTTTGAAAGAAGATGATTTTTACCTGTCTAGAAATTTCCTCCGTTTACGTGGTGTTTTGTGTAATGGGAATGAAATCTTCGAAACGAATGCTGTTTACATTTCACGTAGCGTTAATACCTTTATGAAATATATAAAGCCAATTATTTTCCTTCCAAATTATAGTAGGTTAGACTGGGCTCTTTAAACTTGGTTAAGCAACCGGTCTTGGAGAAGGAAAGCTCTGAATTCAAACCCATTAAAACCCTGCTTAAAAAATGCCTTCTGCCACACCCTGTTCGTGCAGAGGGGTTGGGTAAGTTCACACATTTTTACTTTCTTTTTAGAATTTCTCCTTATGAATTTCCTATCAGAAAATATTCGGTGTAGTTACTCGGATGTGTGAAAATTATAAAATCGAATTCAACAAATCTATCTATATCGATAGAATAAATCGATATTATAAGATAAAGGAGAGTTATGAGGATATGTCATATTGACACAAACACGTGGGGTAGATGCAAAAAATAGAGCGGCCTGGCGCCTCAACGTTAAGCAAGGCACGGAAAGGGGTCAGACAGAGAGGAGAGTAGCCTCGATAGAAAAAAGAGCCAGAAAGAGAGAGAAAAGCTAGTAGCCCCAGAAAGCATCACAGTGTGTGTGCATTCAGTGCACCAAAGACTGTCACTCAAGAATTGGCATGCAGAGTCACTTGCGCAGATGCAGATAATTTTTTCTGGACACTACGCCATCGTCCCTAGTGGACGGAAAGGATAATTGTAATGTGGTGGGATCCACCTGGAAAGGAATTGTTTTGACTAGTGATAATTATATACTTATTATTTTACTGTTCAACTATTTTCTTGGCTGGATCGGAGTTGGGATCTATTATTTTGGATCTGAGTAGCTGGGTCTGTCTGTGTCCGTTGGTGAATCTGCTGTTGGACTGGGTGGCATTCTCTCTGTTTTTCAAGTCAGGAAATTTCTTGGGAATCTTTTAGGATATATTGTCTTGTGCTGTTGATAATTTCTTAGTAACAAACGCAAGACATTCTTGTTTCTGTCCATCTTGCGTCTGTTGTCTTCAAACACTCAGTCCAGACTGGGTCTGTCTGTGTCCGTTGGTGAATCTGCTGTTGGACTGGGTGGCATTCACACTGTTTTTCAACTCAGGAAATTTCTTGGGAATCTTTTGGGATATATTGTCTTGTGCTGTTGATAATTTCTTAGTAACAAACGCCTGTTTCAGTCCATCTTGCGTCTGTTGTCTTCAAACACTCAGTCCAGACTCCCAATTCTTCACTCTTTATTTCTTATACTCTCCTTGTCACCTTGTTGGCATCCATCGACCAATCAGAGATCTACAGGTAGCCTTTCATTCAACATCCCCAAAATTCTAGTAAAAGTAAAGTAATGTCGTCGGGGTGGTCTAAAGTCGGTATCATCCAATCAGCGAGGGAGTCTATCCCCTTTTCACTAGCGCTAGACCAAGGAGATTGTTTTTTACATCTGAGTGGAGCGCCGCACCTACCATCGCTACTTACTTTACCGCACGCATCCCTGTGCTACTCATACGCTGTTGGTGAGGGCCGGTATCGAACTAGGAACCTTGTGGTTTCTAGCCGAACGCTCTACCGACTGAGCTAACCTGCACTATTATCTACGCATTTTGGTGTTTTTCCATCTCATTATTTAACATTATTTAATGTAATTCATTTTTGTTTTGTTTTGTTTTGTTTTACGTCATATCAACCTCAGTGGGTCATTTAATGCCGACAAAGTTGTAAAATAAATTCGTTCTTAATGCATAATACAATTGTTTATAAACTTATGTTTTTCTATTCAACTCATAGATGGGACCCTAACAGGTACTACCACTCCGGGACAGAGTGGACCAGGGAGCAATGGTGATGAAGGGGTGCTCCACATTCCCCAAACCTCCAGAACTGGAACCTCACCATCAGATAGAGTTTAACGTCATTCCCAGGACATGTAGACCCTCAGCCACCGCCTTCTAGCACCCATATGATTAGAAGGATTGGGGGTTGCCATAAGGGCAATAGGGTTGGGGAAATCATATAGGTGCTAGGGCTTGACGTGTCCAGCCGATTGATTGGAGGGGGCCTCTCCGACCGCCCGTCTAGCCCAAGAAAGGGTCAAAGTGGAATATTGCAAGTCATGGACTGCTCAGCCACCTAGGTTATATCCTTAAGCATCACGGGTCGCCACCCACGGCCAACAGGTGTTCCCATTGGAGGAGTCTTACCCCTCTACAGAGGTGCAGTCGGAATTCATTTTTTAAAAGCATTCTTCGAAGAGACTAAAACTAAAGAGAATAAAGATTGTTATTCAGTTTGTGCACGGTTCTATAAAACGTCACCATGGTGTTTCTACCGTTTTTATCAAAGGGTTAATACTATTTTCTGTTTACTTCAATAATAGGATTCACTTGGTGCATCGCTATCGTATTTTGTCCGGATTTAGACCCCCCCCCCCCGCTTTACTTCAACTAATAAGTCTCTATTTCTATTCATTGTTTCTCCAAGTGATATGAAGCCGTTATCTGATACGAACACAAAGTTGCAGTTTCAACATTCTGTGTGCTAAAAAGAAAGTCTAACCCCCCACTCACCCTGACACCATCTTACCATCATCCTTCGCACCCCATCCACACACCAACTATCCTCATCCCCTACTTTCCGGCTTCAGTTTCTTCTTTTCTGGTCAATATGCCAAAACCCTTTCCAATGTAAGACTTCAATTTTCCTTGGAATATAGAATCCATTTGTTCGAGGTAATTATTCTTTCTTGTTTGTATTCTTCGAGAAATATTCAGATAGCGATTTCAGTGTTTCACAGGAACGTTTTCAACACTAGACATTCTGGGGAAGAATCTATATTCTTTAAACTAGTACAAAATAAATTCAATGTCCAGCGATTGTGTACCCTAAGTAAGTAAAATCATCAAATTCATTAAGGATTTTAAAAAATAAAACAATTTGAAATGTAAACTTTAAATATGTATTAAAATAAAACAAACTATATATAGATATATAATACCAGTCATGTATTTATTAAAACTTGTTTTAAAAAACAATGAAGACTGTCTAATGCTGCATGTTCAAATTTTGAGTGTATTTATTCTATGTTATGAAGATTTTGGGTAATGTGACGTAAGCAGTGACGTAATTTATGTTACAGACAAAAACCGGAAGCGAATCTCCATTATTAACAGATATAGATTTTAAATGCTACCATATTTTCCTGTATATATATTTACCAACCCTTCACGAGCAGGATGCGACACAAGGTCAATTTCTTAAGCGGGGTTTAACAGGTTTGAATTCATAGTTTTCCTTCTCCTAGACTGGTTACCTAGCCATGGTTAAAGAGCCCAGTCTCCTTGCTATTTACCCATAGCTGGAGGGAGAGTAGGATTAATACCTTTCCCAAAAACCGGAAGCGAATCTTCATTATTAATAGATTATTCGTATTCGATGATCCACGTGCAAAAATAGAGAACCCTCGCGGTGGCTGCGAGAAACGGTAACACCGTAAATTGGGGATATTTCAAATGAGTCAGTCAGTGATTTAGTAACTGGCAGATGACAAGTAACGACTTGAATTGGGTGTGGGTCTCAATTTAGTGTTTTTTCATCAACTCCAGAATACCAAGAAACAACAACACAAAACATTTGAACGGACAATAAATGTGATTTCATATTCTCAAGGGATTGTAGCAAGATTGCTTTTGTGAGCGAGAACTACTATATTCGAAAAGGATGAAGAAAGAAATAAGAGATGATAAAGGTTTTAAAAAGAGTAATGAACACAAAACAGGATGAACGATGGTTTGACCGTAGCGTGACCCCGAACGGAGAATTGAGTGACAACCGGAAGTTTCGGGTGTTGACCGGAAGTCACGTGGTGACGTGGAACGACGAAGAAAAGACGAGTCTCTTTTTGCTTTCGGACGCCTAGGGGAACGGACGGGTCTCTGGACCCTAGTATGGGGCCACAGTAATCAAGTAGTGTTCTCTCTCTCTTTCTCTCGGCCTTCCTCCTCTCCGATACAGCCCATGAGACGAACCTACACTTGAAATAAAGGCTAGCAGTTGTGACTACATATTTCTCGCGTTGTAATTTTTATCAACACCATTCTAGCTCTGTGAATTTGAAGGCACGTGGACGAGATCCGCTATACAATATACACCGCCGCTGCCACGTTACAGTTATCGTTTTAGTACTCGGAAAAAAGGGGACAACGTTACAGGGATGAAATAACCCTAGACGGGTTGAGGGGTTGTTAAAATCAATTAAGGGTCATTCCATGTCAAATCACCAGCAAAAATTTCGCTATTAGATAAATTATAGCGTCATACCAAGGATACCCTTTTGGTGAGTGGTGGTGGGGCATTAACCTTTGCGCAGTCAGTGTATTCTAAACCCAACCAAGAGGCTGATTTTTAAACTGATTTTATGAGATGAGGAATTGTCATTATTATAAACTGATGCCCGTTTATTGTCTTCCTCATCTTCATATTTAATAAAGTCACGTTTTGTCCAACAGAATTTACACAGGAGGAAGCAAATTGATATTAAGTCTCAGTTAATTCTAGTAACTTTCGCCGAGAATAAAGTCTTCTTCTTCTTCTTCTTCTTCTTCTTCTTCATTCTTCTTCTTCTTCTTCTTCATTCTTCTTCTTCTTTCACCTTCTTCTTCTTCTTCTTCTTCTTCTTCTTCTTCTTCTTCTTCTTCTTTCACTCTTCTTCTTCTTCTTCTTCTTCTTCTTCTTCTTCTTCTTCACCTTCATTCTTCTTCTTCTTCTTCTTCTTTTTCACTTCTTCTTCTTCTTCTTCTTTCTTCTTCTTCTTCTTCTTCTTCTTTCACTTCTTCTTCTTCTTCTTCTTCTTTCTTCTTCTTCTTCTTCTTCTTCTTCTTCTTCTTCTTCTTCTTCTTCTTCTTCTTCTTCTTCTTCTTCTTCTTCTTCTTCTTCTTCTTCTTCTTCTTCTTCTTCTTCTTCTTCTTTCTTCTTCTTTCTTCTTCTTCTTCTTCTTCTTCTTCTTCTTCTTCTTCTTCTTCTTCTTCTTCTTCTTTCTTCTTCTTCTTTCACCTTCTTCTTCTTCTTCTTCTTCTTCTTCTTCTTTCTTCTTCTTCTTCTTCTTCTTTCTTCTTCTTCTTCTTCTTCTTCTTCTTCTTCTTCTTCTTCTTCTTCTTCTTCTTCTTCTTCTTTCTTCTTCTTCTTCTTCTTCTTCTTCTTCTTCTTCTTCTTCTTCTTCTTCTTCCTTTTTTAATCTTTCACCTTCTTCTTCTTTTCACCTTCTTCTTATTCTTTCACCTTCTTTCACCTTTTCTTTTCATTCTTCTTCTTCTTCTTCTTCTTCTTCTTCTTCTTCTTCTTCTTCTTCTTTAGTGCCTAATAATAATAATAATAATAATAATAATAATAATAATAATAAATAATAATAATAATAATAATAATATAATAATAAAGCATAGGTAAATCTTAGATAAAATAAATCGAAAAGAATTACGTTTATTTAAAGAACAAATCAGTGAAGCATGTGCGACCGACAGAGATTAATCTTTCTTATTCAGAAACAAAACATCATTCTGGAACATATAAAGAAAAAAAAACAGAGAAAGATATTTATATATACTATACATACTTGGTTCGGCACACAATTTATCAAGAATAAAAATTCATAGATAGATAGATAAATAGATAGATAGATATGAACGGACTGAAATAGATATAAATAGACTAATATATATATATATATATATATATATATATATATATATATATGAGAGAGACAGAGAGGGAGAGAGAGAGAGAGAGAGAGAGAAGTAAATGACTGATATATATATAGATACTATACTAACTGATATAATATATATATATATAATATATATATATATATATATATATATATATTATCAAAGGGTTGCTACCATCAAAACATTGTTGTAGCATAAGTAGTTAATCCAAAAGGGCTCAATATATCTTGTAAAATTTAGAGCATCAATAGTTGTAGAAAAGTTATTTCCCTACCACGGTTTCGGTGTTCTTAGTACACCATCTTCAGGGGAACTAAGTAAATCTAGGGAAATGCATTCACAGGTTACGTAACACATTAATGTATCACTAAGATTAATTTAGATATTATATAATAAATATTAAAAAACACACCAAGTATATATAAAAAAATTTTTTTTTAATCTAGCTCAATAGACTCACCAGAGTACTAGAATTCCAAAAGTTCAAATAAGTAAGAAGTAAAAAAGAAGAGGCAATAAAAATATCGGATGGGAGGGCATAGCTAGAGAGAATCATTAATCACCTCTGCCTGTCAACATAGGTTTGACTTAGCACTAACTTCAAAGGAATAAGCTTGGAGACTGAAGTTAATTGGTTTTTAGAAGATATAGAATAAGAATAAGCTTAAATCAGGCAAATATATATTTCATTAGCCACATAGATTTGCTTAGTTCCCCTGAAGACGGTGTACTAAGAACACCGAAACTGTGGTAGGGAAATAACTTTTTTACAACTATATATATATATATGTGGGGAGATTATGTGCTTAATTGAAGTCATAACTAATTTGAAAATTAATTAGTTAATAATTAATGAATTAGGCGGGCATATTGTTCAAATGTAAGGCTAAACGAATCGAGAAAAAGTCGATCCTGAATGTACATTTCACCTTTAGGCCTCATCAGCCTATAGACCTTTGTGTTCGAACCCTATCAAGGTCTGCACTGTCTATAGCTCTGCTGATGAGGTGTACTTCAACCTTTACATTTAAACTGATATACTTAGGTATGACTTTAATTAAGCCAATTTCCACATTGTTTATATTATATATATATATATATATATATATATATATATATATATATAATATGGGTGCTGTATTTTATAAGTAAATAACCATGGATAGAGCATTGATATCTAAATCAATGTAGCGTGGAAATGGAGTTAACTGTGCCTGGTTACTAACAGTTTCTCGTCTGTGTGATCTTCAAACTAAGAACTTGTTGACTCCATTTTCATGCTACATTAACCTTTAAGTCTATACAATTGGTTTATATATACAGATATAATATCTACACAAAATATAGGCTCATCAATATATATATATATATATATATATATATATATATATATATATATGGAGGATATGGCTTAATTGAAGCCATACCTAATTTTGAAAATTAATTAGTTAATAATTAATGAATTTAGGCAGGCATATATGTTCAAATGTAAGGCTAAACAAATCAAGTAAATGTCAATCTCTGAATGTACATTTCGACCTATTGACATTCAGGGATTGACATTTTCTCGATTTGTTTAGCCTTACATTTGAACATATATACCCGCCTAAATTCATTAATTATTAACTAATTAATTTTCAAAATTAGGTATGACTTCAATTAAGCCATATCCTCCAAAAATTGTCGGCTTAAAGCCATATAAAATTAAACACATTTGTTTGTTTACTTAACCTCATATATATATATATATATATATATAGTCAGCCACAGAACGTGTTTCGACTTATCAAGTCTCTTCAGTGTGGCTAGACATTTGTACACTACCTACAACCGGGATTGAAATCCGATCGCTTCAGCATCAGTCAGACGCTTTAACCGCTAGGCTATAGTCACCCACAAATGCAAATGGGATTTTACTGTTTTAATACACACATCCCAATATATGTGTGTGTGTAAGTTGAAAATGATAGCGAATCCGACGGTATGTTGAAATGAAAAATAAAGAAAAGAAAATGCTGAATGGATAAAATAGATCATATTTTATTTTATTTTACTGACATGTGTTTCAGCCAAGAGTTTATCCATGTACATATGTACTCTATCTATTATCATTTTAGATACATAATAAAATAACAATAATAGAAAACTACAACATTTTTTTTAGTATACAAGGAATAACGGCCTTCGTCAGAGTAAATTCTTTGGTGTTTAAAATAAAACTATTTTAACCATTCAGCATTTTCTTTCCTTTATTTTTAATTTCAACATATATATATATATATATATATATATATATATATATATATATATATATATATAAAGATAAAAGATGGCTTACCGGGAATATTTTTACATTTTTCTATTATTATTATTTCATTTCATTTGTTTATTTAATAATAATAATAGTTTGAATCGTGTACACATAGATAAACTGACCGAAACACATGTGTAAGTGATATTGATTAAATTCATCTTTTATTATCCATTCTTTACTTTCTTTTCCTTATTCATTCTTCCTCATATATATATATATATATATATATATATATATATATATATATATATATATATATTAAAAGAAAGACCGGGCCATATCTGAAGGCAACAGGGTAAGACAAAAGCAGCAAAAAAAAAATGACAAAGATGTGAAGGTTTTTCTCTTCAAAGCAATCACTTTAAAAACGAAAATAAATTACCATTTTGTTTTTGTTCTTTTCATCTCTCGTTTTTTCTTTTTGCTCACATGTCAGACTTTTAAAACACTTAGTCCTTAGTCTTTTACCCCACACACACATACACACCTCCACCCAACCCTGATATATACATTGATGGGTTTGAACTCACGTCCGCTTGGAATTTTGCCACAATTTCAGTAAACAGAATCCAAAAAGAAGAAGAAGCAAACATTTTCAAAATGATACAAAGAACGCTACTTATTAGAAAACTCTTTCGTTTTCTATGAGGAAAAGGCGCGAACGAAACGAACAAAAAAATGTTTGATATTTTTATTTGCCTCAACTTCTCAGAAAGAAAAAAAAAACAGGATCGTCTTTTTCTCGTAAACTTACTTAATATCTAAAATGGCGGAAACGCTTTGAAATAAATACTTTTGTCAAAATTTACTTTTTCCGGTACGCCAAAGAATTAAGGTCTTAGATACATTGTTATGAATTCCAGGATTGTTTTGTCTGAAACTGGAGGTTCACGCCTAAACGAAGAGATCTTTGTCGACATGCGTGTGAAATCGAGAAACTGCATATTGTGTTTGTAAACTATTCAAAATCCTTTCTTTTCCGAGGAGGATTATCTACTAGAAAAATAATTTGAATTTATAAACATATGCAGACATATAAATAAACTTATTGTATGTTTATTAGCACCAGACTGAAAGAATCGTGTGTTGTTCAGCACATTACGTTCAATATATTTACATATTAATAATGATATTCATATTTACATTTTGTGGTAACGGACAACAATTATTGCCGCCTCTAATTTTAAAGATGGATGAGTGATGGGATTTGCCCTTTCAAGATATTAATAGAAACTGAATTAATTACGTTATGTGTCTGATGATTGACACAAAAAACTGACGGGAACACGGAGATAAGGATAATTACAGAAATCGAAACCGGGACCTCAGCAGGCATAGTCAAAGACTCGGCCACAGTACACAGCTAGTGTATATATATATATATATATATATAGTATTTTTTGAGAATTGAAAATATCGTGCTCGATTCCGTGTATAAGAGCTGTATTTTTTATTCATTTTAGTGTACAATACATTTAAGGTGCAATTGTTACCATTGGTTTCCAAGCAGCATGGTTTTATTTCTAGCAATATTGAAGATTGCATAAGCGAGAAACTGTTGGTAACCAGGCGACATTGACTCCATATTCACGCTATCTTACCTTATATATATATATATATATATATATATATATATATATATACTGTGTTTCCCCGAAAATAAGATCTAACTGCAAAATGAGACCTAGCATGGTTTTCAGGATGATAGAAGCCCTAGTTTAGAGCGGCAGACAGACAAAAGAATTAAGCATTATTCACAATCACATTATGCAATGGAAACAGTCGACATACCCTAAAAATAAGACCTAGTGTTATATTTCGAAGTGAAAATTAATATAAGCTCAGTCTTATTTTCGAGGAAACACGATATATATATAGAGAGAGAGGAATTATATATAATTGATAATTGAATCATATTACCACGACCAGACAACTCGGCAAACACCATTTGCGACATCCGGAGCACTGGACAGCTGTTTCGACCTCCTTTGGTCTCATCAGCAGTGCATACCACAATCTCCGACACTAGAGATTGAACCAGCGGACCACAGCGTGAAAGAGCGGGGAATCAACACACTGGGCCACCAGCCCATGCCACAAACGGAGAATGCCAAATCATCTAGTAGATGAGACCAAAGGAGGTCGAAACAGCTGTCCAGTGCTCCGGATGTCGCAAATGGTGTTTGCCGAGGTCTGGTCGTGTAATATTATCAATTATTATATATATATATATATATTATATATATATATATAAATGTAAGGTAATCCAAAGGATTGGTAAGTAAGGGATGATTCTATTTAGGATCTTCGAAATCTCACTGTCCAACCATACTGTATTTTCTTGTAGGTGCGAACATATATACTTATACAAGGATTTTTATAAATCCGTAAAAAAAGAACTCAATGTATAATATCAATAATATAAT
>CM042150.1:100049173-100055696 GCA_023376005.1 Doryteuthis pealeii
TTGGCATTAATCTTTCATTTTGAAAGGAATCTTGAATTTTATTTGAAAAATAAAAAAAGTCAAAATAAAGAACGGTTTTCCCCTGTCAAGTATGCATGCATAAGTGCCAATAAATATCTTTCTTTTTTTTATTCGCATATGTTTATCATCTCAATAACACTTCAAATAAACTTCAGTGTAAACATAATTTTAGAGAGATGTGTAGAGATGCGCGTGCGCACAGGCAACCGTTTTCCCGCCAGCTCAGCATCTTTCTTCTCGAGATGCTCTCTCTCTCTCTCTCTCTCTCTCTCTCTCTCTCTCTCTCTCTCTCTCTCTCTCTCTCTCTCTCTCTCTCCAAAAACAAATAGAACACACAGCAAACAAAACGAACGCTGATAATTAATAATAATAATAATAATAATAATAATAATAATAATAAGGTTATTATTAACAGGGCTTTGTTAATGATAAAAAGGGGGAGGAGTTAGGGAATTTTTTGTTCTTTTTTTGAATACACCCATTTGTCATCATCGGTTTAGGGGATAAAGGCAATTAGGATACAGGGGTGTTGTTTTGATGGAAGCGGGGGGCGGTTGGGAGGGGGTGAAATGATTTGTATTTAAATGTGATTATATCAGTAACAGTAAATATTCCGCGAAAATTAGTCGGAGGCGGATGTGGAGGCGGAGGAATCCTTGAAAATTTTCATCAACGTTTTCAATAGAATATGAAATTTAAACAGCCACAACCACCACCACCACAACTGACGACCACCCCCCCCAACCGGCCCTCGCCAACACCGTCAAAGCGAATGATAAAGAAAGACAGCTGTAAGAAATTACACAGCATTAAAGTTTCCTTGTAAGCTTTGATGTTCCAACTCAATTCCGACAATGCTGTTATGAAAACAACCCAGAAAAGCCTTGCCGCATATGCTCCGTGTATAAGTCGATATTGCGTATCGATCAACCGTTGATTTATAATCATGAAATCATTAATAACACAAACTGGAACTGTGAATATATTCCACAGTAGGATAATCTAAGTATTACAACGTTTAATATACAGGGTGCGGCATAAGTAACGCTCTTAGTTTCGGTGGAACAAAATTAAAACCTTTTTGACTATCCTTTACTTTTGCGAACATGAATGTATTGCCACAGGTTAATGAATTAATATAATATATTAACAACCATTACTAAATCGGCAAATTAATTAAAGAAAATAATAAAGGAAATATGTTGAGAAATTTGGATATATGTATTTACCAACCCCTCCGCACGAGCAGGATGTGACACAAGGTCAATTTCTTAAGCGGAGTTCAACAGGTTTGAATTTAGAGTTTTCCTTCTCCTAGACCGGTTTCCTAACCAAGGTTAAAGAGTCCAGTCTACCCTACTATTTATCCATAGCTGGAGGGATAGTAGGATTCATACCTTTCCCAAAGGTATTAGCACTAAGTGAAATGCAATTACCACAGTCCAGGATTTGAACTCGGGGCGACGAGTCCATTTCCCATGACTCTAACCATTACATCACGCGCTTCCCAATTTGGATATAAGGTGTGTGCCAGATGGCCACTTGTACTTATAGACTCGCCGATAACCATGTGACCAACTTATTGGCCAACCACTGGCAGTAAGCTGCTGCTGATATTGTTATTTATTCTGGCTGTTCTGGTCATACCTACTCATAACTACTTGAATCTTCGTGGACGACGGAACATAGGATTATATCACAGGACTTATTCACTTACCAAAGGATTCTATAACTCAACTGGCCAAGGATGGCGGCCAGATACTTGACAAAATATATATTATAAGAGATGAAATTAAAAAGGGCGTTACTTATGTCGCACCCTGAATTTACTACAGAGCTATTGCATAAGATTCAATATGTAAAAAGTATGATAATCTTTAACTCTCTTTAACTCATTTTTCTTTCCTTTTGTTCGTTATGTTCGATTGAAAAAGATTAGTGTTATTGATTCCGCTCGCTCACCACCTCTTTTTCTATCTTTCCTCAACTCTCTTTCGTTCTTAGTATATTTTTCTGTGTAGCAGTTCTTTTTCTTCCGTACTGAGTGTTTCACGTCTATGCGATCTTCAGACCAAACCCTGAAAGTATAAGATCACCTAGACGAGAAATACTTAGGAACTAGGTGTTGACTCCATGGCCACACTAACTTAACTTAAACACACACACACACACACACGTACACACACACACACACACACACACAAACACACACACGCGCATATATATATATCATCATCATGTCGCGCAAGCAGCACGGATATCCATGACATCTCTCGCCAACCTTCCCTATCACTAGAAATTATCATACTCTGGTGTATCCACAGGTCCTGCTTGGAGAGAGAGTTAAATCAAGATTATCATACTTTTTTATATTTTGAAGTATTTTGCAATATCTCTCAAGTAAACATAACAAACGTTGTAATAATTAAATCCTCATCCTGTGGTATATCCACAGGTCCTGTTGGTATTTCCTAAAATCAATAAAACTAAATGCCGTAGTGTTTCAATTTTAATCAAATTTTCGGTAATTTATGAGGAAGACCGTCCCGGTCTCCTGCCTCAAAACTTGTAACCGGTGATTGCTGAAAAACCAACCCAGCTACGATTGAAGTCCGTAGCCGAAGCAGTGTCACTTGAAAGTAAACAACCAGCTTGGAGCGTTTTGTTTGTTTTTTTTTAGTTTTTTTCGACATTCACTTACATATGGAAAAAAAAAACGTTTATTTTTTTCGGTATTTTCATTTTATTTTAATATATTTATTTCCAATAATCAATTACAAGTAAAAAAAATCAAAATATTTAGATATTCTTGTTTATTTAAACTAAAAACAAGACATTAAAGAAACATGAATAAAAGAAAATCTGAGTATTTAGATATTCTTTTATATTTTAATAAAAAAAAAATCTATTTATCTATCTAGTCGTCTTCATATCTATCTATTGCTTCGGCTGCGGACTTCAATCGTAGCTGGGGTTGGTTTTTCACCACTCACCGTTAGCAAGTTTTGAGGCAGGAGACCGGGACGGTCTTCCTCATAAATTACCAAATTTTCTATTCACCAAAAACAAATACGAACAAGATCTGGAATTATAATCAGAATCTGTTGAACAGGCACACACACATAATTACACACACACACACACACACTCATATATAAACAACCCCCCCCACACACACACACATAAACCCCCCACACACACACACACAGGTAGAGAGTTTGGAAGGCATGAGACAAAACCAAATGAACAGTCACTAGCACAACTTCAGTTCTGGGATCTCCTGTAGAAGAGATTTTTATCTCGAAATATTAAGAATAAATCACAGGTTAACAAACAACACCATAGTTACCTTCTTTTTCTTTACACTTGCATTGTGATAGCCTTCAAAACCAACCACCAAACCAATATAAACACAATACTTCAAGCAAATTATAAAACCCTTTTATGGACCGGGTTAGCTCAGTCGGTAGAGCGTTCGGCTAGAAACCACAAGGTTCCTAGTTCGATACCGGTCCTCGCCAACTCAGCGTATGAGTAGCACAGGGATCTGTGCGGTAAAGTTGGGAGCTGATGGTAGGTGTGGCGCTCCACCTCAGATGCTAAAACAATCTCCTTGGTCTAGCGCTATTGAAAAGGGGATAGACTCCCTCGCTGACTGGCTGATACCGACTTTAGGTCGCCCCGACGACTTTTTTTTAATAAATACGAACAAATATTCTGAAATATTTGGAAAAAAATCTACAAACCAGATTATTTTTCAATACAAAAAACAAAAAAAAAACAATTCCTCATTAAGCGACTATTAGTCAAATTCTTCGAGGTAGTCAGTGACTTTATGAAACCCACGCAGTTTTCGCTTTTCCCACAATTCAACATTCGTGTTTATCATAACGATCATTTCACATTATCGTCTATTCGCTCATAAAACTTATAACAATAAATAAATTAGATTATTGCTTTTCTACACAAAAATGGGGATTTTCAAAATGCATTGCATTCAATGTTTCGTGTCCGCTTTCATTACAACTAGCAATGGCTACCTGGCGTCGCCAGAGTAGACGGTGAATTTTTCAAGTTAGTCCCGCATATCCATTATTACTGAATCGTGAGTTGAATCCTCGTGTGATGCCCCATTTAAGTCCCTATGTAAAAAAATAGACCTTGCATTGATCCAGCTACTCTGAAAAGAAATATATATATATATATATATATATATATATATATATATATATATATATATATCTGTCGCGTCTAGAACGTGAATTTTTTTTAAGTTCTTTTCGAACATTTCAAAAATTCTCCGCTTTTTCCAACGTATTTCATTTCAAATAAGGATTTACTGATGAAGGTCGAAATTCTCTTTGTGTGCGGAACATTTCTACATTTTTTCTATTATTATTATTATTTCATTTCATTTGGTTATTTAAAAATAATAATAGTTTGAATAATGTACACATGGATAAACTCCTGACCGAAACACGTGTAAGTAATATTGATTAAAATATCCTATACATTTTATACCTTTTTTCCTTTATTCATTTTCTCAATATATATATATATATATATATAAAAATATATATATGTAATATATATGTTGTAGAGGAGTGAACACCCCTACAAGATGGACTGACCCAGAAGCATTTAAGAGTCGACGCAGCAGTGACTGAGGTCGGAATTTATTCGAACGAAATTACTGCGTCAACTCCAACCCTTTGAACTTCCTTATTTGTACGTTTGTCTTGTGCTTTGTACTTCTTTGTTCTATGTTAAGTGTTGAATAAATACATATTCACATATCCTGTATTCTCTGTGTATTACCTTTTTGCCACCTCAAAGGATACAACAATATATGTATGTATGCATGTATGTGTGGTGGTGTGTGTGTGTGTGTGTGTGTGTTGTGTGTGTAATGATGATGAAAAAGAGCAAGAAATGACAGTCATTAAGCACCGATGCCTGTGTCTACGCTATCCTAACTTTGATTCTCTATGTTATATGTATAAGTAAATAAAAAAGAAAAGGACAAAAATTGAATTTTAATTTCGTAAGAAATCAGTTGCTGACACAATCTATCAGAAAGAAAAAAATTATAATATGAACCATTACACCAGCAAAAAATGGCACATTGTAGCGAAATTTTGAATTAGAGCAATACACTTTACAATTCTTTAAAAGAATAAAGGAATTTCTAGTTCAATAAATCACTGAATAGTGATTTTCTAACTTCACATTGAATGACATTTCATTTTAAAAAGGACTTGTGGATATACCACAGTATGTATAATTTAATCATTACTACGTTGATATGTTTACTTAAGAGCTATTACCAAAATTACAATGTAAAAAGTTGATTTAACTCTCTCTCTCTCTCTCTCTCTCTCTCTCCCTCTCTCTCTCCCCCTCTCTCTCTCTCTCTCTCTCTCTCTCTCTCTCTCTTACACACACACACACACACACACTTTTTCTTTCTTTCCTTCTTTTCATAATGTTCGATTTGAAACAGATTAGCGTTATCACTTCCGTACGCTCACTTACTTTGTCTTTGACCTACTCTCCTTCTTTCTTTCTTTCTTAGCATGTTTTTTGGTGAATAATGTCCTTTTTCTTCCATTTCTTTCTGTATAATAAAAACGGAATAGTCCATTATTTCTTCTTCTTCTTCCCGGGTCAACTTCACATAATCACAATCATTCAAAGGAACTGTGACGGGTTTTGTTCCACACGAAGATAATATCAGTATTTGGTCTAACCGCCATTTGTATGAACAACACATTCCAAACGATTTGGTGTGTTGCTTATTAATCTTGGGATTATTATTCGATTCTTTCTGGAATTCCTCTATAAATGTTGTATACTCTTCTTTTTACTTCTATTATTTTTCTGCTCATCTTTGGTATCTTACGTTCTTCTTCTAGCGTATGGACTTCGTCTTGGTGGTCGGTCGCACTTAATTCATTTCTTCTTCTAGATCAGTCTTGTTGCCAAGACATTCATCAACCACAAAACAATATTATTTATGTAAGCTTTTATTTACTTAACTACACATTTCATATAACTAACATAACGCGCGTGTGCAGGTGAGCTTCAGCTAAGACAGAAAGACCTTATCTGCCTGACGCCCAAGCTGAAAACTGAAGAGCCAACCAGGTCCCACGTGACTTTACGTATTTCGCGGGCTTTCTGTAATATTCCATGGAAAGTCCCACCCGTGACATGAAAAGGCCCATTCCTTCTGAAATACAGGGGGTAGACAATAATCTATGCATAGATTATGTAACATAAGTTCTTCAAATGTTTAAACAGAAGCGGGGGTCTACAGTCTCAAATGTTATTGGTAGGATCAGAATCTTGCAGACACTGGTAAAATATCACTGGATTTATGATAGGCAGATATTTCCTAATATTTTTAGTTGTTTTATTATTTCTTCTACATTTGTATTTCTTATGTATCTTTTACTTACTTTTTATTGTTTATCCTTATGAACACGTTGACTACGTGATA
>CM042150.1:100055796-100070796 GCA_023376005.1 Doryteuthis pealeii
ACTCAGTACGAAGAAAAAGAACTCCCTACACAGTAAAAATATACTAAGAACGATAAGCAGAGTTGAGGAAAAGATAAAGAAAAAGAGGTGCAGTGACGCGAGCGAATCAATAACACTAACCTTTTCAATCAACATAACGAAAAGAAGGAAAGAAAGAAAAAAAAATGAGTTATAAGATTATCATACTTTTACATATTAATCATAAGAATGAACTCTGAAGTAATCAGGTGCGCATAAGTAACGCTCTTTTAATTTCATCTTCTTATAATATATATTTTTGTTTAGTAATCTCGGCCGTCATCCTTGGCCAGTTGAGTTATAGAATCCTATTGGTAAGTGAATAAAGTCCTGTGATATATCCTATGTCCGTCGTCACGAAGATTCAAGTAGTTATGAGTAGGTCCATGGACCAGAACGCCAGTATAATAATAATGATCAGCAGCAGAATACTCCAGTGGTTGGCCGAATAGGTTGTCACGTGGTGATCGGGAGTCTATAAGTACAAGTGTACTCATTCTGGCACCACGCCTTATATCCAAAATTGGGAAGCGCTGGAATGTAATATGGTGTAAAGTCATGGGGAAATGGACTCGTCGCCCCATGTTTAAAATCCTGGACATGGCGAACGAGTCCATTTGCCCATGACTTTAACCATTACACCACGCGCTTCCCAATTTGGATATAAGGCGTGTGCCAGATGAGCCACTTGTACTTATAGACTCGCCGATAACCACGTGACCAACCTATTGGCCAACCACTGGCAGTATTCTGCTGCTGATATTATTATTTATACTGGCTGTTCTGGTCATACCTACTCATAACTACTTGAATCTTCGTGGACGACGGAACATAGGATTATATCACAGGACTTATTCACTTACCAAAGGATTCTATAACTCAACTGGCCAAGGATGACGGCCAGATACTTAACAAAATATATATTATAAGAGATGAAATTAAAAAGAGCGTTACTTATGCCGCACCCTGAATTTACTTCAGAGTTATTACTTATGATTCAATATGTAAAAAGTATGATAATCTTTAACTCATTTTTTTCTTTCTTTCCTTCTTTTCGTTATGTTCGATTGAAAAAGGTTAGTGTTATTGATTCCGCTCGCTCACCACCTCTTTTTCTATCTTTCCTCAACTCTCTTTCGTTCTTAGTATATTTTTCTGTGTAGCAGTTCTTTTTCTTCCGTACTGAGTGTTTCACGTCTATGTGATCTTCAGACAAACCCTGAAAGTATAAGTCACCTAGACAGAAATACTTAGTAACTAGGTGTTGACTCCATGTCCACACAAAACTTAACTTTAAACAACACACACACACAGACGTACACACACACACACACACACACACACACACACAACACACACATGCGCATAATTATATATCATCATCAATGTCGCGCAAGCAGCACGGATATCCATGACATCTCTCGCCAACCTTCCTTATCACTAGAAATTATCATACTCTGGTGTATCCACAGGTCCTGCTTGGAAGGAGAGTTAAATCAAGATTATCATACTTTTTTATATTTTTGAAGTATTTTTGCAAATTCTCTCAAGTAAACATAACAACGTTGTAATAATTAAATTCCTCATCCTGTGGTATATCCACAGGTCCTGTTGGTATTTCCTAAAATCAATAAAACTAAATGCCGTAGTGTTGCAATTTTAATCAAATTTTCGGGTAATTTATGAGGGAAAGACCGTCCGGTCTCCTGCCTCAAAACTTGCTACCGGTGATTGCTGAAAAACCAACCCAGCTACGATTGAGTCCGTAGCCGAAGCAGTGTCACTTGAAAGTAACAACCACTTGGGGCGTTTTGTTTGTTGTTGTTTTTTTGTTTTTTTCGACATTCCTTACATATAAAAAAAATCAAAACGTTTATTTTTTTCGGTATTTTCATTTTATTTTAATATATTTATTTCCAATAATCAATTACAAGTAAAAAACAAATCAAAATATTTAGAATTCTTGTTTATCTAAACTAAAAACAAGACATTAAAAACAAACATGAATAAAAAGAAAATCTTGAGTATTTAGATATTCTTTTATAATTTTAATAAAAAAAATCTATTTATCTATCTAGTCGTCTTCATATCTATCTATTGCTTCGGCTGCGGACTTCATCGTAGCTGGGGTTGGTTTTTCACCACTCATCGTTAGCAAGTTTTTGAGGCAGGAGACCGGGACGGTCTTCCTCATTAAATTACCAAAATTTCTATTCACCAAAAACAAATACGAAAAGATCTGGAATTATAATCAGAAACTGTTGAACAGGCACACACACTAATTTACACACACACACACATATATAAACAACCCCCCCACACACACACACACAAAACACCCCCCCACACACAACACACAGGCAGAGAGTTTGGAAGGCATGAGACAAAACAAATGAACAGTCACTAGCAACAACTTCAGTTCTGGGGATCTCCTGTAGAAGAGATTTTTATCTCGAAATATTAAGAATAAATAGCAGGTTAACAAACAACACCATAGTTACCTTATTTTTCTTTACACTTGCATTGAGGTAGCCTTCAAAACCAACCACCAAACCAATATAAACACAATGCTTCAAGCAAATTATAAAACCCTTTTATAAATACGAACAAATATTCTGAAATATTGGGAAAAAAAAATCTACAAACCAGATTATTTTTCAATACAAAGAAAACAAAAAAACCCAATTCCTCATTAAGCGACTATTAGTCAAATTCTTCGAGGTAGTCAGTGACTTTATGAAACCCACGCAGTTTTCGCTTTTCACACAATTCAACATTCGTGTTTATCATAACGATCATTTACATTTATCGTCTATTCGCTCATAAAAACTTATAACAATAAATGAATTAGATTATTTGCTTTTTTCGACACAAAAATGGGATTTTCAAAATTGCATTGCATTCAATGTTCGTGTCCGCTTTCATACAACTAGCAATGGCTACCTCTGGCGTCGCCAGAGGTAGGACGGTGAATTTTTTCAAGTTAGTCCCGCAATATCCATTATTACTGAAATTGTGAGTTGAATCCTCGGTTGATCCCCCATTTAAGTCCCTATGTAAAAAATAGACCTTGCATTGATCCAGCTACTCTGAAAAGAAATATTGAAATAATATATATATATTTTATATATATATATTATATATTAATATATATATATCTGTTCGCGTCTGAACGTGAATTTTTTTTTTAAAGTTCTTTTCGAACAATTTCAAAAAATTCTCCGCTTTTTCCAACGTATTTCATTTAAATAAGGATTACTCTGATGAAGATCGAATTTCTTTGTGTGCGGAACATTTCTACATTTTTTCTATTATTATTAATTTCATTTCATTTGGTTATTTAAAAAATAATAATAGTTTTGAAATATGTACACATGGATAAACTCCTGACCGAAACACGTGTAAGTAATATTGATTAAAAGTATCCTATACATTTTATACCTTTTTCCTTATCATTTTTCAATATATAATAATAATATATATTATATATATTATAATATATATGTTTGGTAGAGGAGTGAACACCCCTACAAGATGGACTGACCCAGAAGCATTTAAGAGTCGCGTAGCAGTGCTGAGGTCGGAATTTATTCGAACAGAATTACTGCGTTAACTCCAACTCTTTTGAACTTCCTTATTTGTACGTTTGTCTTGTGATTTGTACTACTTTGTTCTATGTTAAGTGTTGAATAAATACATATTCACATATCCTGTATTCTCTGTGTATTACCTTTTTGCTACATCAAGAATACAACAATATATGTATGTATGCATGAATGTATGTATGTGTGTGTGTGTGTGTGTGTGTGTGCGTAATGTGATGATGAAAAGAGCGAGAAATTGCCAGTCATTAAGCACAGATGCCTGTGTCTACGCTATCCTAACTTTGATTCTCTATGTTATATGTATAAGTAAATGAAAAAAGAAAACAGACAAAAATTGAATTTTAATTTCGTAAGAAAATCAGTTGCTGACACAATCCTATCAGAAAGAAAAAATCACATATATGTAACCATTACCCAGCTTAAATGGCACATTGTAGCGAAATTTGAATTAGAGCAATACACTTTACAATTCTTTAAAAGAATAAAGGAATTTCTAGTTCAATAAATCACTGAATAGTGATTTTCTAACTTCACATTGAATGACATTCTTTTTAAAAAGGACCTGTGGATATACCACAGTATGATAATTTAATCATTACTACGTATGATATGTTTCCTTAAGAGCTATTACCAAATAGTTTCAAAATGTAAAAAGTTGATTTAACTCTCTCTCTCTCTCTCTCTCTCTCTCTCTCTCTCTCTCTCTCTCCTCTCTCTCTCACACACACACACACACACACACACACACACACAGAGACACACACACACACACACACTTTTCTTTTCTTTCCTTCTTTCATAATGTTCGATTGAAACAGATTAGCGTTATCACTTCCGTACGCTCACTCCCTTTGTCTTTGACCTACTCCCCTTCTTTCTTTCTTTCTTAGCATGTTTTTTGGTGAATAATGTCCTTTTTCTTCCATTTCTTTCTGTATAATAAAAACGGAATGGTCCATTATTTTTTCTTCTTATTCCCGGGTCAACTTCACATAATCACAATCATTCAAAGGAACTGTGACGGGTTTTGTTCCACACGAAGATAATATCAGTATTTGGTCCAACCGCCATTTGTATGAACAACACATTCCAAACGATTTGGTGTGTTGCTTATTAATCTGGGGATTAACATCTGGGGAATATTATTCGATTCTTTCTGGAATTCCTCTATAAATGTTGTATACTCTTCTTTTTACTTCTATTATTTTTCTGCTCATCTTTGGTATCTTACGCTCTTATTCTAGCGTCTGGACTTCGTCTTGGTGGTCGGTCGCACTTAATTCATTTCTTCTTCTAGATCAGTCTTGTTACCAAGACATTCATCAACCACAAAACCATATTATTTATGTAAGCTTTTATTTACTTAACTAAACATATTCATCTAACTAACACAACGGGCATGTGCAGTGAGCTTCAGCTAAGACAGAAAGACCTTATCTGCCTGACGCCCAAGCTGAAAACTGAAGAGCCAACCAGGTCCCACGTGACTTTACGTATTTCGCGGGCTTTCTGTAATATTCCATGGAAAGTCCCGCCCGTGACATGAAAAGGGCCATCCCTTCTGAAATACAGGGGGTTGATAATAATCTATGCATAGATTATGTAACATAAGTTCTTCAAATGTTTAAACAGAAGGGGGGGTCTACAGTCTCAAATGTTATTGGGTTAGGATCAGGAATCTTGTAGACCACTGGTGAATATCACTGGATTTATGAAGCAGATATTTCCTAATATTTTTAGTTGTTTATTTCTATTCTTCTACATTTTGTATTTTTCTTTTATTTATCTTTTACTTACTTTTTATTGTTTTATCCTTTATTAACACGTTGACTACGTATTGATACACATATGCACCACTATGTATATTACTTATACTAGCAAATATATGCACCTACCGGGTGCAAGTATTTTAGTTAAACTTTATAATAAAATATCATATTAGATTAGAAAGGCCAATGAAACTGAATAAGAATGTAGATAAAAAGATTTTGAACGGAGGGGGTATGATTGAAAAATAGAACAACTTTGAAACTAACTCTTCCATCATTTTCCGTTACTCCCGTCTTTCATTGGTAAATTTTCCTAATTAAACTGTTTAGTTAAAATAGGAAGTAAAGAATAATATTACAGTTATTTCTTCTTGTTAAGGGATTTCTTTTAAGATTTATTGAAGAGATTTTGCTCATATTCAATAAGATAAAACCAAACAATTAGAAATCAATAATACTAAGCATATATTTATTAAAATCAATTTTTTAATATCAATATGCAAATTAGCCTTCCCATTCACACTGCTAACCGCTATTTTGTTGTATATATAAATACAATTGCATGTTATTAGTATGTAGATATGGTCAACAGTGTAAGTAATGTAAAACAATTTTATCAATAATTGAGGTTTAAATAAGAATAAAATCATGGAGAACATGATGTAAATAACAAAAGGAATTGTGACTTGTATAGTAATATAGTTTCGGTTACAGACACACAAACCCACAATCTCCATTATAATAAGATACGTAGTGGTACATACATGTACCATTGTAAATATTTCACTTCCTTTTTTAAAACAATATCTAGCATATATACACATAGCAGTATCTACACATACTACTTAAAGAAGGTGGAAACGATGAAAAATAGAACTTTTGTTCAAAAAGTGATATGAAAATAAAACAAATATAGGAATCGAACATTTATTTATGGAATCGAACATTGTCATCCATAAAGATTGGGCGTGATATCAGTGGATGATCATCAAAGCGAGGTACAATATCTGTTTTAAGAATTTGTTCCTGGTACTTTTTGTACTTGCGTCGTGTGTGCAAATTAATCGACCAACAAAAACTTACATTCATCACCTCTGTACAGAAACTGGATGCCACCTCAAGGACTTGCCAAACAGCATAGACTGATAGGGACGGATGGCAAGAGAGAAAGAATCAAAGGAGTCTGTGCTGTCAGCACGCCTTGATTATAATGATGATGATGCGAATGTCTTCTTGAATGTTGAATCCCTCAAGTAAACCATATTCTCTGACATAGATAGGAACTGACTCATGTCGGTAAAATGAAACTGTTCTCCAAGAACTGATACCTTAAGCAATTCCCAAGTGATTCTACCATTGCACCGCTGTAAATGTGTGAGTGAGGTGTGGCCCTTAGTCAGGACGTTGGTGATTGCCAACTTCATTTATCGTTACTGATAATATATAATTGATATAAAATTGAATATAAAATTATAAATGCAGTCATTAATATTACTTTATCATATTTAATTAGTATTAAATAATCACCAGTTATATGATAGCTAAATTTGTATTATTTGGACTATTGTACTCATCTTTATTGTTATATACACAACATTTTCGACAATGTGCTCTCCGGCCTTCTTCAGGTGTTTCTTGTTCAACTCATGAGCTGAATGCCCCACAAGATCAATTGAGTGGAGTTTAACAGGTTTGAATTCAGAGTTTTCCTTCTCCTAGACTGGTTGCCTAACCATGGTTAAAGAGCCCAGTCTGTCCTACTATTTACCCATAGCTAGAGAGAGAATAGTTGAATGCATACTTCTTTTTTCATAATAAGAATGAGATAGTCTGTTTTTTTCTATAGATAATATCTGGCAAAACATCACTTACAGAGGAGTAAGACACCCCCCCCCCAAAAAAAAGAGGGGGGTCTTGTATGTATGATACTAAACTGCATCTGATGGAGAGACTACAGTTTTGAAACTGTGTGGAGTACATCATTATTGCAATTACTCCCCAGGTCCAGAATGGTAGTACCTGTTAGGGCATCATGTATGGGTCAAATAGATCTATTTAAAAATGATTTGTATTAAATAGGAATACTTGATAGCATATAAAATTGTTGATATATAACTGTGTGCTATTAAGAAACAACTATACAAAAAATATAAATGTATAATGTACATGAATCGCCTTTTTTTTTTAAAGTTGATAGTTCTTGTGTATAACTTATTAGCTGAAAAAATGTTGGAACATAGTGCGTCTTATACACAAGTAATTACTGTATGTTAATTATAATTTCTGAAACAGTCTTATTTAAATTAAACCAACCTACAATTTGTTATAAAAAGGTCTTAGGTTCAATTCCTGACAAGTCACAAGTTAACATCCACCCTTTTTCTTTTTGCCATTGGTATAGAAGAAAGTGACTTCTTAAACGGGATTCTTTTCTGGCAATTTCCATAAACAACCTGTCCTCGCGAGCATTACTTTTTCTTGTTCATCCAGTTCTTTTTCTATTCTGTTGTCGTTTTTTGTGTGCTAGACTACTAATTACTGTAAGTCTTATGTTGAATTGTTTTCCATTTCACCAACAAAGACATCTCATTATTATCCACCCCAATAATCCAACAAAGTTGCCAATAACTGATAGGGCTCACCTGCTTTGAAAATCAGCATTTGAAATCTACCTCGAAGCAGAAAAAAGTTTCAAAAGATTTGAATAAAGTTATTTTGTGATAGAAAAAAAAACAACAAAATATCCAAATGATTTTTTTCATCTCTTTTTAATTCGAATTATGTTCTATTCACTTACATTTCATTAAAAAAAAAAACATAGAAAGTATAAAACATATATTTGAAACAAATTGTATCAATAGTTAAAATCATTTAAAACAATACTTATATTTGCATTTTGTTTTTATTTATTTATTTCTTATATATTTTTTATTTTTTTATCTTCTGAAAAAAAAGAAAAAATAGATTCAAACACAAATATTAAATACAGAGAAGAAAAAAATATTTCTTATTCAATTGTTTTTGTTTTTTAATATTATTTTCAAAGCGTCTTGTTCGGTTTGCTTCTTCTTTTTTTTTTTTCGAAAATGAAATCGATATCAATAGATATATTATTAAACAAAATAAATCGTGTAACCCTGGTTATTATTTTAGAGAAAATGCGTAAAAATAAATATTTTAGAAATTACATCTTAGATTAGTTAGATTTATTAGACAATGTAACGTAGCGGTATATGTTCACGGTACCAAAACGGATATGTAACGTTCTAATAGCAATATATGGTCACAGTACCAAAAGCGATATATGTTGTAAAGCGGGTCTTGTCAACGTGCCTCCAAATTCACGACACTAAAAAGGTATTCGTTACGCGACGGTCGTCTTGCCGATAAAAAGGTACAACGCGAGAAATATATCTTCACAAGCTGCTTAGCTTTTATTTTCAGGCTCGTCTCGTGGGTTGTTTCGGAGAGGAGGAAAAGCAGAGAGAAAGAGAGAGAGGACACTGTTAAATTACTGTAATCCCACACTAGAGACCAGAGGCCCGTCCGAACCCTAGGCATCGGAAAGCAAAAAGAGGCCGGTATTTTTCTTCGTCGTTCCTCGTGACCACGTGACTTCCGGTTCCGGTCAACACCCGAAACTTCCGGTTGGCTTACAATTCTCCATTCGAGTGGTCACGCCCCGGTTAAATTCACGACAAACCGTTTTATGTTCATCACTTTTTTAAAAACCTTTACTCCCTCTTATTTCTTCTTCCTCCTTTTCTAATAGTAGTCCTCGCAAAACTCAGGACTTTCACCATCTCGCTACAACGAATCTCAACGACTGACTATTCCCATTTATATATCTAAGTTATGACTTGAAAGTTTAGGATTCTTAACAGCTCTAATTTTTTTTTAAGTGTTTTTAATACTGAACCAAATTTGCTTATAAACACTAAAAATTAAATATCGGGGTAGAACTGAATATGAAAACTCTGTTATTTGTCACAATTTGATTTTTAAAGCCAGATATATTTTAATCTTTATCAAATACAAAAATAGATATATTCAATAATGTCAGCATACTCGATATAACGGAGACAACAATCGAAGATGGATATTGTCAATATAATGGAGACAGCAATGTATGCATTCACGATCTTTATATAACGGAGCCAATGATAGAAGCAAACATTTATTCGATATAACAAATACAAATATAGAAATACAACTATAAAATGCTAATTAGAATATTTCCACGCCAAATAAAAGAATAGATATAGTCGATATAAATAGGACAATGTTGTAAGCATACATATATTCGATATAACAGATCACATTGGAAACCTAGGTCTATATATATATATATATATATATATATATATATATATATATATATATATATATAAGAGAATCCACATTTAGGTCCGTTAAGTTATATATATATATATATGAAAGGTAAAATTGATATGAATCCGACAATATGTGTAGAAAGTTTGTAGAAAAAACAAGATGTTAAAAGTTTTGCTGAGAGAAATCTGTTTCGACCTTATGATGTGGTCTTTATCAAAGCAACATTGTAAACGGAAAAACGAATTAAATATATCATTAATCACGAGGCATATATATATATATATATATATATATATATATATATATATATACATATGGAGCATATGTGCTTAATTGAAGTCATACCTAATTTTTGAAAATTAATTAGTTAATAATTAATGAATTTAGGCGGGCATATATGTTCAAATGTAAGGCTAAACAGATCGAGAAAATGTCAATCCATGAATGTACATTTCGACCTATTAGGTCTCATCAGCAAGCTGGTGTAGGGGTTAGAATCTCTGCCTGTCAGCTTGGCAGTCGAGGTTTCGAGTCACACAAGGAGCAGCCTCCCAAAAATTGTCGGCTAAAAGCCATATCAAATAAACACAATGTTTATTTACGTACTTTCATATATATATATATATATATATATATATATAACTTAACGGACCTAAATTTCACCATCGTATGTCACCCCGCTAAAAAAAATACCAAAAATCACGAAATTAACCGAATTTAATGAAATTTTCAATGTTGATAAATTAATGAATAAAAGATATAATGTATCAGTTATTTTTTTTTAACTTATATTTTTTGCAGGTCAGTTAACTTTGAGCCACATTTTTGAGAATCTGTGTTACGCCTCAAGGATACGTGGTTCAAAGTTAACTGACCTGAAAAAGTGTAAGAGTTTTTTAAATAGAATAACTGGTGCATTATATCTTTTATTCATTAATATATCAACACTGAAAATTTCATTAAATTTGGTTATTCCCTGATTTTTGGTATTTTTTCTTATGACGGGGTGACATATGATGGTGGAATTTATGTCCGTTAAGTTCGATTTAACCGATATATCATCGTGTGGATATATACACAAAAACGAGTCACTACTAAATAACAAGAACACTTTATTTACCTGAGAAAATTTGATAAGAGTAGAACATAGACATTAAAGAAAATACAATGAAGAATTTATACATAGGTGTATAAGGTGAAATATCCTTATATGTAGATATCTTATATATATATCCTTATATAAATAAAGTTGTTGGGGCTGTAGGTCAAAGAAGAAAATTGAAAAGTTACAGATTCAGCATGTGTTCTTTTGTGCTATGCGACACGAGGTTGCTGGGGGCGAAAATCTCCCCTGTCACGTAGACGGAGATAAGCTGTTAGCTTGTTGAGGCTGAAAGTTTAAAAAGAGCTGCTACTTTGGCACTTCTGGCGTTATCGGACTGCTTGCTATGCCACCATGTGCCTAACGGGAGAAACGGGATAAGTAAAGAATGTATTTCCTACAGTCCGACCAGAAAATTGTGAAAAATCTCAAAGCTTTGAATTTTATTCAATTTTCTTGGTATCAACAACAAGCTAAAGTTAATGATAATACATGACTAGAATAAAAAGAAAAGTTACAAGAATAAGTTATCTATTGCAACTAGAGCTACCCAGCGTTACCCAGGATTTAAAAAGTTGGACCATATGACCTTTAGGCACCTCTTTTGCGATCTCGATTCATAAGGACATGTTTTTCATTTACACTGTCAAAATCCGGTTGGTTGTTATGGGTTAGGGTTAGGTGTTAGGCTTTAGTTTTATAATTTTGAAAAAGACTCTAAAAGTCGTATGTTAACAAACAACCGGATTTTGACAGTGTAAACGAAAAACGTCCTTATGAATCGTGATCGCAAAAGGGGTACCTAAAGGTCATATGGTCCAAAAAGTTTACAATAAATATAATACATGACTAGAATAAAAAGAAAAGTTACAAGAATAATTTATTTATTGCAACTAGAGCTACCCAGCGTTACCCAGGATTTAAAAAGTTGGACCATATGACCTTTAGGCACCTCTTTTGCGATCTCGATTCATAAGGACATGTTTTTCATTCACACCGTTAAAATCTGGTTGTTTGTTATGGGTTAGGGTTAGGGTTAGGTGTTAGGGTTTAGTTTTATAATTTAAAAAAAGACTCTAAAAATCGTATGTTAACAAACAACCGGATTTTGACAGTGCAAATGAAAAACATGTCCTTATGAATCGAGATCGCAAAACGGGTACCTAAAGGTCATATGGTCCAAAAAGTTTACAATAAACATATTATCTATTTTTATATATATAGATTAATAAAAAATATTTTTCTATATATTAATTTTATCATCTTTTATTCTACATATATTCTTGTCTTTAAAGATTTTATGATTATTCTTATAACAATAATATCTCTTCTTCTATGTTCTTTATTTCGGGTATATTCATGCATCAATCATTGTATCCGTTATATCAAGGAAGCGCGTGGTGTAATGGTTAAAGTCATGGGAAATGGACTCGGCGCCCCGAGTTCAAATCCTGGACGAGGTAATTGCATTTCACTTAGCGCTAATACCCTTGGGAAAGGTATGAATCCTACTCTCCCTACAGATATGGATAAATAGCAGGGCAGACTGGGCTCTTTAACCATGGCTAGGTAACCAGTCTAGGAGAAGGAAAACTCTGAATTCAAACCTGTTAAACTCCGCTTAAGAAATTGACATTGTGTCATATCCTGCTCGTGCGGAGAAGTTGGTAAATATATATATCGAGAATATGGTTATTTCCTATAAGTCTAACACGATCAAAGGGGAATCACCCTTGACTGATAAATTATTTATTTATTTTCCCATTAATCTAATCCTAACCCTAACCCTAACCCTAAACCCTAACCCCAAACCAGTCTTCTTTTTTCTTAGTAGATCAATAAATAAATAAATGATTTATCAGTCAAGAGTGGTTCCCCTCTGATCATGCTAGACTTATAGGAAATAACCGAGAATATCTATGTTCCCATTGTTGTCTCCGTTATAACAATGTTTGTATTTGGTGTGGAATTATTCTAATTAGCATTTCATGGTTGTCACCGTTATATCCAGCATATCAATATTTCGATGGATATCTCCGTTACATCCAAAATAACTATTCTTCCATGGTTCTTCTATTATATCGAGAAAAACTGTGCTTCCAAATTTGTACATGAATTATATGTATCCTTCCATAATTGTCTCGGTGATATCTGTTAAGTATCTGGCCGCCATCCTTGGCCAGTTGGAAAACTCAAAGTAAATAAGTCTCCTTTGGTAAGTGAATGATAGAATCCATAAGTCCCGACTTATAGAATCCTTTGGTAAGTGAATAAGTCCCGTGATATAGAATCCTTTGGTAAGTGAATAATGATAGAATCCTTTGGTAAAGTGAATAAGTCTGTGATAGAGAATCCCTTTGGTAGTGAATAAGTCCTGTGATATAGATCCTTTGGTAAGTGAAAAAGTCCTGTGATATAGAATCCTTTTGGTAAGTGAATAAGTCCCGTGATATAGAATCCTTTGGTAAGTGAATAAGTCCCGTGATATAGAATCCTTTGGTAAATGAATAAGTCCCCGTGATATAGAATCCTTTGGTAAGTGAAATAAGTCCCGTGATAGAGAATCCTTTGGTAAGTGAATAAGTCCCGTGATATAGAATCCTTTGGTAAGTGAATAAGTCCCGTGATATAGAATCCTTTGGTAAGTGAATAAGTCCCGTGATATAGAATCCTAGATAAGAACCTTTGGTAAGTGATAAGTCCCGTGATATAGAATCCTTTGGTAAAGTGAATAAGTCCCGTGATATAGAATCCTTTAGGTCCGTCGTCCAAGAAGATCCAAGTAGTAGTGAGCTAAGATTAGAATCAGCCAGTATAAATAACAACAAGAGCAGCAGAGCACTGCCAGTGATTGGACAATCGGTTGGTCACATGGTAATCGGCGAGTCTATAAGTACAAGTAGGCATTTACCACACGCCTTATATACTAAAACTCCAACAATATCGAGAAAAAGCAATGCTTATATATCGCCGTAATGGAGGCGCTTTTGTCTAATGGTTATAGTCATAGGAAATGGACTCGTCAACACCGAGTTCAATTCCTGGACGAAGCCGTTTGCATTTTACATAGTGCTAATACCCTTAGGAAAGGTATTCTAGCTATGAGCAAATAGCAGGGCAGACTGGGATCTTTAACCATGGTTAGGTTATCAGTCTAGGAGAAGGAAAACTCTGAATTCAAACCTGTTAAACTCCGCTTAAGAAATTGACCTTTTGTCACATCCTGCTCGTGCGGAGGGGTTGGTATATATATAATATATATATATATATATATATATATATATATGTCGCCCTTATATCGAGAACACCTGTGCTTCCATGATTGTCTCCGTATATATCTCATTATATCATCTATCATTGTCTCCATTATATCAAGAATACTTTCCTTTTATGTGTGTCTTCGTTATATCATTTATTTTTCAACAGTTTTCTCCGTTATAACAAGAATATATATATATATATATATATGAAGTAAATGGAAGTGAATCCGACAGTATGAATTTAACATTTTTAGAAAAAAACAAATGATGTTATTAGTTAGCTGACAGATTTTCTGTCAGGAAACTAATAACATCATTTGTTTTTTCTAAAAATGTTAAATTTATATATATATATATATATTGACAATATGTATGCTTCCATTACTGTTACCCGTTAATATACATGTTTGTATTTGGTGTGGAATGATAGGTAGTAGTAGTAGTAGTAGTAGTAGTAAGTAGTAGTGGTGGTGGTGGTGAATTTTATAGCACGCCCTCGAATGTTTGAAGCTGTCTGACAAAAATGTATTAGTTGGAGAAGAAAAATGAAAACATTCAGACCACAGCAGTACTGAAATTAATAAGATTAGTATTAAATATTTGAGAAATTTGCTGGCACTCAACCCCATCATGTGATCATTCAGGAATATATGACGTGAAAAATATTAAATGAAAGAAGAATTCATTTTATTTGTGCTCTTAGCAAAGAAACAGAACAACAACTGCGATAAAAGCAAGCAGCAACATGAATTTAAAAAAGAGAATTTCATCATTGGCAAAATATCTTAAGCACAGATTAATAAATATGTGTAAAGCCGATTAATCCGAGGGATTATCTCAGTCCAAGTTACAAAAAAGAAAAATACATTTTGATGTTACTAACGTCAACGAGGCGGGAATTCGAGTTTTTC
>CM042150.1:100073296-100085652 GCA_023376005.1 Doryteuthis pealeii
TCTTTTATTCACAAATAAATTTGCTAGAGGAAATGGTCCATAATCATGATACCCATGGGTATTTAAGGCTTTTTATTCACAAATATATATGAGTATATATAAAAAAAGATATGAAAACAACACCAAAATGCTGTTAAAGGAAAACTTTTATAACTTAGCTGATATTGAACATATTTCGATTTATGAAAATCGTCATCAGAGCTTGTTTATACACCGTGTTGTTAAGAATGGAGACAAAAGTCATATGAGTTCAAAACAAAAACCTTGGCGTTGCAAAAAAAAAAAGAAGTTATACAACAGTTTTGAATGTGAGCGCACTTCCGCCGCATTTATATATATATTATATATATAATATATATATATATTATATATATAAATATATAAATATATAGTGTAACTAGTAACATCTCTTCGCCCTAAATACAGTAAGAGATTTTGTATGCTGCTAGTCATTTGTATTTCTGTAACGTGTGTGCTACATAAACCAGGAGTATCAATGTCTCGAAATAAATTAGAGGGAATTATACCGAAATAAATAGGATGTAAGTAAATAGGCTAGACCCCGCGTTCACTCGCTAATGAGAAATGTTTCCCTTTTTCTGCCAGAGGGTCCGCTCTTCTCAACTACTGTTTTTTTGTTTTTGTTTTTGTACTCAAAAGAATAAAGAGCGCTATTTGGCCATTCATTTCATCCAATTTTCTTTTTCATGCCAACGTATTCGATTAATGAACGTTTTTGAGAATCCCAAAATTGAAAAAAGCTCTTCTAGTGTCGCCTAGAATGGAATGGTCGGCTAAATAGGCTCTTTATTCTTTTGAGGTACAAAAAGCAAAAACAAAAAAAACAGTGTTGAGAAGAGCGGACCCTCTGGCAGAAGGGAACATTTCTCATTAGCGAGTGAACGGGGTCTAAGGCCTATATTTACTTACATCCTATTTATTTCGGTATAAATTCCTCTAATTTATATCGAGAGCATTGAAATAACTCCTGGTTATGTTAGCACACACGTTTACAGAAAATACAAATAGACTAGCAGCATACAAATTCTCGTACTGTATTTAGGGCGAAAGAGAATGGTTACTAGTTACACTATATATATATATATATATATATATTATATATATATATATATATATATATATATATGCGGCGGAAGTGGGCTCACACATTCAAACTGTTTGTATAACTTCTTTTTTTTTTTTGGGAACGCCAAGGTTTTTGTTTTTGAACTCATATGACTTTTGTCTTGCCATTCTTAAGCAACACGGTGTAATAAAACAAGCTCTGATGACGATTTTCAATAAATCGAAAATATTGGTTCAATATCAGCTAGTATAAAATGTTTTCCCTTTAACAGCAATTTTGTGTTTGTTTTTCGCATATCTTTTTTTTATATATAACTCATATATATTTGTGAATAAAAAGGCCTTAAATACAAGGTATCATGGAATATGGACCATTTCCCTCTAAGCAAAGTTTATTTGTGAATGAAAAAGCCTTAATACTATGGGTATCGTGATTTAATGGACGTTTTCCACTCGTGGGTATCTGGGGGCCACGCGAGCTTCGGTCAGATCACGTTTTTTTTAATTTTGAATAAATTAAGACGTGTCTGACGAAGGCTCGGTGGATCCAGATACCCACGAGTGGAAAATGGTCGCATAATCACGAATACCGCATGGTATTTAAGGCCTTTTTATTTCACAAATAAAATTTGCTCTGTTTAATAAAAATTAAACCATTGAGGTTTCTGTACGGAAGCTGAAACTCTTACAACAAACTAATTATATATATAATATATAATATATATATATATATATATATATATATATATATATATCAATAAAGGAAGACTCAATAGCAGTAATCCCATAATAATTTATTTCGGACAAAAAATTGGGGCCCATATGAAATCTAAGTTGATTTAAAAACACGGCTCCCCAAATTTTCGCACTCATCAAGATGGGTCTTCAATTCCTTATGACACAAGCATATGCACAAAAACTATATATATATATTATATATATATATATATATATATATATATTATATATATAAAACTATATTAATTATATATATATATATATTATTATATATATATATATATAGTATAGTATCCAATTGCCGCTTCAAACCTTTCGCATCTCAATAGCATAGTAAATAATCCAAAAGTGCTCATATATAAAAAATACAGAAGCCGTATATACTACTACTATTAATATTAGAGGAAAAATAAAGGGTATACGCGTGGTTTCAATCAAATTGAAATTTCTTCAGGAACCTAATTTAACTAAAGAATTACATCGACTAGTTTAAACGTAGGGTAGGGTCCTTGAAGATAATCATTTTCAATTTGATTGAAAGCCAATGGTAGACCGCTTTATTTTCCCTCTAATAATTAATATTAGTATTATGATTATAATATATATATATATATATATATATATATATATATAGACGTTGGCTGTGTGTGTAGGTTCACGTGGTTTATTAATGGAATCGTTGATACGTACTTATCACGGTAAATAGCGCGTTCAGTCTCTGTGATAATACTAATCAGCTGAAGGAAATGTATATTAAAAAAAGGGGGAATAATTGTGCATATGAAATAAATAACTTTTTTAATCATTAGACTACAACTTACTGACACACAGCACACACACAACACGCACAGCATACATACCAAGTGTATTTTGGGCAGCATGCTCTTCTTTTAAACATGTTGTGTTAAACTCTACTTGATGATTCTTTCTAAATCCAGCCATCTTTTTAATGACAGGGTGGAACTGGTGTTAGCAAATCCACCAAAGGTTTCTCACGAGGCGGCTTTTCGCAAAGTTTCTATCTGCCATCTCAGGTGTGAAACTCGTGAATGTTTCGGTTTTTCTCGCTGTTAAAAACGAGCAGTAGCGTAGGAATTGGGTGAGTGAGAGGCAGTAGGATTGGTAGTAGGGAGGTAGTATGAAATTGTAGTGGGGTTTCCCAAGTTCGTTTAAACGGCGAATATATATATATATATATATATATATAATTAGTGGTGGTGTGTGTGTGTGAACTATATCTATTAAGTAATAGTATTCAATAACGTGTAATGAGGCATGTGTATCTGTTAGGGGCTAGCAATGGATAAAGTCAAGCGCGTGCTTGGTTAACTGTTCAGTTTCTCGTCTATGTGAATTTTCAACTAAGTGAAACTTAGTTTGAAAATCGCATGACCAAATGGATTCGCATGTCAGGCTTCCGTAAATTATATTATATGCAGATTCAGAAAGAGTTTATACATATCAACATCTGATAGAATGGAATATATATATTATATATAATATATATAATATTATTATTAATATTTGAGATGTATTTTTGTATGCTGTATCCGTTGTTTGAAATACATATACGCAGTTTGGGCCATAGTGTGTAGGCTATTAACGTACTATATTGCTAATGTGTTACCAATAATATGTTAGTCAAGGAATTATGGTAACAACATTAGCATAATATAAGTACGTTGATGCTTCACACCTATGCCCCAAACCTGGTATATGTATTTCCAAACAACGATAACAGATACAAAAAAATAATCTCAAATATATATACGCACTAGAACCATACGGAGATGCAAAATCGAAAAAGCATGAATATATATATATAAATATATATACATAATACATGTGTGTATGTCTGTGTGTGAAAGTGGTTATAATATATATATGTGTTGTTTTGTGAGTGAGACTGTTTAATATATAAATATATATATATATATATATATATATATATATATATATATAAATATATATATATGATAATATGTGTGTGTGTGTGTGTGTGTGTAGTGTGTGTATGTGTGCTTGTCTTTTTTAAATTTCTTTTTAACTTTTTTTCCCTCACTGTCCATCTTTCTGTGTTCTTTGTCTTCTGTGATGTCTTCCAATCAAAGACCTGAAATATTTGATCAAATATTCTTTCTCACCAAAACGTCGCTTTCTTTGTCGACTAACAAATAATAACAAAACACACAAATAATAAACAAATCATTTTGCAGGAATTCCAAGACTTATTTTCTCTTTACTTTTGGAAAAAACTCGAATTCGCCGCCTCGTTGACGTTAGTACATCAATAATGTATTTCTTTTTTTGTAACTTGGACTGAGATAATCCCTCGGATTAATCGGCTTTACACATATTTATTTTTTTTATCTGTGTCTTAAGATATTTTGCCAATGATGAAATTCTCTTTTTTAAATTCATGTGCTGCTTGCTTGCTTTTATCGAGTTTGTTGTTTCTGTTTTTCTTTGCTAAAGAGCACAAATAAATGAATTCTTCTTTTCATTTAATATTTTTTCACGTCATATATTCCTGATGATCACATGATGGGGTTGAGTGCCAGCAAATTTTTCTCAAATATTAATACTAATCTTTATTAATTTCAGTACTGCTGTGGTCTGAATGTTTTCATTTCTTCTCCAACTAATACATTTTTTGTCAAGACAGCTTCAAACATTTCGAGGGCGTGCTATAAAATTACACACCACACCACTACTACTACTACTACTACTACTACTACTACTACCTATCATTCCACACCAAATACAAACATGTATATAACGGTAACAGTAATGGAAGCATACATATTTGTCAATATATATAATATATATATAAATTTAACATTTTTAGAAAAAACAAATGATGTTATTAGTTTCGCTGACAGAATCTGTCAGCTAACTAATAACATCATTTGTTTTTTCTAAATGTTAAATTTCATACTGTCGATTCACTTCCATTTACTTTCATATATATATATTTATATATATTCTTGTTATAACGGAGAAAACTGTTGAAAATAAATGATATAACGAAGACACACATAAAAGGAAAGTATTCTTGATATAATGGAGACAATGATAGATGATATAATGAGATATATTACGGAGACAATCATGGAGCACAGGTGTTCTCGATATAAGGGCGACATATATATATATATATTTATATATATATATATATATATTACCACCCCTCCGCACGAGCAGGATGTGACAAAAGGTCAATTTCTTAAGCGGAGTTTAACAGGTTTGAATTCTAGAGTTTTTCCTTCTCCTAGACTGATAACCTAACCATGGTTAAAGATCCCAGTCTGCCCTGCTATTTGCTCATAGCTAGAATACCTTTCCTAAGGGTATTAGCACTATGTAAAATGCAAACGGCTTCGTCCAGGAATTGAACTCGGGTTGACGAGTCCATTTCCTATGACTATAACCATTAGACAAAGCGCCTCCATTACGGCGATATATAAGCATTGCTTTTCTCGATATTGTTGGAGTTTTAGTATATAAGGCGTGTGGTAAATGCCTACTTGTACTTATAGACTCGCCGATTACCATGTGACCAACCGATTGTCCAATCACTGGCAGTGCTCTGCTGCTCTTGTTGTTATTTATACTGGCTGATTCTAATCTTAGCTCACTACTACTTGGATCTTCTTGGACGACGGGACCTAAAGGATTCTTATCACGGGGACTTATTCACTTACCAAAGGATTCTATATCACGGGACTTATTCACTACGGACTTATTCACTTACCAAAGATTCACGGGACTTATTACTTACCAAAGGTTCTATATCAGGGACTTATTCACTTACCAAAGGATTCTATATCAGGGACTTATTCACTTACCAGGATTCTCTATCCGGGACTTATTCACTTACCAAAGGATTCTATATCACGGGACTTATTCATTTACCAAAGGATTCTATATCACGGGACTTATTCACTTACCAAAGGATTCTATATCACGGGACTTATTCACTTATTACCAAAGGATTCTATATCACGGGACTTATTCACTTACCAAAGGATTCTATATCACGGGACTTATTCACTACCAAAGGATTCTCTATCACAGGACTTATTCACTTACCAAAAGGATTCTCTATCACGGGACTTATTCATTACCAAAGGATTCTATATCACGGGACTTATTCACTTACCAAAGGAATTCCTATAATCACGGGACTTTTCACTTACCAAAGGATCTATATCACGGGATTATTCCACTTACCAAAGGATTCTATATCACGGGACTTATTCACTTACCAAAAGGATTCTATAAGTCGGGCGACTTATTTACTTTGAGTTCTTTCCAACGCCAAGGATGGCGGCCAGATACTTAAACAGATATCACCGAGACAATATATGGAAGGATACATATAATTCATGTACAAATTTGGAGTACAGTTTTTCTCGATATAAATAGAAGAACCATGGAAGAATAGTTATTTTAAGATGTAACAGAGATATCCATCGAAATATTGATATGCTCGATATAACGGTGACAACCATGAAATGCTAATTAGAATAATTCCACACCAAAATACAAACATTGTTATAACGGAGACAACAATGGAACATAGATATTCTCGGTTATTTCCTATAAGTCTAGCATGATCAGAGGGGAACCACTCTTGACTGATAAATCATTTATTTATTTATTTGATCTACCTAAGAAAAAAGAAGACTGGTTTGGGGTTAGGGTTTAAGGGTTAGGGTTAGGGTTTAGGATTAGATTAATGTGAAAATAAATAAATAATTTATCAGTCAAGGGTGATTCCCCTTTGATCGTGTTAAGACTTATAGGAAATAACCATATTCTCGATATATAATATTTACCAACTTCTCCGCACGAGCAGGATATGACACAAATGTCAATTTCTTAAGCGGAGTTTAACAGGTTTAATTCAGAGTTTTCCTTCTCCTAGACTGGTTACCTAGCCATGGTTAAAGAGCAGTCTGCCCTGCTATTTATCCATATCTGTAGGGAGAGTAGGATTCATACCTTTCCCAAGGGTATTAGCGCTAAGTGAAATGCAATTACCTCGTCCAGGATTGAACTCGGGGCGCCGAGTCCATTTCCATGACTTTAAACCATTACCAACGCGCTTGCCTTGATATAACGGATACAATGATTGATGCATGAATATACTCGAAATAAAAAGAACATAGAAGAAGAGATATTATTGTTATAAGAATAATCATAAAATCTTTAAAGACAAGAATATATGTAGAATAAAAGATGATAAAATAATATATAGAAAATATTTTTTATTAATCTATATATATAAATATAGATAAGATATTTATTGTAAACTTTTTGGACCATATGACCTTTAGGCATCCCCTTTGCGATCTCGATTCATAAGACATGTTTTTTCATTTACACTGTCAAAATCCGGTTGTTGTTTAACATACGATTTTTAGAGTCTTTTTTAAATTATAAAACTAAACCCTAACACCTAACCCTAACCCTAACCCTAACCCATAACAAACAACCAGATTTTGACGGTGTGAATGAAAAACATGTCCTTATGAATCGAGATCGCAAAAGAGGTGCCTAAAGGTCATATGGTCCAACTTTTTAAATCCAGGGTAACGCTGGGTAGCTCTAGTTGCAATAAATAAATTATTCTTGAAACTTTTCTTTTTATTCTAGTCATGTATTATATTTATTGTAAACTTTTTGGACCATATGACCTTTAGGTACCCCTTTTGCGATACCGATTCATAAGGACATGTTTTTCATTTACACTGTCAAAACCCAGTTGTTTGTTAACATACGATTTTTAGAGTCTTTTTTAAAATTATAAAACTAAACCCTAACCCTAACCCCTAACCCTAATCCCTAACAAACAACCAGATTTTGACGGTGTAAATGAAAAACATGTCCTTATGAATCGAGATCGCAAAAGGGGTGCCTAAAGGTCATATGGTCCAACTTTTTAAATCCTGGGTAACGCTGGGTAGCTCTAGTTGCAATAAATGAATTATTCTTGTAATTTTTCTTTTTATTCCAGTCATGTGTTATCATTAACTTTAGCTTGTTGTTGATACCAAGAAAATTGAATAAAATTCAAAGCTTTGAGATTTTTCACAATTTTCTGGTCGGACTGTAGGAAATACATTCTTTACTTATCCCGTTTCTCCCGTTAGGCACATGGTGGCATAGCAAGCAGTTCCGATAACGCCAGAAGTGCCAAAGTAGCAGCTCTTTTTAAACTTTCAGCCTCAACAAGCTAACAGCTTATCTCCGTCTACGTGACAGGGGAGATTTTCGCTCCCAGCAACCTCGTGTCGCACAGGCACAAAAGAACACATACTGAATCTGTAACTTTTCAATTTTCTTCTTTGACCTACAGCCCCAACAACTTTAATTTATATAAGGATATTAATATGATATCTACATATAAGGATATTTCACCTTATACACCTATGTATAAATTCTTCATTGTATTTTCTTTAATGTCTATGTTCTACTCTTATCAAAATTTTCTTAGGTAAATAAAGTGTTCTTGTTATTTAGTAGGTGCTCGTTTTTGTGTATATATCCACACGATGATATATCGGTTTAAATCGACTTAACGAACATAAATTCCACCATCATATGTCACCCGTCATAAGAAAAAATACCAAAAAATCAGGGAATAACCAAATTTAATGAAATTTTCAGTGTTGATATATTAATGAATAAAAGATATAATGCACCAGTTATTCTATTTAAAAACTCTTACATTTTTCAGGTCAAGTTAACTTTGAACGACACGTATTCCTTGAGGCGTTAACACAGATTCTCAAAAAAATGTGGCTCAAAGTTAACTGACCTGGCAAAAAATATAAGTAAAAAAAAATACTGAACATTATTCTTTTATTATTAATTTATCAACATTGAAAATTTTCATTAAATTCGGTTATTTCGTGATTTTTTGGTATTTTTTTTAGCGGGGTGACATACGATGGTGGAATTTAGGTCCGTTAAGTTATATATATATAGTATATAGTATATATATATTTTGAAAAGTAACGTAAATAAACATTGTGTTTATTTGATATGGCTTTTAGCGGCGACAATTTTTTGGGAGGCTGCTCCTTGTATGACCTGCGAAAACGCTCGACTGCCAGCTGACAGGCAGAGGATTCTAAACCTACACCAGCTTGCTGTGAGACCAGTAATAGGTCGAAATGTAACAATTTCATGGATTGAACATTTTCCTCGATCTGTTTAGTTACATTTGAACATATATGCCGCGCCTAAAATTCATTAATTATTAAACTAATTAATTTTCAAAATTAGGTATGACTTCAAATAAGCACATATGCTCCATATGATATATATATTATATATAATATAATATATATATACTATATATATGCCTCGTGATTAATGATATAATTTAATTGCGTTTTCCGTTTACAATGTTGCTTGATAAAGACCACATCATAAGGTCGAACAGATTCTTCTCTCAGCAAAACTTTTAAGCATTTGTTTTTTCCTACAAACTTTGCTACACATTTGTCGAATTCATATCAATTTTCCTTCTATATATATATATATATAATTAAAACGACCTAAATGTGGATTCTCTTATATATATATATATATATATATATATATATATATATATAGTATATAATTTATATATAGACAACTAGGTTTCGCAATGTGTCTGTTATAATCGAATATATGTATGCCCTTACAAAGCATTGTCCTATTTATATTCGACTATAGTCTATTGCTTTTATTTGGCGTGGAAAAATATTTCTAAATTAGCATTTTAATAGTTGTATTTTCTAAATATTTGTATTGTTTATATGATAAAATGTTTGCTTCTATGCATTGGCTGCCGTTATATAAAAAGGATCGTGATGCATACATTGCTTGTCTCCATTATATTGACAATTCCATCCTTCGATTGTTGTCTCCGTTATGATTCAGAGTTAAATGCTGACATTATTGAATATATCTATTTTTGTATTGATAAAGATTAGAAAATATATCTGGCTTTTATAAAAATCAAATTGTGAACAAATAACAGAGTTTTCATATTCTAGTCTACCCGATATTTAATTTTAGTGGTTTATAAGCCAAATTTATGGTTCAAGTATTAAAACACTAAAAAAAATTAGAGCTGTTAAGAATCCTAAACTTTCAAGTCATAACTTAGATATATAAATGGGAATAGTCAGTCGTTGAAGATTCGTTGTAGGCGAGATGGTGGAAAGTCCTGAAGTTTTGCGAGGAACTACTAATTAGAAAAGGAGGAAGAAAGAAATAAGAGGGAGGGTTTTTAAAAAAAAGGTTTTTTTTTTTAAAAATAAAAAAAAGTTTTGGAATTGAACATAAAACGGTTTGTCGTGATTTAAACCGGGGCGTGACCAACTCGAATGAGAAATTGTAAGCCAACCGGAAGTTTTCGGGTGTTGAAACCGGAAAACCGGAAGTCACTAGGTCACCTGAAGAGGAACGACGAAGAAAAATACCGGCCTCATTTTTTGCTTTCCTAGATGCCTAGGGTTCGGACGGCGCTGCTGGTCTCTAGTGTGGGGATTACAGTAATTTAACAGTGTCACCTCTCTCTCTTCTCTCTGCTTTTGCCTCCTCTCGCGAAACAACGCCAACGAGACGAGCCCTGAAAATAACAGCTAAGCAGCTTGGTGACAGATATATTTTCTCGCGTTGTACCTTTTTTAATCGCAAGACGACCGTCGCGTAACGAATACCTTTTAGTGAGTGAATTTGGAGGCAGCGTTGAGCAAGACGGGCCGCTTTACAACATATATCGCTTTTGGTACGGTGACGCCATATATTGCTTATTAGAACGTTACATATACGTTTTTGGTAGCCAGGTGAAGCATATACGCCTACGTTACATTGTCTAATAAATCTAAACTAATCTAAAGATGTAATTTCTAAATAATTTATTTTTACGCATTTTCTCTAAAATAATAAACGCAGGGTACACGATTTATTTGTTTTAATAAATATATCTATTGGATAATCGATTTCATTTTCGAAAAAAAAAAAAGAAAGGAGGAAAAGAAGCAAACCGAACAAGACGCTTTTGAATTAATATTAAAAAAACAAAAAAATTGAATAAGAAAATATTTTTTTTCTTCTCTGTATTTAATATTTGTGTTTGAATCTATTTTTCTTTTTTTTTCGAAGATAAAAAAATTAAAAAAATATATAAGAAATAAATAAATAAAAAGCAAAATGCAAATTAAGTATTGTTTTAAATGATTTTAACTAAATTGATACAATTTGTTTCAAATATATGTTTTTATACTTTCCTAATGTTTTTTTTTAAATGAAATGTAAGTGAATAGAACATAATTCGAATTAAAAAGAGATGAAAAAAAATCATTTTGATATTTGTTGTTTTTTTTTCTATCACAAAATACCTTTATTCAAATCTTTTGAAGACTTTTTTCCTGCTTCGAGGTAGAATTTCAAATGCTGATTTTCAAAAGGCGGTGGCGCCTATGCAGTTTTATTGACAACTTTGTTGGATTATTGGGGCTGGATAATAATGGATGTCCTTTTGTTGGTGAAATGGAAAACAATTCAACATAAGACATTACAGTAATTTAGTAGTCTAAGCACAAGCAAAAAAACGACAACAGAATAGAAAAAGAAACTGGATGAACAAGAAAAAAGTAATGCTCGCGAGAAACAGGTTGTTTATGGAAATTGCCTAGAAAGATTCCCGTTTAAGAAGTCACTTTGCTCTATACCAAATGGCAAAAAGAAAGGGTGGATGTTAACTTGTGACTTGTGCAGGATGAACCTAAGACCTTTTTTATAAACAAATTGTAGGTTGGTTTTAATTTAAATAAAGACCTGTTTTCAGAAAATTATATTAACATACAGTAATTACTTGTGTATAAGCGCACTAATGTTCCAACATTTTTTCAGCTAATAAGTTAATAGGCCACAAGACTATCACTTTAAAAAAAAAAAGGACGATTCATGTACATTATACATTTATATTTTTTGTATAGTTGTTTTCTTTAATAGCACACGTTATATATCACAAACAATTTTATATGTTATCAAGTATTCCTATTTATACAAATCATTTTTAAATAGATTCTTATATTGACCCCATACATGATGCCCTAACAGGTACTTACGCGAATTCTGGACTGGGGAGTAATTGCAATAATGATGTACTCCACAGCAGTGTTCAAACTGTAGTCTCTCCATGCAGATGCAGTTTAGTATCATACATAAGACCCCCCTCTTTTTTTTGGGGGGGGGGTGTCTTACTCCTACTGTAAGTGATTTTTGCCAGATATTTATCTATAGAAAAAATAACAGAACTATCTCATTCTTTTATGAAAAACAGAAGTATGCATTCAACTATTCTGCTCTCTAGCTATGGGAAATAGTAGGACAGACTGGCTCTTTAAAGCCCATGGTTGAGGCAACCAGTCTAAGGGAAGGAAAACATCTGAATTCAAACCTGTTAACATCCACTCAATTGATCTTGTGGGGCATTCAGCTCATGAGTTGAACAAGAAACACCT
>CM042150.1:100090752-100100752 GCA_023376005.1 Doryteuthis pealeii
TCTAGACTGCAGGTTCAATCCTGGTCAAGAACAGCAGTAGCATAAAATAATAATTAACACAACTTAACGCCTCTACACCAGCTATGGTCAGCGGAATGAGAACAGGATTCCCTCTTGGACTGAATAAAGGGTTAGGTTCAAAGTTCCGTGATTGCTCCCGATTACGACAAGAAGGTTTCCGATTACAAGAAGGTTCCCGAGTTTGAAAAGACGGTTCCCGAGTCCGACAAGAAATACCTGAAGAAGGCTGGAGGGCACATCGGCCGAAACGTTGTACAAATAACAATGAAGATGAGGATGATAGTCCGAATAACGCAGATAATACTAATCATCAAGCTTCATCTCAAACATTCAGAGAAATATTAATATCTATATATTAATACCCGTGTTTGTACGGCCGTTATCATCTTGCAACACCCTCTGTTTAAAAATGAGACCGTCCAAATTGTCCATGACAAAATGTAAAAACGTAAATCCTGGTTATCTGGTGTTGCTTATCCGCCAAATTCTTATTTCTTATGAGTGTCGTCACCTCAGCTAAATAATGAACCATTCTATTTTTATTATAAAGAAAGGAAAGAGAAAGCACATGCTACTGAGAAGGAATATAATAAGAAAGAGTTTAGGGCGAGATTGAAAGAGGGGTGAGCATGCGGAAGCGATAATGCTAACCTGTTTCAATCGAACGCAGTGAAAATTTGAAAAGAAGGAAAGAAAGAAAAAATGAGTGAGAGAGAGAGAGTTAAATCAAGATTATTATACTTTTTACATGTCGAACTATTTAGCAATAACTCTTAAGTAAACACATCAAATTTGGTATATTCTCAGATCCTGCTAGTAGATATAAGAATCCGGGATCTCGATTCAATTATTTCAGATCGTTGTGGATAAAGAAAGAATATGTTAAAAAGACGATGCGGTGTTCCTGATATGTCACAGCATGATCTTGGTTTTGTTAAGTATTTGGCCGGCATTCTTAGTTCCAGATGTAGTAAATAAGTAAACAAGCCAATAAGAATCCGGTGTTATAGTATTCTTTGTAAGTCCGACGTCCAAGATAATCCAAATAGCAATGAGCCAAGGTTAAGAATCAGCCCTCTATTAATACAGCAACAGCAGCAGCAGCACTGCCAGTGATTGGATAATGGGAATCTTTCTCGGGTCACGTTGTAGTCGACGAGTCTATATTTAGGAGTAGGCATCTATCACACGCCTTATATCCACAAAATCCAACAGGTTTTGTTTTGATTTGTTTTTGTTTTTTTGTTGTTTTTTTTTAATATACGCTACTACATTTGGAACGCTGGTATGTGTCGTCAGTTATGTAGTATGCATGGGTCACTGGGAATTTTCGGGTCTTTCAACATCAGACTTCGCTCGCCATTCTGACCCTATTAGAGATGATCAAAACTCTGATCCACACCACCAACTTGAGACGCTGACTTTGTTTATTTTACGGCATATCAATCTTGTTCAAGTCATTTAATTGCGGAACAAGTCATTTTGATAAAAGTTTCAATGTTTCAAGTTCTTAATATCTTCAAATTTCATTAATTTCATTTGGTTTGATTTGGTTTGGTTTGATTTGTTTAATGGCATATCAACCCTTGTGGGTTATTTAATTCCAAAATACCGATAGAGCTTGAGATAAAAGTTGGTACTCAAGTTTCCTTTACTGGTGTAATTTTTCTAGATATATTTCATGGATGTTGTTGGAATTATTTGGTATATAAGGTGTGCTACAATTCCCCACCTGGATTTATAGACTAGCCGCGTTTATGTGGTTTATTTCTTCGCCAATCACTAGCCATACTACGTGGCTGATACACTACTTAAACACTGATACTGGCCATAGTTCACTTGCGACCATTGACGAAGGAACTGAGGTTTCTTTACCAAAGGATTCATTATCAGAGGATTACCAAGGATCCAATTCCACTGGACAAGCGCTCTTGCTTAAGGTCTACACGATGGCCCATAAGATTGTAACAGATGTAATTTATATCTCATTCATAATTTTCAATATATTTCCCTCAAGAAGCATAAAATGTCATCCATGTTAGTATTCTCAAACAGATTACTCATATTATTAGTGTTGAAATATTTATTTCTGATTGGAGCGAAAACTCCAAAATGCATTAGGATTTTTTTTTAATCCATTGGGGTAGATTTTTCTTTATTTCGTTAACCATGAGTGCGTACAAGTGATAAGTATTCTATGTTAATATCACCCGTAGTCAAAATTGAACGAGCAACCTTCAGATGATTGTCATTTAGAACTGTATTAACTCAACCATTATATCCGTTGCGCCGTGTGTCTAACAATAAAGACGAGGACAACCGTAAAATGTCTAAATAATACAAATTATCAAACCTCATCTAAAAAATACAGACAAATTATACTTATAGGCTACAGTCCCAGAGGCGAAATGTGCTTTACTTTTTAAAATTCGTCGGGTGTAAAAGATGGCTCAATAATTTTTAGGTAATGATTAAAATAAAATCACAAAAAGAGTAGACTTACTTTTCGCACATAGGTATCTTGGTTTCATAATTAATTAATTAAGTTTTAAATAAGTAAAATACGTAAAAAAAACTACTTAGCTCCGAAATAAAAATTAGCCAATGAGATTTTATCTGCCATTTTATAATCAGCCAATCAGAAATAGTACAAAATATCATAATTTGTAGAATATGTCGATAAATAGAAGAATTGAAACCAAGATATCTATGTGCGAAAAGTAACCCTATTATCCATTGATTTTTGTTGTTGTTGTTTTTTTTTTATTTCAGCAGGTTTAATTTCCGTCTTGGTAGTTTTAAATGGTTCGTATCAATGTGTTTTATTGAAGTTATTTGATGCATTCTAAAACAAATGCCGTCTGAAGTTATTAGGCAAACCAAATAATCACATTTTACTTCAATAAAAAAAGGAATAAAATGATCAAAAATTGATCAAAATCTTTCATAGAACTAAAAACAAAAATACATATGATGAATATTTGAATCCTTTACATTTTAATATAATTAACATTCATCTCAATAACAGTCAATACTCTATTATCGGTTATTTCATATAAGTCTAACATAAACAAAGGGGAACCACTGTTGACTGATAAATTATTTATTTATTTTCCCATTAAACTAACCCTAAACCCTAAACCTAAACCCTAAACCCTAACCCTAACCCTAACCACGTCTTCTTTTTTCCTAGTAGATCAACAAATAAATAATTTATCAGTCAAGAGTGGTTCCCCTTTGTTTATGTTAGAATTATAGGAAATAACCCTATTATCCATTGATATTTTTTTGGTTTGTTTTGTTTTTTATTTATTTAATTTCCGTTTTGGTAGTTTTAAATGCTTCCCATAGGTCTGCTTTGCTGTTATGTTGTTTGCCACCTCAATATAATTTCATATTCACAATTGACCATATATTTTCGATCGGATTTAGATCAGGCCATTCCATAATCTTCTTTCCAGTAAATATTTTATGCTCAAAGAATTCACGGGTAAGTTTAGATACACAAGAAGGAGCATTTTTTGTGCATAAATACCCAATTCACTTTGAAACACGTCTGAATTATATAAAATACATCCTTTGGCCCATCCATCAGGTCAATCAAATGTCATTCGCCATTTTAGGTTACAGTCCCAGAGGCGAAAAGTGCTTTACTTTTTAAAATCCGTCAGGTGTAAAACATGGCTCAATAATTTTTACGTATTGATTAAGATAAAATAACAAAAAGAGTATAATTACTTTTCGCACATGGGTATCTTGATTTCTTTCATATACTAAAAAACGGAAGCACCGTTTCTGCAATCTTTTTGAGTTGTGAATAAAAGGCGGAAGTGATTACTTCTCGTCAGCTGGACTACCTTTGTTATTATTTCGCTAAGCAGGTTACAACAGTTTCATAATTAATTAATCAAGTTTTAAATGAGTAAAATACGTAAAAAAAACAACTAAGCTCCGAAATAAAAATTAGGATTTTGCGACTTTGTCCTATTATACTGTATTGAGTCTTCTTTAACTGTAACATTGGAAGTTGCACTTTCTGCATTTCACGTGAAAGTGTCATGTTTAGAAAACGTTGCGTAAGCATGTTTTCCCGGTTTTTCTCAGAATTCAGCGAAAGGAACGCGTACACGTTTACAAATGGCAACCGGTATCAGTAAATAGTTCCATAGCAAAAATGAAACACTTCAAAATTGTAGAGTACATTTCTTCGGGGTTTTTTTTTGTTGTTTTTTTTTGTTTTGTTTTTTTTACTTACAATGGGAAAAGAGATGCATTTGTTTTTGTTTATCTTTTAGATTGTTTAAAACAAAGGAGAAAACAAATGAGAATTACCCAGGGAACGTGAAATCGTAACAGAAAATAACATTAAGGTACATTTTGTTTTTAAAGAATTACTCTGTTGGATATTTTAGTAAACCAATATAATTCTACGTTGTTGCACTGGAAACCTTTTGTTGTTTCATGTTCGTCTTTTGTTTTTGAAACAGAAATCTGGATAAAACAGATACGGAAGCGCGTTTTTTCCTGGAAGGAAAACAAAATAAAAGGAGAATAAAAGAAAGCATGTGGTACTTTGTTAAGAAAGGAAAAACTCTCACCAAGTAAAGATCAATTGTACTACAACAAACTTTGATATAAAAATATTTTTTTGCGTTTCTATCAATCCACAAAACGTAAAATACTAACGTAAATCTATACTGAAAATGTATTCTATCAATCCACAAAACGTAAAATACCAACGTAAATGTATACTGAAAATGTATTCTATCAATCCACAAAACGTAAAATACCAACATAAATGTATACTGAAAATGTATTCTATCAATCCACGGAACGTAAAATACAAACAAAAATGTATACTGAAAATGGTTTCTATCAATCCATACAACGTAAAATACAAACAAAAATGTATACTGAAAATGTATTCTATCAATCCACAGAACGTAAAATACCAACATAAATCTATACTGAAAATGGTTTCTATCAATCCACACAACGTAAAATACAAACAAAAATGTATACTGAAAATGGTTTCTATCAATCCACACAACGTAAAATACCAACGTAAATGTATACTGAAAATGTATTCTATCAATCCACAGAACGTAAAATACCAACGTAAATCTATACTGAAAATGGTTTCTATCAATCCACACAACGTAAAATACCAACGTAAATGTATACTGAAAATGTATTCTATCAATCCACAAAACGTAAAATACCAACATAAATCTATACTGAAAATGGTTTCTATCAATCCACACAACGTAAAATACAAACAAAAATGTATACTGAAAATGGTTTCTATCAATCCACACAACGTAAAATACCAACGTAAATGTATACTGAAAATGTATTCTATCAATCCACAGAACGTAAAATACCAACGTAAATCTATACTAAAAATGTATTCTATCAATCCACAAAACGTAAAATACCAAAGTAAATGTATACTGAAAATGTATTCTATCAATCCACGGAACGTAAAATACAAACAAAAATGTATACTGAAAATGTATTCTATCAATCCACAGAACGTAAAATACCAACATAAATCTATACTGAAAATGGTTTCTATCAATCCACATAACGTAAAATACCAACATAAATCTATACTGAAAATGTATTCTATCAATCCACGGAACGTAAAATACCAACAAAAATGTATACTGAAAATGTATTCTATCAATCCACGGAACGTAAAATACAAACAAAAATGTATACTGAAAATGTATTCTATCAATCCACAAAACGTAAAATACCAACGTAAATGTATACTGAAAATGTATTCTATCAATCCACGGAACGTAAAATACAAACAAAAATGTATACTGAAAATGTATTCTATCAATCCACGGAACGTAAAATACAAACAAAAATGTATACTGAAAATGTATTCTATCAATCCACAAAACGTAAAATACCAACATAAATCTATACTGAAAATGGTTTCTATCAATCCACACAACGTAAAATACCAACATAAATCTATACTGAAAATGTATTCTATCAATCCACGGAACGTAAAATACAAACAAAAATGTATACTGAAAATGTATTCTATCAATCCACGGAACGTAAAATACAAACAAAAATGTATACTGAAAATGTATTCTATCAATCCACACAACGTAAAATACCAACGTAAATGTATACTGAAAATGTATTCTATCAATCCACGGAACGTAAAATACAAACAAAAATGTATACTGAAAATGTATTTTATCAATCCACGGAACGTAAAATACAAACAAAAATGTATACTGAAAATGTATTCTATCAATCCACAAAACGTAAAATACCAACATAAATCTATACTGAAAATGGTTTCTATCAATCCACACAACGTAAAATACCAACATAAATCTATACTGAAAATGTATTCTATCAATCCACGGAACGTAAAATACAAACAAAAATGTATACTGAAAATGTATTCTATCAATCCACAAAACGTAAAATACCAACGTAAATGTATACTGAAAATGTATTCTATCAATCCACGGAACGTAAAATACAAACAAAAATGTATACTGAAAATGTATTCTATCAATCCACGGAACGTAAAATACAAACAAAAATGTATACTGAAAATGGTTTCTATCAATCCACAGAACGTAAAATACCAACATAAATCTATACTGAAAATGGTTTCTATCAATCCACACAACGTAAAATACCAACATAAATCTATACTGAAAATGTATTCTATCAATCCACAGAACGTAAAATACAAACAAAAATGTATACTGAAAATGTATTCTATCAATCCACAAAACGTAAAATACCAACATAAATCTATACTGAAAATGGTTTCTATCAATCCACAGAACGTAAAATACCAACATATATCTATACTGAAAATGGTTTCTATCAATCCACACAACGTAAAATACCAACGTAAATGTATACTGAAAATGTATTCTATCAATCCACAGAACGTAAAATACCAACGTAAATCTATAATAAAAATGTATTCTATCAATCCACAAAACGTAAAATACCAAAGTAAATGTATACTGAAAATGTATTCTATCAATCCACGGAACGTAAAATACAAACAAAAATGTATACTGAAAATGTATTCTATCAATCCACGGAACGTAAAATACAAACAAAAATGTATACTGAAAATGTATTCTATCAATCCACAGAACGTAAAATACCAACATAAATCTATACTGAAAATGGTTTCTATCAATCCACACAACGTAAAATACCAACATAAATCTATACTGAAAATGTATTCTATCAATCCACGGAACGTAAAATACAAACAAAAATGTATACTGAAAATGTATTCTATCAATCCACAAAACGTAAAATACCAACGTAAATGTATACTGAAAATGTATTCTATCAATCCACGGAACGTAAAATACAAACAAAAATGTATACTGAAAAATGTATTCTATCAATCCACAAAACGTAAAATACCAACGTAAATGTATACTGAAAATGTATTCTATCAATCCACGGAACGTAAAATACAAACAAAAATGTATACTGAAAATGTATTCTATCAATCCACAGAACGTAAAATACCAACATAAATCTATACTGAAAATGGTTTCTATCAATCCACAAAACGTAAAATACCAACATAAATGTATACTAAAAATGTATTCTATCAATCCACACAACGTAAAATACCAACATAAATCTATACTGAAAATGGTTTCTATCAATCCACACAACGTAAAATACCAACATAAATGTATACTGAAAATGTATTCTATCAATCCACAGAACGTAAAATACCAACGTAAATGTATACTGAAAATCTATTGTATTAATTCATAGAACGTAAAATACCAACGTAAATCTATACTAAAAATGTATTCTATCAATCCACAAAACGTAAAATACCAACGTAAATGTATACTTAAAATGTATTCTATCAATCCACGGAACGTAAAATACAAACAAAAATGTATACTGAAAATGTATTCTATCAATCCACGGAACGTAAAATACAAACAAAAATGTATACTGAAAATGTATTCTATCAATCCACAAAACGTAAAATACCAACGTAAATCTATACTAAAAATGTATTCTATCAATCCACAGAATGTAAAATACCAACATAAATCTATACTGAAAATGTATTCTATCAATCCACAAAACGTAAAATACCAACGTAAATGTATACTGAAAATGTATTCTATCAATCCACAGAACGTAAAATACAAACAAAAATGTATACTGAAAATGTATTCTATCAATCCACAGAAGGTAAAATACCAACGTAAATGTATACTGAAAATGTATTCTATCAATCCACAGAAGGTAATATACCAACGTAAATCTATACTGAAAATCTATTCTATCAATCAATAGAACGTAAAATACCAACGTAAATCTATACTGAAAATCTATTCTATCAATCAATAGAACGTAAAATATCAATGTAAATCTATACTGAAAATGTATTCTATCAATCCACAGAATGTAAAATACCAACATAAATGTATACTGAAAATGTAAGAAGCTTTTTTGTTGAGCTGTTTCCGTGGAATTTAACTCTGTTAATAAAATCTCATAATCCGACCAAACAGCTGATCCGACCGACCAACCGCTGGTTCCCTGGAGGTTTCATTGGAGGACTAACTTCACCTCACTCTTTAAATGTCACTAAACGCCTTTAAGATATCAGCTTGATAGTTTTATAAAAGAAAACAATATTCTTTATAATACAATGTAATGCTGACAAAACAAAAACACGATGTCCGTTCGCGTAATTAGTTCTGTTTGTTTTTAATTCTATTATTATAAAACGTTTTGAAAACCGTTTTGAAAAAAACACAGAACTGTTGTGTAACAAAATGTTTTATTGCAAATATTTTGGAAACAAATATTCTGAAAAGTTAATCAACTGAAATTTGAAAGCAATGCAATTTTGAAAAACAAATTTAGAAAAAACAAAAGTCTTTAAAGTGATAACAAAATTCGTTTTGAAAATGTTTACAAATATTTTTAAAAAGAAAAGAAGAAAATCATTTTATTTTGCAAAGAAGCAAAATAATTGTCCTCCCATTCAGTGAACACATTTTCATTTCATTTCTTTTCTTTTAATTATAAAAGCAGCGATCACAGACACAGTAGGACATTTTCTAAAGAAGAACTAAAGACAATCATTTTTTTGTTTTTGTTTTTGTTTTATAGAGAATTAATTTCTTTGACTTAGATGAGTCTGCATTTATTGCACCAATTATAGTATATCACGTGACGGCCAAATATGATATTTATGGCTTGCGATATCAAGCTGGTTTGAATTTAATTACGTCACAATAGTCACAATAATGATTCGGAAACAAGTATTGATTTTTACGATGAAGTGTCTAACACACACACACACACACACACACACACGGACACACACACACATAAATAAATATATATATATATATAATATATATATATATATATATATATATATATATATATGTATATATATATATATTATATGTAGAAAGTTTTGTAGAAAAAACAACAAGATGTTTAAAGTTTTGCTGACAGAAATCTGTTTCGACCGTATGCGGTCTTTATCAAAGCAACATTGTAAATGAAAAAAAAACGAAATAAATATATCATTAATCTTGAGATCGATTATATATATATATATATATATATATATATATAATATATATATATATATATATATTATATTTTTGCTTGAAGGCAATTACAATGCATGTATCGCATAAAATTCGATACTTTTTTTTAATAGAAAAGAAACTTGACAAGTGTAATCCCGGCAAAGGATCGCTCGGTGGGTAGAACATCATACAGACTGTTTCGACTTTATTAAGTCTCATCAGCGATATATACTAACGACTTTCCTCCGACAGAAATCGAAACCGGCACCTCAGCAGGCATAGTCAAAGACCATATTGCCTCAACCACAGTACACAACGAACAATCACTGCAAAATTAACCTTGTCAATGATACTTACACGCCTCTACCATAAATGAG
>CM042150.1:100105752-100118591 GCA_023376005.1 Doryteuthis pealeii
AATATATAATAAAATATAATAATATAATAATAATAATAATAATAATAATAACTCACGAGTTCCACGAGAATATTATATGGAATATTATTCCACTGAATATATATATATATATATATATAATATATATATATATATATATATAATGATAATAACCCACGAGTTGCACGAAAATATCATAATATGGAATATTATTATTCCATATTATAATATTCTCGTGGATCTCGTGGAATATTATTATTATTATTATTGATATAATCCCAATCCAGGAGACTAGACATATTATTGATAAACAAGATGAAGAGAACTTGTCATCTCGTGGATTTTGCCATCCCGGCCGATCACCGAGTGAAAGTGAAAGAAGGCGAAAAGATAAACAAATACTTGGACCTTGCCAGAGAACTAAGAAAACTGTGGAGCGTAAATGTAAAGGTTGTGCTAATTGTAATTGGTGCTCTTGGGACGATTTTCAGGAGTCTGGTTGAAGTGTAAATCAGAGGAAGAATCAAGACCATCCAGACTACAGCATTGTTAAGATCGGCTAGAATACTCAGAAGAGTCTTTCAGTGAACCCTGGCTAAGGCGGGTGTGAAAAACTCGAATGGAGTGAATAATAATAATAATATAATAATAAATAATAATAATAATAATAATAATAATAATTAAGGACGGAGCACCCTACCCCAGCCAGGAGACCAGACCTAGTGTTGATTAACAAAAAAAGGAGAACGTGTCAAGTGGTGGACTTTGCGGTCCCAGCAGATCACAGGGTGAAGCTGAAGGAAAATGAAAAGATGGATAAATACCTGGACCTTGCCAGAGAACTGAAAAATTGTAGTGTGTGCACTTGGAATGCTCCCAATAAACTTGGAAAAAAGACTGGAGTATCTGGAAATCAGAGGAAGAATTGAGACCATCCAGACTACTGCACTGCTGCAATCGGCAAGAATACTCAGAGGTGTCCTGGAGACCTGAGGAGACTTGTTTTCACTCAGACTCCAGTGAAATACCATCAGCTAACGCTGATGTGAAAAACTCAAAAATTGTGAAAATAATAATAATAATAATAATAATAATAATAATAATAATAATAATAATAATACACCCTAGAGAAGATAGAGATAGACTATATGTATCAAGAAAGGAAGGTGGAAGAGGTCTTGCCAACATAGATGACGTCGTAGAGGCTACAATCCAACAACTCGAAGAATACACAAAAAAGAGCAAAGACAGATTAATTATGGTAATCAACAATAACAGATGTAATATATGGATAAACAGAAAAACAACAAAAACAAAAATGGGAAGAAAAACAATTATATGGGCACTTCAAACGACAAATCGGAGAGGTTGCAAATTAAAAGACTTGGGCATGGTTAGGAAAAGGAAACCTCAAAAGAGAAACTAATAATCTGAATGTCTTTGGATAGCAGCCCAAAATATTGCCAAAAGAAAAAATTGATAATACGCAGAAGAATAGCAAGGAGAAGATTTGTGGCAACAGAGATGAAAGGGTTAATCATATAAAAAGCGAATTTAAGAAACTGGTACAAAAGGAATGCAAATGTAGACACGACTGGGTGAGAAAGGTTATCTACTGGGAATTGTTCAAGAGATTAAAATTCGACCATGCTGATAAATTATATATGCAAATACCAGAATATATCTAGAGAATGAGACATAAAAATTTATGGGATTTTGATATACAAACAATACGGTCAAGTTACGCTGAAAGCACCAGTTCCCACTAGATCACCGATGTTAAACAGCTATTATCCTATTTGATACTTAATTGGGTTATCATTTAAGCAACTGCAGGTACTATAAGTAACTTGAGCCCTTTGTTTATCGAAATGACTTGATTCGGTATTAAATGACCTGAAAGAGGGTTGATATGACGTAAAACAAAACAACCAACCAACCATCTCTCACTGAGTCCTTTGTTTAAGAAAATGGCTTGATCCAGCATTAAATGACCCGAAAAGGGTTGATATGCCGTAAAACAAAACAACCAACTAACCATCTCTCACTGAGTCCTTTGTTTAAGAAAATGACTTGATCCGGCATTAAATGACCCGAAAAGAGTTGATATGCCGTCAAACAAAACAACCAGCCAACCATCTCTCACTGAGTCCTTTGTTTATCAAAATGACTTGATCCGGCATTAAATGACCCGAAAAGGGTTGATATGCCGTAAAACAAAACAACCAACCAGCCATCTCTCACTGAGTCCTTTGTTTAAGAAAATGACTTGATCCGGCATTAAATGACCCGAAAAGGGTTTATATGCCGTAAAACAAAACAACCAACAATCAATTTGATATACAAACACATCAACCCATTCAGATGAGAAAACCAGATCTAATATCAGTTAACAAGAAGAAAAGAACTAGTGGATTATGCCGTTCTCATAGACCATAGAATGAAAATAAAAGAAAGCGAAAAGAAATCACACGAAGAATTCAACGCAAAGATACTCTTAAGAGTTAAATTGTGAGTCCTCGCAAAACTGTTTGTAATAAATATGAAGTTGTTGCTGCAGTTTAGTGCCCACGTTTATTACTATGTTAATAATTCATTCCGGCCATCTCTGTGAGTTTCCAAACCTTCTTTCAGAAATTTTCTTCATTTACTCAGGAAAATATCAAAGCTCTAAAAAGAGGCTTCTAAAACATTAAACGCAAAAATACACGTCTGCTCTGCAGCACACCAAATATCCAACTGCTAAAACTCAAAACGCAAACTTTCTTATCGTTTGATTTAATTTAAAAAGAAAATCTTTAGCCTCACTCGTCTTGCTAAACCTCAGCATCACCGCTCGGGGAGTTACAGTTAGAGCGTTTCAGAGAAATACTTTCATATATAAACATACTTGCAGCGGCTACCCGGCGTCGCCTAGGTAATGGGGGATTTTTAAAGTTAGTCCCGCAGATCCATTATTACTGAATTGTGAGTTGAATCCTTGTGGTATGCCCCATTTAAATTCCTATGTAAAAAAAAAATAGACCTTGCATTGATCCAGCTACTCTGAAAAGAAATGTTAATGTCTACTATCTAAAATATCAAATGAAAAAAAAAATCTATGCTGTTATTTAAATTTTGTTTTTTAATTATCTTCACGAATATAAATCAAATCTCTATCATTTTTGCTCAAAAACCAAACCCTGGTGATATTTAATGTGTATATATATATATATACTCTGTCGTTAATTGTTTTATTATCGAAGTTTCCTCCGGACATACATATACACAAAACTGCCCTTTATATATGTAAAGATTTCATCCGGACATACCTACACACAACTGCCCTTTATATATGTATAGATTTCATCCGGACATACATACACACCAACTACCCTTTATATATGTATAGATTTCATCCGGACATGCATAAACACCAAGTGCCCTTTATATATGTATATATTACATTCGGACATGCATACACACAACTGCCCTTTATATATGTATAGATTACATCAGAACATACCTACACACAACTGCCCTTTATATATGTATAGAATTCATCCGGACATACATACACACCAACTGCCCTTTATATATGTATAGATTTCATCCGGACATACATACACAACAACTGCCCTTTATATATGTATAGATTTCATCCGGACATACATACACACCAACTGCCCTTTATATATGTATAGATTTCATCCGGACATACATACACACAACTGCCCTTTATATATGTATAGATTTCATCCGGACATACATACACACCAACTGCCCTTTATATATGTATAGATTTCATCCGGACATACATACACACCAACTGCCTTTTATATATGTATAGATTTCATCCGGACATACATACACACCAACTGCCCTTTATATATGTAGATTTCATCCGGACATACCTACACACAACTGCCCTTTATATATGTAAAGATTTCATCCGGACATTCATACGCACCAACTGCCTTTTATATATGTATAGATTTCATTCGGACATACATACACACAACTGCCCTTTATATATTGTATAGATTTCATCCGGACATACATACACACCAACTGCCCTTTATATATGTATAGATTTCATCCGGACATACATACACACCTGCCCTTTATATGTGTATAGATTTCATCCGGACATACCTAAACACAACTGCTCTTTATATATGTAAGATTTCATCCGGACATACATACACACCAACTGCCCTTTCTATATGTAAGATTTCATCCCGACATACATACACACAACTGCCTTTTATATATGTATAGATTTCATTCGACATACATACACACAACTGCCCTTTATATATGTATAGATTTCATCCGGACATACATACACACCTACTGCCCTTTATATATGTATAGAATTCATCCGGACATACATACACACAACTGCCCTTTATATATGTATAGATTTCATCGGACATACACACAACTGCCTTTATATATGTATAGATTTCATCCGGACATACATACACACCAACTGCCCTTTATATATGTATAGATTTCATCCGGACATACATACGCACCAACTGTCCTTTATATATGTATAGATTTCATCCGGACATACATACACACCAACTGCCCTTTATATATTTATAGATTTCATCCGGACATACCTACACACAACTGTCCTTTATATATGTATAGATTACATTCGGACATACCTACACACAACTGCTCTTTATATACGTATAGATTTCATCCGGACATACATACACACCAACTGCCCTTTCTATATGTATAGATTACATTCGGGCATACATACACACAACTGCCCTTTATATATGTATAGATTTCATCCGGACATACATACACAGAACTGCCCTTTATATATGTATAGATTACATTCGGACATACCTACACACAACTCCCTTTAATATGTATAGATTCATCCGGACATACCTACACACAACTCCCCTTTATATATGTATAGATTTCATCCGGACATACATACACACCAACTGCCCTTTATATATGTATAGATTACATTCGGAAATACCTACACACAACTGCCCTTTATATATGCACAGATAGATGTAAATGAGATTTTGTGTAACGTACCCGATCTCCACTTAGGGCTCCAGTAATATAGTCTCGTGCCAGACTAATCTAAGTTCGGTATATGTCTGCAGCAGTATGCATTAATTCAAACACGGGAAGGTGTGCATACACTGATCGAAATTATATGCAATTCAAAACACAATCGATTCTGGTTGAATATAGAGATATTCAAATAAGGGCACAATATGGATACATATAAATGCCGACACTCTGCCACACGTACATATCAAGGGGTATTCTGCTGAGGAATACGCAGGGGAGGACGTACACACAAAGCCATAGTTAACACATTCATAGATGTTGTTTCATACATACACACATAAATGCGTACACACATAATCAGATGTAAAGTACATGTACACACACACACACACACAAATTATTGCACACTGACAAAAAAAGCAATACAATGTGTACGCAAATACATTAACTCTAAAAGAATACATTTCATTTTTGTATTTTCTAACATATTATCTAGAGAATAAATAATATATAATAAATATTCATTGACATTTTCAAATATGTATATTTTGTGGCAGTCGGTAGAGTGTTCGGCTAGGAATCACAAGGTTCTTGGTTCGATACCGACCCTCGCCAACTCAGCGTATGAGTAGCACAGGGATCTGTGCGGCAAAGTGAGGAGCTGATGGTAGGTGGCGGCGCCTCACCACAGACGCTGAAATAGTCTCTATGGTCTAGAGCTTGTGAAAAGGGGACAGACTCCCTCGCTGTCTGGCTGATACCGACATTAGGCTGCCCCGACGACTTTACTTTACTTACATTTTTCTCACAGAGATATCTGTAAATATGTTTGTTTCATTTGTTTGTAATGTAAACAAATTAATAAGTGGGTGTGTGTACGTGATATATTTTTGAATTCCAAAACGTGATTCAGGTACGTGCACTTGCAGGTTTCAGAATAATGAGTGTGTGTGTGTGTGTGTGTCTGTCTGTCTGTCTGCACGCGTGTGTGTGTGTGTGTATGCGCACGCGTGTGTGTGTGTGTGTTCTCTGTGTGTGTGTGAGTGTGCGCGCATGTGTGTGTGTATGTGTATGTGTTGCGCGCGTGTGTGTGTGCACACGTGCGCGTGTGTGTGTCTTCACGCGCGTGTATGTGTCTGTATGTGTGTGTGTATGTGTATGTGTGTGTCTGCGCACGTATCTGCGCGCTCTGCGTGTGTGTGTGTGTGTGTGTGCGCGCACGCATGTGTGTGTATATGTATGTGTGTGAGTTGCGCGCGTGTGTGTGTGTCTGCACGTGTGTGTCTGTGGTGTCTGTGTGCGTGTTGTATCTGCGTGCGTGTGTGTGTGTGTGTGCGCGCACCGCATGTGTGTGTATATGTATGTGTGTGAGTTGCGCGCGGTGTGTGTGTGTGTGTGTCTGCGCGCGTGTGTGTGTGTGTGTGTGTCTGCGCGCGTGTGTGTTGTGTGTGTGTGTGTCTGCGGGCGCGTACGTGTGTCTGCGGGCGCGTACGTGTGTGTATGTGTCTGCGTGTGTCGTGTCTGTGCACAACTAGAGACAACGAAATCTGCTTTGCATTGTGTTCCCGTCATGATATCCCCTGAAAGTCACAACCTTTGATAGACGAAGAGTCAGGAGATAAAAAGAAACGTGAATTCTTCTTCTTCTTCTTCTTCTTCTGCATTATTTACTCCTTTTGAGTTTTCACATCAGTGTTAGCTGATGGTCTTTCACTGGAGTCTGAGTGACAGCAAGTCTCCTCAGGTCTCCAGGACTCTTCTGAGTATTCTGGCAGATTGCAGCAGTGCAGTGTTCTGAATGGTTTCAATCCTTCCTCTGATATCCAAACTTTCCAAACCCTTTTCTAATGCTTTTGGGACTGTTCCAAGTGCACCAACTACAATTGGTATAACTTTCACTTTCATATTCCATAACTTTTTCAGTTCTCTGGCAAGGTCCAGATATTTGTCAATTTTTTCATTTTCCTTTAACTTCACCCTGTGATCCGCTGGCACTGCAAAATCCACCAGTTGACAAGTTCTTTCTTTTTGTTAATCAACACTAGGTCTGGTCTTCTTGCTGGGATAAGGTGATCCGTTTTAATTTCAAAGTCCCAGAGAATTTTGTGCGTTTCGTTCTCAAGAACAGATTCTGGTTTATGCATATACCATTTTGTTGTGTGGTCAAAATTTAATTTCTTGCATATTCCAGTGGATCACCTTCCCAACCCAGTCGTGTCTAGTTTTGTATTCTCGTTGTGCTAGTTTGGCTACATTCGCAGAGTATATGGTTAACAGTCTCATCTCTTACGCAAAGTCTACATTTACTATTTTGTTGGTCTTATCAATTTTCGCTTTGATGTAGTTTGTCCTTATGGCATTATTTTGTGCAGCAATTATAAAGTGATTCTGTTTCTCTTTTGAGGTTTCCCTTTCTTAACCATGTCCAAGTCTTTTGATGTGCAACCTCATCTATTTGTCGTTTGAAGCGTCCATATATTGTTTTCTTCCATTTTTGTTTTCTAGTCTTTGTCGTTCTTCTGTTTGTCCATCTGCCGTTTCTACTATTGTTGGTCGCCATAAGTAATTTGTCTTTGCTCTTCCTTGTGTAATCTTCAAGTTGTTGATTGTGGTTTCTACGCATTCCTCTATGTTGGCAAACCTCTTCCCCCCCTTTCTTGACACATACAATCTATCTCTATCATCTCTAGGTGGAGAGCTTGTGCATGGTCATATTATTATTATTATTATTATTATTATCGTTCCAGATCCGGATGAAGCGTTCACGTCCAGAGTGAGGCCACTAAGAAATAGATAAAGATTATATGTTTCTCTGTAGGTAAAAAGAATTGCCTTTCTACTTTCAATCAGGTCACGAAGAAGCAAAGAGTCTCAGATAAATATTCTGTACGAATCAACACGGATTTGCGAAATGAAAACGCTCAGTGCGCTTTTTGCTTCGATTGATAACATTGAAGACGGAAAAGCTTTTAATCTTTTGCTGTTCGGCCGTGAATACAAAATTCTTCTTCTCGGTTTGTTTGGAATTGCTTTCCAGATAAAATGCTGAAGGATTTCTTGAAGAAAGATTCTTGATAAGGGATTGAATTAATACGCGCACACACACATACACACACACACACACACACACATATACACACACACACGCGCATATTCTTTCAGTGCTTCCTGAGCCCTAATGATGTGCAGGGGTCTATGCGTGTGTATGTTTAAGTGAGAGAAGGGGTCAATGCGTGTGTGTATGTTTGAGTGTGTGTAGAGTGTGTCGTGTGTGTATGTTTGAGTGTGTGTAGAGGTCTACGTGTGTGTATGTTTGAGTGTGTGTAGAGGTCTACGTGTGTGTATGTTTGAGTGTGTGTAGAGGTCTACGAGTGTGTATGTTTGAGTGTGTGCAGAGGTCTACGTGTATGTATGTTTGAGTGTGTGTAGAGGTCTACGTGTGTGTATGTTTGAGTGTGTGCAGAGGTCTATGCGTGTGTATTATTGTGTGTATGTGTGTACAGGGTTCTATGCGTGTGTATGTTTGAGTGTGTGCAGAGGTCTACGTGTGTGTATGTTTGAGTGTGTGTAAGAGGTCTACGAGTGTGTATGTTTGAGTGTGTGCAGAGGTCTACGTGTATGTATGTTTGAGTGTGTGTAGAGGTCTACGTGTGTGTATGTTTGAGTGTGTGCAGAGGTCTATGCGTGTGTATTATTGTGTGTATGTGTGTACAGGGTTCTATGCGTGTGTATGTTTGAGTGTGTGCAGAGGTCTACGTGTATGTATGTTTGAGTGTGTGTAGAGGTCTACGTGTGTGTATGTTTTGAGTGTGTGTAGAGGTTACGAGTGTGTATGTTTGAGTGTGTGCAGAGGTCTACGTGTATGTATGTTTGAGTGTGTGTAGAGGTCTACGTGTGTGTATGTTTGAGTGTGTGCAGAGGTCTATGCGTGTGTATTATTGTGTGTATGTGTGTACAGGGTTTATGCGTGTGTATGTTTGAGTGTGTGCAGAGGTCTACGTGTGTGTATGTTTGAGTGTGTGTGAGGTCTACGTGTGTGTATGTTTGAGTGTGTGTAGAGGTCTACGAGTGTGTATGTTTGAGTGTGTGCAGAGGTTACGTGTGTATGTTTTGAGTGTGTGTAGAGGTCTACGTGTGTGTATGTTTGAGTGTGTGTAGAGGTCTACGTGTGTAGTTTGAGTGTGTGTAGAGATCTACTTGTGTGTATGTTTGAGTGTGTGCAGAGGTCTACGTGTGTATATGTTTGTGTGTGTGCGAGGTCTACGTGTGTGTATGTTTGAGTGTGTGTAGAGGTCTACGTATGTGTATGTTTGAGTGTGTGTAGAGGTTACGTGTGTGTATGTTTGAGTGTGTGTAGAGGTCTACGTGTGTGTATGTTTGAGTGTGTGTAGAGGTCTACGTGTGTGTATGTTTGAGTGTGTGCAGAGGTCTACGAGTGTGTATGTTTGAGTGTGTGTAGAGGTCTACGTGTGTGTATGTTTGAGTGTGTGCAGAGGTCTACGTGTATGTATGTTTGATTGTGTGTAGGGTCTACGTGTGTGTATGTTTGAGTGTGTGTAGAGGTCTACGTATGTGTGTATGTTTGAGTGTGTGTAGAGGTCTACGTGTGTGTATGTTTTGAGTGTGTGTAGAGGTCTACGTGTGTGTATGTTTGAGTGTGTGTAGAGGTCTACGTGTGTGTATGTTTGAGTGTGTGTGTAGAGGTCTACGTGTGTGTATGTTTGAGTGTGTGTAGAGGTCTACGTGTGTGTATGTTTGGGTGTGTCTAGAGGTCTACGTGTGTGTATGTTTTGAGTGTGTGTAGAGGTCTACGTATGTGTATGTTTGGTGTGTCTCGAGTCTAGTGTGTGTATGTTTGTGTGTGTGTAGAGGTCTACGTGTGTGTATGTTTGAGTGTGTGCAGAGGTTAGTGTATGTATGTTTGGAGTGTGTGTAGAGGTCTACGTGTGTGTATGTTTGATGTGTGAGAGTCTACGTATGTGTATGTTTGAGTGGTGTAGGAGGGTCTACGTATGTGTATGTTTGAGTGTGTGTAGAGGTCTACGTGGTGTGTATGTTTGAGTGTGTGTAGAGGTCTACGTGTGTGTATGTTTTGAGTGTGTGTAGAGGTCTACGTGTGATGTATGTTTTGAGTGTGTTGTAGAGGTCTACGTGTGTGTATGTTCTTGAATGTGTGCAGAGGTCTACGTGTGTATGTGTTTGAGTGTGATGCAGAGGTCTACGTGTGTGTATGTTGTGTTATGTGCAGAGGTCTACGTGTGTATAATGTTTGAGTGTCGTGCAGAGGTCTTACGTGTGATATGTGTTGAGTGTGTGCAAGGGTCTATGCGTGTGTAATGTTTGAGTATGGCAGGGTCTAAGCGCCGTTATATTTTTGGAGTGTGTACAGGAGACGTATGCGTGTGTTTATGTCTGAAGTGAGTGTTGAACGCATATGTTTGATATATGAAAGTATCCCGGAAAGAGGCTATATTGGAAACCGGTGAGAGTTTTTTGTTGGTAATTTTCTACAGAAAGGTTATCTCCTGAGGACGCTCGTTATGTAGCAGCTGACTGTAGAAGAGAACATTTGGGAAACCTTTGGTCTTCCATACGAAACAATGTGTCGGCCACCAGCTTATTTGATTTGCCATTATCAGGATACACTAAAGTTGTGCATTAGCCATGCTCAAATTTTAGAAATATATATATATATATATATATATATATATATATATATGTTATATATATATATGGATTTATTCAAAACTTGGTAGTAAGGGATGATTCTATATGTGATTTCAAGATCCACTGGTACTAATATTGACGATCCCAGTAGACTGTTATAGAATAAGTGAATCATTAATCACTAAAGAGAGCTCAATGTAAAATAACCTTTTAGATTATATACAGAGTCAATATTTATCAATAAGGAAGCACTCATACAGTAATCCCATAATAAATTTATTTCGACAAAATTTGGGGCCCATATAAATCTAAGTTGATTTAAACCGGCTCGCCCAAATTTTCGCCTCATTTTATGGAAGGGGTTAAGCCTTTCTGTCTTTCAGATTCCAATAGTAGCTTGATAGTGCAGTCTGATTTTGATTTTGTGGTTAGAGAAGGAATGTTTATGGGTATGGGTATGTTTATGAGGCGAAATTTGGGGGAGCCGGTTTAAAAATCAACTTAGATTATATGGGCCCCAATTTTTGTCGAAATAAATTTATTATGGGATTACTGTATTCAGTTTCTTCCTTTATTGATATATATATATATATATATATATATATATATATATATATATATATATATATTGAGGATATGTGCTTAATTGAAGTCTATAATTTTGAAATTAATTAGTTAATAATTGATGAATTTAGGCGGGCATCATATGTTCAAATGTAAGGCTAAACTAATCGAAAAATGTCAAATCCTTGAATGTACATTTCGACCTATTCAGGGATTGACAATTTTCTCGATTCGTTTAGCCTTACATTTGAACATATATGCCCGCCTGAATTCATTAATTATTACTAATTAATTTTCAAAATTAGGTATGACTTCAATTAAGCACATATCTCCAAAAATTGTCGGCTTAAAATCCATAAAAAAATAAAATAACACAATTCGTTTGTTTACTTAACTTCATATATATTATATATATATTATATATAGTATATATATATATATATATATAATATATGAAGTGTTGTTCTGTTTTCCAACGGAAAAAAATTAAATATTTTATAAAAAAACCAAAAGGTCCGAAAAATGGAATTTTGTTTTTAGAAAAAAATCTTTATTATTTTTATCTTACATTTGCGGCACGTGTTTCAGATCTTCTGGTATCTCCTTCAGTCTTTTGATCAAACTCAATATATATATATATATATATATATATATTATATTTATATATATATAATATATATATAATGAAAAATTTAAAAAACACAAGTTCATAAACGGGTAATGTTTATTTTGCCTACGCTGCAGTGTTTCGATCTGTTTCAATAGATCTCCTGTGATAAATTTATTTTTCCTCAAATTAACAAAATCCCTGATGAAGATCTATTTAACAGATTGAAACACTGCAGCATAGGCGAAATAAAAATTACTCGTTTGGTTAACTTGCATTTTTTCAAATTTCCATTACTTTACATACTGTCGGATACACTTCCACTTCCTCTTCACACACACACACACACATATATATATATTATAATTATATATATACATAATATATTATTAAAATAAGTGTATTTTGGCAGCATTTTTTTCATTTCATAACTTTTGTTGAACTGTACAGACAATTCTTGTCGGACCAAGTTTTTTGGTTGATCCTTTTAATTTTCGAGCTATCTTTTTGGTGACAACCAAAAACTTGTTCCGACAAGAATTGTTTGTACAGTTCAACAAAACTTGTATATATATATATATTATATATATATGTGTGTGTGTGTGTGTGTGTGTGTATGTGTGTGTGTGTGTGTGTGTGTGTGTGTGTGTCTTAAAAATGTTATTTTGCACATGTTATGCGTATTTTTTATTACTGTCATGTATTGATAATTTGAATATGTCAGTTTACCACTAACCTGATAAAAATTATCAATTAGCACACTTAGAAGATGTTTTATTGATTTTGTTTTTTTTATTTAGCAGTAAATAATACAAATAAAGAAGGACGCCAAAACATCTTCGTTAATTGCTCAATATTCTTAATGTTATTAATTTTTTCCAAGCTATGCACGGAAATCGAGGTATCACAAAATTTAATTTTACATGAGGTAATATGAATAAGAATATTTCAAGACGTGAATTTAATAACAGATCGAGGAAATATT
>CM042150.1:100118691-100126191 GCA_023376005.1 Doryteuthis pealeii
CACACCATGTATGTATATATATATATATATATATATATATATATATATATTCATGTTGTCGATTTTGCGTCTCCGTATGCTTCTAGTGCGTATATATATTTGAGATGTATTTTTGTATCTGTATCCGTTGTTGGAAATGCATCTACCAGGTTTGGGCATAGGTGTGAAGCATTAACGTACTATATCATGCTAATGTGTTACCATAATATGTTAGTCAAGGATTATGGTAACACATTAGCATAATATAGTACGTTAATGCTTCACACCTATGCCCAAACCTGGTAGATGTATTTCCAACAACGGATACAGATACAAAAATACATCTCAAATATATATATATATATATATATATATTCCATTCTATCAGTGTGATATGATTTAACTCTTTCTGAAATCTGCATATATATAATTTAGGGAAGCCTCGACATGACAGTTTTTGGTCGATGCGATTTTCAAACTAAGTGCACTTAGTTTGAATTTCACATAGACGAGAAACTGACAGTAACCAAGCGGCGTTGACTTTATATCCATGCTACCTAACTTAGATACACATGCTCTATTAACGTTATTGGAAACTATTTACTTATAGATATAGCACACACACACACACACACACACTATATATATATATGTATGTAATATATATATATATATATATATATATATATATATATATATATATATATATATATATATATGAGCGTTTAGCTTTTTATATATACTGGATATATTAACCATCACCAGGGAAATGTTAATGATTAATGATAACAAAACAAATTTGTCACATTTCGTTTCATTTCACATCGCTTTTTAATATAACCCTGATGAAACCGTTGATAAAATCAATGAGAATATGCCGTAAATAACTCAGGAAATTGTGACATATTTTCGGTTATAGAGAGAACATAATCTCGATTATATATATATATATATATATATATATATATATATATATATATATATATATATATTATATATATATGTAAAGTAAAGTAAAGTCGTTGGGGCGGCCTAAAGTCGGAATCAGCCAGTCAGCGAGGGAGTCTATCCGCTTTTCAATAGTGCTAGGCCAAGGAGATTGTATTTAGCATCTGAGGTGGAGCGCCACACTTACCATCAGCTCCTTACTTTACCGCACAGATCCCTGTGCTACTCATACGCTGTGTTGGCGGGGACCGGTATCGAACTAGGAACCTTGTGGTTTCTAGCCGAACGCTCTACCGACTGAGCTAACCCGGCCCCTTCTCTCTCTCTCTCTCTCTCTCTCTCTCTATATATATATATATATATATATATATATATATATATATATATATATATATATATATATTCGTTTAAACGAAATTGTGAACCCGCTACCAATTCTTACTACCTCCCACTACCAATTCCTACTGCCTCTCTCTACCAATTAAAAGCGAGAAAACCGAAACATTCCATCAGTTTCACACCTGAAGATAGCAGATAGAAATACCGAAAGTTTGGTTTGCTACACCAGTTCCACCCTGACATTAAAAAGATGGCTGGACAGTTAGAAAGGATCGAACAAATACTCGTCCAAGAATCATCAGTAGAGTTTAACACAACATGTTTAAAACAAGAGAACCTGCCAAAATACACACACACACACACACACACACACACACACACATATATATATATATATATATATATATATATGAGAAGTAAATAAACAAACGATGTGTTTGGATATGGCTTTTTTTAGCCGTCAATTTTTGGAGAATATGTGCTTAATTGAAGTCGTACCTAATTTAGAAAATTAATTAATTAATAATTAATTAATTAGGCGGGCATACCTATTCAAATGAATATGTATGCCCGGCTAATTAATTAATTATTATTTAATTAATTTTCAAAATTAGGTTCGACTTCAATTAAGCACATATTCTCCCAAATATATATATATATATATGTGTGTGTATGTGTGTGTGTGTATGTGTGTGTGTGTGTGTGTGTGTGTGTGTGTGTGAGTAAGTTAGTAGTCTAATGATTAAAAAGTTATTATTTCATATCACAAATATTCCCTTTTTTTAATATAATTTCCTTCGGTGATTAGTATTAATCACAGTGACTGAACGCTATAATATTAATTCCATTAATAAACACGTGAACCTACACACAGCCACGTCTATATATATATAATATATATATATATATATATATATATATATATATATATATATATAATAGTACTAATATTATTATTAGAGGGAAAATAAAGGGTCTACCATGGATTCAATCAAATTGAAATGATTTCTTCAAGACCCTACTCTACGTTATCTAAGTCGATGTAATTCTTTAGTTAAATTAGGGTCCTGAAGAAATTTCAATTTGATTGAAACCACGGTATACCCTTTATTTTTCCTCTAATACTAATAGTAGTAGTATTATTACGACTCTGTATTTTTTATATATTGAGCACTTTTGGATTATTTACTGATGCCACTGCGACGGAAAGGTTAAAGCGGCAATTGGATACTATATATATATATATATATATATATATAGTAGTTTGTTGTAGAGTTCAGGTTCCGTAAGAAAGCTCAATGTTTAATTTTTATAAACAGAGCAAATTTATTTGTGAATAAAAAGGCCTTAAATACCATGTGTATCGGGATTATGGACCATTTCCACTCGTGGGTATCTGGGACCCACCGATCTTCGTCAGACCACGTTTTTATTTTATTCAAAATAAAAACGTGATCTGACGAAGCTCGGTGGCCCCCAGATACCCACGAGTGGAAACGGTCCATAATCCCGATACACATGGTATTTAAGGCCTTTTTATTCACAAATATAAATGAGTATATATAAAAAAAAGATATGAAAACACCACAAAATGCTGTTAAAGTGAAAACATTTTATAATTTCGCTGATATTGAAGAATATTTCGATTTTATGAAAATCGTCATCAGAGCTGGTTTAAACTCCGTGTTGTTAAGAATGGAGATAAAAGTCATATGAGTTCAAAACAAAAACCTTGGCGTTGCAAAAAAGAAAAAAAGTTATACAACAGTTTTGAATGTGAGCCACTTCCGCCGCATTTTATATATAATATATATATATTATATATATATATATTTATATATATATAGTGTAACTAGTAACATCTCTCTCGCCCTAAATACAGTAGAGAATTTGTATTGCGATAAATGCTGCTAGTCTATTTGTATTTCTGTAACGTGTGTACTACCAAACCCAGGAGTATCAATGTCTCGAATAAATTAGAGGGAATTATACCGAAATAAATAGGATGTAAGTAATAGGCTAGACCCCGTTCACTCGCTAATGAGAAATGTTTCCCTTTTCTGCCAGAGGGTCCGCTCCTCTCAACTACTGTTTTTTTTTTGTTTGTTTTTTTGTACCTCAAAAGAAATAAAGAGCACATTTGCGCCATTCCATTTCTAGGCGACACGAGAAGAGCTTTCTCAATTTTGGGATCTCAAAAGTCATTAAATCAAACGTCTGCATTGAAAAAGAAAATTGATGAAATGAAATGGATAAATGGGTTAGGTTAAGACAGTTCTAAGTGACAGTTATCTCTAGACTGCAGGTTCAATCCTGGTCAATAGCAGCAGTAGCATAAAAATAATAATTGACACAACTTAACGCCTCTACCCCAGATATGGTTTGCGGAATGAGAACAGGATTCCCTCTTGGACTGAATAAAGGGTTAGGTTCAAAGTTCCGTGATTGCTCCCGATTACGACAAGATGGTTCCCGATTACGACAAGAAGGTTCCCGAGTCCGACAAGAAATACCTGAAGAAGGCCGGAGGGCACATCGGCCGAAACGTTGTACAGATAACAATGAAGATAAGGATAATTGTCCGAATAACGCAGATAATACTAATCATCAAGCCTCATCTCAAACATTCAGGGAAATATTATTATCTATATAATAATACCCGTGTTTGTACGGCCGTTATCATCTTGCAACACCCTCTGTTTAAAAATGAGACCGTCCAAATTGTCCATGACAAAATGTAAAAATGTAAATCCTGGTTATCTGGTGTTGCTTATCCGCCGAATTCTTATTTCTTATGAGTGTCGTCACATCAGCTAAATCATGAACCATTCTATTTTTATTATAAAGAAAGGAAAGAGAAAACACATGCTACAGAGAAGGGATATAATAAGAAAGAGATTAGGGCGAGATTGAAAGAGGGGTGAGCATGCGGAAGCGATAATGCTAACCTGTTTCAATCGAACGCAGTGAAAATTTGAAAAGAAAGAAAGAAAGAAAAAAAAAGTGAGAGAGAGTTAAATCAAGATTATTATATTTTTTACATATTGAACTATTCAGCAATAACTCTTAAGTAAACACATCAAATTTGGTATATTCTCAGATCTTGATAGTAGACATAAGAATCCGGGATCTTGATTCAATTATTTCAGATCGTTGTGGATAAAGAAAGAATATGTCAAAAAGACGATGCGGTGTTCCTGATATGTCACAGCATGATCTTGGTTTTGTTAAGTATATGGCCGCCATCCTTGGTTCCAGATGTAGTAAATAAGTAAGCAAGCCAATAAGAATCCGGTGATATAGTATTCTTTGTAAGTCCAACGTCCAAGATAATCCAAATAACAATGAGCCAAGGTTAAGAATCAGACCTCTATAAATACACCAACAGCAGCAGCAGCACTGCCAGTGATTGGACAATAGTAATCTTTCTCGGGTCACGTTGTAGTCGACGAGTCTATATTTAGGAGTAGGCATCTATCACACGCTTTATATCCACAAAATTCAACAGGTTTTGTTTTGATTTGTTTTTGTTTTTTTTGTTGTTGTTTTTTAATATACGCTACTACATTTGGAGCGCTGGTATGTGTCGTCAGTTATGTAGTATGCATGGGTCACTGGGAATTTTCGGGTCTTTCAACATTAGACTTCGCTCACCGTGCTGACCCTATTAGAGGTGATCAAAACTCTGATCCACACCACCAACTTGAGACGCTAACTTTGTTTGTTTTACGGCATATCAATCTTGTCCGGGTCATTTAATACCGAAACAAGTCATTTTGAGAAATGTTTCAATGTTTCAAGTTCTTAATATCTTCAAATTGGTATAAATAATTTTCATTAATTTCATTTGGTTTGATTTGATTTGGTTTGATTTGTTTAATGGCATATCAACCCTAGTGGGTTATTTAATTCCAAAATACTGATAGAGCTTGAGATAAAAGTTGGTACTCAAGTTTCCTTTACTGGTGTAATTTTTCTAGATATATTTCACGGATGTTGTTAGAATTATTTGGTATATAAGGTGTGCTACAATTCCCCACCTGGATTTATAGACTAGCCGTGGTTACGTGGTTTATTCCTTCGCCAATCACTAGCCATAATACGTGTCTGATACACTACTTAAACACTGATACTGGCCATAGTTCACTTGCGACCATTGACGAAGGAACTGAGGATTCTTTACCAAAGGATTCATTATCAGAGGATTACCAAGGATCCAATTCCACTGGACAAGCGCTGTTGCTTAAGGCCTACAGGATGGCCCATAAGATTGTAACAGATGTAATTTATATCTCATTCATAATTTTCAATATATTTCCCTCAAGAAGCATAAAATATCATCCATGTTAGTATTCTCAAACAGATCACTCATATTATTTGTGTTGAAATATTTCTTTCTGATTGGAGCGAAAACTCTAAACTGCATGAGGATTTTTTAAAATCCATTGGGGTAGATTTTTCTTTATTTCGTTAACTATGAGTGCGTACAAGTGATAAGTATTCTATGTTAATATCAACCGTAGTCAAAATTGAACCAGCAACATGATTGTCATTTAGAACTGTATTAACTCAACCATTCTATCCGTTGCGCCGTGTGTCTAACAATAAAGACGAGGACAACCGTAAAATGTTTAAATAATACAAATTATCAAGCCTCATCTAAAGACAAATCATTTTTATAGGCTAGAGTCCCAGAGGCGAAAAGTGCTTTACTTTTTAAAATTCGTCGGGTGTAAAAGATGGCTCAATCATTTTTACATAATGATTAAGATAAAATCATAAAAAGAGTAGACTTACTTTTCGCACATAGGTTTCTTTCTTTCATAATTAATTAATTAAGTTGTAAATGAGTAAAATACGTAAAAAAAACTACTTAGCTCCGAAATAAAAATTAGCCAATGAGATTTTATCTGCCATTTTATAATCAGCCAATCAGAAATAGTACAAAATATCACAATTTGTAGAATATGTCGATAAATAGAAGAATTGAAACCAAGATATCTATGTGCGAAAAGTAACCCTATTATCCATTAATTTTTGTTGTTGTTGTTTTTTTTATTTCAGCAGGTTTAATTTCCGTCTTGGTAGTTTTAAATGGTTCGTATCAATGTGTTTTATTGAAGTTATTTGATGCATTCTAAAACAAATGCCGTCTGAAGTTATTAGGCAAACCAAATAATCACATTTTACTTCAATAAAAAAAGTAATAAAATGATCAAAAATTGATCAAAATCTTTCATAGAACTAAAAACAAAAATACATATGATGAATATTTGAATCCTTTACATTTTAATATAATTAACATTCATCTCAATAACAGCCAATACTCTATTATCGGTTATTTCATATAAGTCTAACATAAACAAAGGGGAACCACTGTTGACTGATAAATTATTTATTTATTTTCCCATTAAACTAACCCTAAACCCTAAACCTAAACCCTAAACCCTAACCCTAACCCTAACCACGTCTTCTTTTTTCCTAGTAGATCAACAAATAAATAATTTATCAGCCAAGAGTGGTTCCCCTTTGTTTATGTTAGAATTATAGGAAATAACCCTATTATCCATTGATATTTTTTTGGTTTGTTTTGGTTTTTATTTATTTAATTTCCGTTTTGGTAGTTTTAAATGCTTCCCATAGGTCTGCTCTGCTGTTATGTTGTTTGTCACCTCAATATAATTTCATATTCACAATTGAATATTTTCGATCGGATTCAGATCAGGCCATTCCATAATCTTTTCTCCAGTAAATATTTTATGCTCAAAGAATTCACGGGTAAGCTTAGATACACGAGAAGGAGCATTTTTGTGCATAAATACCCAATTCACTTTGAAACACGTCTGAATTATATAAAATACATCCTTTGGCCCATCCATCAAGTCAATCAAATGTCATTCGCCATTTTAGGTTACAGTCCCAAAGGCGAAAAGTGCTTTACTTTTTAAAATCCGTCAGGTGTAAAACATGGCTCAATAATTTTTATGTATTGATTAAGATAAAATAACAAAAAGAGTATAATTACTTTTCGCACATGGGTATCTTGGTTTCTTTCATATACTAAAAAACGGAAGCACCATTTCTGCAATCTTTTTGAGTTGTGAATAAAAGGCGGAAGTGATTACTTCTCGTCAGCTGGACTACCTTTGTTATTATTTCGCTAAGCAGGTTACAACAGTTTCATAATTAATTAATCAAGTTTTAAATGAGTAAAATACGTAAAAGCAACTACTA
>CM042150.1:100133691-100141191 GCA_023376005.1 Doryteuthis pealeii
TAACCCACGAGTTCCAGGAGAATATTATAATATGGAATATCATAATAATAATATAATGTATATAATATATAATATATTATAAGAATAAGAATCTAATATATAAAACAGAGATTTTGGTATGTACGTGTCGACGTATAACAAAAAAACGGGAGGTCACTCAGATTCAAAATCTTGCATACACATTGATATCGTTCTAACTAAGAAAAATTCCAAATTTGGTTATTGATTTTTACTGATTAAGGGATTTAATCGATTAATTAATCCAAAATCACCCAATTTGCGGAACTGTCCGTATATCAGCCCCTCCTGATAATAAAATATTGTCTCTGCCTGCTTATTGTTAAAGCGATAACAGCAGCGAAGTTTTGATTTTAATGAATTAATTTTGCAGTCTAAGCCGTTCAGCTCCGAATTTATGGCCTATTTATGGTCCAGTCTTTAATAATTTTTATATCGTTAGAAAGATAAGAAAATACTCTTTCAAAATATGTAATTTGTGTGAGTTTTTATCAATTGAATCATTTTTTACAGCGAGTTAAAAAATTAAAAAATGGCTTCGGATAGCCACGCTGCCTATGATTATTGCGATACAAGCAGTGCAGTCTATATCAGTCAGATCGGAATCTCTTACCTATTTAGGATCAAATCTTTAAAATATTTATATCTTTAGTAATAAGATGAAATAGTCTTTCTGAATATGTAATTTGTATGTGTTTTTTATAGATTTTTTTTTTTTTTTTTACAGCGAGTTAAAAAAAAAAAAAAACTCTGTATAGGCGATAATACGAATCGGAATCTCTTAGTCTTTCTGAATATGTAATTTGTATGTGTTTTTTATAGATTAAATTATTTTTTACAGCGAGTTTGCCCATATTCTTAAATTGTACAGTACACTCATTTTAATTTTTATAATGCATAAAAATTGTAGAAAATCAAATTGTACGCTTTACGATTACATTATTAAAAAATATTTTAATCCTAAGTAACAGTATCATGAAAATCAGTTTACGTCGTAAGTACGGTTACATATTTGTATAAATTAAACTAAAATTTTCATTCGAATAAAATGACTTTTAATTCTTTAATTTATTTATTAATTTTTATTGTTAGAGTTTTAAAGGGTTAAAAATAACAATAAGATTGACGAATTTCCTTAGAAACTGTTTTTCTTTTGGTTCGTTAACTAATTATTTTCTCAAACCACGATAAAAAAAAAACAAAAAAAACAAAGGTTACTAATACGGACAAAATCCGGTGTTTTATCTTTAGTCGAAGGCCCGACTGGAGATAAGTAGTCAATTATTTGTAAGACGAAATTTATTTCAAGTTTATCCGACAATATCCAGTTATTGGAACATTTCAAAAAAAATTTATATGTAAGTACGAAAAATTGTAAGCGCTTTGTTTATCAAAATGACATGATTCGTTAGTAAATTACCCGAAAAGTTGATAAAACAAAACAACTAACAACCATCATTTAAATTATTATTCAAAATACAATTTAAAATATTCCTCAGAATTTGCCTTACAAATTAAATTTTAAGTTTTATGATTTTACTCTTTATTGTGAAGTCAATAAACATCGCTGAGTTTATAGTGCAACTTTTCAGTTCTGAAAAATTGGCATGTTTAAATAGAGATTTCATAGGTGACATTTGAACTTTTATGAAAATTGATGTTTTGTAATTAATATAAATTTTGTAATAAAACTTAATTTTAACTAGGGTGGGGTAGGGTTAGGGGGTGGGGTTAGTTTAATGGGAAAATAAATAAATAATTTGGGTTCCGTTCAAGCGGTTCCGATATGGGGGATCAATTTACTATAAACTTATACGAGAAAATGAGCACCCGTGAATACTCAAATAATAAAGAACTTTTAAGAATTTTTTTTCAATCTGATAGATTGGTGTGTAATCGATAATAATCAACTGAAGGAAAAAAAATAGATGGGGGGGGGGGTCCAGATAATCAGGTCCACCAAACGTTTTTTAAACAATGTTCTTTAAAATACCTAGGTACCACCCATTTTTACCTGTGAAATTTCCCCCCCCCCCCATCTATTTTTTTCCTTCAGTTGATTATTATCGATTACACACCAATCTATCAGATTGAAAAAAAATTCTTAAAAGTTCTTTATTATTTGAGTATTCACGGGTGCTCATTTTCTCGTTTAAGTTTATAGTAAATTGATCCCCCATATCGGAACCGTTGAACGGAACCCAAATTATTTATTTATTTTCCCATTAAACTAACCCCACCCCCTAACCCTACCCCACCCTAGTTAAAATTAAGTTTTATTACAAAATTTATATTAATATACAAAACATCAATTTTCATAAAAGTTCAAATGTCACCTATGAAATCTCTATTTAAACATGCCAATTTTTCAGAACTGAAAAGTTGCACTATAAACTCAGCGATGTTTATGACTTCACAATAAAGAGTAAAATCATAAAACTTAAAATTTAATTTGTAAGGCAAATTCTGAGGAATATTTTAAATTGTATTTTGAATAATAATTTAAATGATGGTTGTTAGTTGTTTTGTTTTATCAACTTTTCGGGTAATTTACTAACGAATCATGTCATTTTGATAAACAAAGCGCTTACAATTTTTCGTACTTACATATAAATTTTTTTTGAAATGTTCCAATAACTGGATATTGTCGGATAAACTTGAAATAAATTTCGTCTTACAAATAATTGACTACTTATCTCCAGTCGGGCCTTCGACTAAAGATAAAACACCGGATTTTGTCCGTATTAGTAACTTTGTTTTTTGTTTTTTTTTATCGTGGTTTGAGAAAAATAATTAGTTAACAGAAACCAAAAGAAAAACAGTTTCTAAGGAAATTCGTCAATCTTATTGTTATTTTTAACCCTTTAAAACTCTAACAATAAAAATTAATAAATAAATTAAAGAATTAAAAGTCATTTTATTCGAATGAAAATTTTAGTTTAATTTATACAAATATGTAACCGTACTTACGACGTAAACTGATTTTCATGATACTGTTACTTAGGATTAAAATATTTTTTTAATAATGTAATCGTAAAGCGTACAATTTGATTTTCTACAATTTTTATGCATTATAAAAATTAAAATGAGTGTACTGTACAATTTAAGAATATGGGCAACTCGCTGTAAAAAATAATTTAATCTATAAAAACACATACAAATTACATATTCAGAAAGACTAAGAGATTCCGATTCGTATTATCGCCATACAGAGTTTTTTTTTTTTTTTAAACTCGCTGTAAAAAAAAAAAAATCTATAAAAACACATACAAATTACATATTCAGAAAGACTATTTCATCTTATTATAAAGATATAAATATTTTAAAGATTGATCCTAATAAGGTAAGAGATTCCGATCTGACTGATATAGACTGCACTGCTTGTATCGCAATAATCATAGGCAGCGTGGCTTATCCGAAGCCATTTTTTAATTTTTTAACTCGCTGTAAAAAATGATTCAATTGATAAAAACTCACACAAATTACATATTTTGAAAGAGTATTTTCTTATCTTTCTAAACGATATAAAAATTATAAAGACTGGACCATAAATAGGCATATAATTCGGAGCTGAACGCTTAGACTGCAAAATTAATTCATTAAAATCAAAACTTGCTGCTGTTATCGCTTTAACAATAAGCAGGCAGAGACAATATTTATTATCAGGAGGGCTGATATACGGACAGTTCCGCAAATTGGGTGATTTTGGATTAATTAATCGATTAAATCCTTAATCAGTAAAAATCAATAACCAAATTTGGAATTTTTCTTAGTTAGAACGATATCAATGTGTATGCAAGATTTTGAATCTGAGTGACCTCCCGTTTTTTTGTTATACGTCGACACGTACATACCAAAATCTCTGTTTTATATATTAGATTCTTATTCTTATAATATATTATATATTATAATACATTATATTATTATTATGATATTCCATATTATAATATTCTCCTGGAACTCGTGGTTATTATTATTATATTATTAGTAGTAAGTAGTAGTAGTATATGCATATGTTGTTTCAAGGCAAAACAGCTGTGCGATGAACAAAGCCTTTATCAGATGATAACTCTGGGGGGTCAGACAGAGTTTCAGGGCTAAAGCCTCATTACCACTGATCCAAAGTTCCTTCGTCCTATCTTTATAAGCAAAAATTATTATGTGTGTGACGATGCGTGTACAATTCTTTGCAGTTTTATTTTCAGCTACACAATTTTTCCTACAGGGATTTTTTTTTTTGCATTCCACAGTAAAAAAAAAAAGTTTTAAAAAATTGAAAAAAAACCAAACAAACAATAAAACCAAAAACTTTTTTTATATAATCAAATCAAATAGAAAGGAAACATAGCGAAGAAGAAAAAAAATTTATTTGATATTTTTATAAAAGAATTTCGTCTGGAAATTGATCAAAGAGATTTCATTAACTTAATCCACACAAAAAATATTTCCGCCCTGTCGGCTGGGCGTTAGAATGCATCGACTGCACCTCTGCATAGGGGTAAGACTCCCCCAATGGGGCCACCTGTTGGCCGTGGGTGGCGACCCGTGATGCTTAAGGATAGAGCCCAGGTGGATGAGCAGTTCATGACATGCAATACTCCACTTTGTCCTATCTTGGGCTAGACGGGCGGTCGGAGAGGCCTCTCCGATCAATCGGCTAGTCACGTCAAGCCCTAGCACCTATTGATTTTCCAACCCTATTGCCCTAATGGCAAGCCCAAGCCCTTTTTATCATATGGGTGCTGAAGCGGTGGCTGCGGGTTACATGTCCTGGAATGACGTTAAACTCTATCTGATGGCGAGGTTCCAGTTTGGAGGTTTGGGGAATGTGGAGCACCCCTTCATCACCATTGCTCCTGGTCCACTCTGATCCGGAGTGGTAGTACCTGTAGGGTCTCCATCTATGGGTTAAATAGAAAAATGTATTTATAAAAAAATTGTATTATCTATTAAGAATTGATTTATTTCAAAACTTTATCGCATTAAATGACCCACTGAGGTTGATATGCCGTAAACAAAAACAAACAAACTAAAATATTTAAATACTTTCAGACGCAATGGTGCACATCATGTAATGGTTATCGTCCTATGAAATGGATAGGGTGACCCGATTTCAAATTCTGGACGAGACTGTTTGCATTTCACATTGCACTTATACCCTTGAGAAAGATATGCATCCACGACTTATTCAAGACTGCACGCAGCATTCTTGTGCACTCCCATCTAGCTTATTCTCAAGACGCTTTGTTAGAGTCCAAGTGGTGCAGCCATACAGCAGCACCGACACAACCACAGCCTAGAAGAATTGTCGCTTCAGCTTGCCAGGGAGATCGGACCTCCATATGACTGATAAACTATTTGTGGCTGACCATGCCTTTGCTATCCGTGTATTAACATCGCTCTCTGTGGAGGAGATATTACCACCTAGGTACGTGAATTGTTCTACTAGCTTAAGAGGCTTGCCGTTGAGTGTGGAGATGTTTCCTTTATTTTTGAAACTTAATGAACTCTGTTTTATCGGGGTTCATATAGAGGCCGATATTCTTTGTGGCCTCCTCTAAGCTATGTAGCAGTGATTCAGCTTGTGCCGGTGTATCTGCAAGAAGTGCAAGGTCATCAGCATAGTCTGCATCTGTGATTGTGCGGGATATTGCCTGCTTCTTGCCCTTTTTAGTGTGAACCTTTTTCTTTTATGGTATCTAATGATGTTCGGGGTACGTAGTCTAGGCATATTATAAATATATAGGGTGCCAATGAGTCTCCTTGAAGGACTCCAGCGGCGATGTCAATAAAATCTGTGTCGCCATCAGGTGAGTTTACCATCGCTTTTGTGTCTTTGTATAGCATCATTATAGCTGAAACCGTTTATACGCTTACAATCAATACTTTATTAATTTAGTGGATTTAACCCTGAAGATTCTTATGGTGAAACTCTAGTAGGTTATTCCTGTGTATACAATAATAATAATAATAATAATGATATATATATATAATATATATTATATATATATATATATATATATATATATATACACGTGTATGTATTTTTTTTAATCATATAAATAATCATATAAATGCATTTATGAAATATATTCGTAAGTATGTCTTAGAACAGGAAAATCCCACACACACGCGCGTGTGCATGCGCGCACACACACACACACACACACACACACATATATATATATATATTATAATATATTATATATATATTTGTTATTAATGATATAATTGTGTATTTATAATAAAATTTGTTTTAGTATGTCTTAGAACAAGGAAAACCATAAATCTAATTTTCATGAGCAAATATATTTCACAATATTCTAACAGTTTGCATTCAATCCAAGAGAATTTAAATCTTTTGATTAAATTCTCACCTAAAAAGCAATAAATCTAATGGCAAGGTTTTCCTCAATGTATAATCAACAAAAATCATAAAAATAAAAAATAAAACTGAGCCAAACATTTAAAAGCAAAATTTATTCGATTCCCCTTTTTAATTTTTTTTTTTACCTGAAACGAAGATTTTTAAAAATGTCATTTTAATCATATTTACTCATGACAAATATTTTACACATCTTAAATCAATGTGTGTGTGTATGTGTGTGTGTATGTGTGTGTGTATGTGTGTGTGTGTTAGGTGTGTGTATGTGTGTGGGTGTGTGTGTATATGTGTGTGTGTGTATGTGTGTATATGTATGTGTGTTGGGTGTGTGTGTATGTGTGTGTGTGAATGTGTATATGTGAGTGTGTGTTTATGTGTGTATGTGTGTCTGTATGTGTGTGTGTTGTGTGTATGTGTGTGTGTGTATGTATGTGTGTGTTGTGTGTGTGTGTATGTGTGTGTGTGTGTGTGGTGTGTGGTGATGATAAACAACGGATATCTTGTGAGATTCTATTTCAAATTTGGAAAAGAAAATCTTTGCAATTATTGCATCATGTCTCTTTGGAATATTTCTTTGAGTTAAACCCAATGTCATTGTTTCCGTGAATAAATATCCAAATTAGAAAGTTCAGAGTTTCAATTCGAGAAGAGTATCCACCAAAAACGAATCGAAATCTGAACTTTTATGTTAGCGAAGGACTGTGTGTGTGCGTGTGTATGTGTGTTTCTGTGTGTATGTGTGTGTGTATATATGTGTGTATGTGTGTGTGGTATGTGTGTATGTGTGTGTGTATGTGTATATGTGTGTGTATGTGTGTGGGTGTGTGGGTATATGTGTGTGGGTGTGTGTGTATGTGTGGGTGTGTATGTGTATATGTGTGTGTGTTTATGTGTGTATGTGTGTGTGTATGTGTATGTTGTGTTGTGTGTGTGTGGGGTGTGTGTGTATGTGTGTGTATGCGTGTGTGTGTGTGTGTGATGTTAGCGAAAGACAATCACATTAAATAGAGCATCTTGTGATTCTTGGAAGTTGTTATATAGTAAGGTCACGTGAGTATTAGGAGGAGAGTCCGTCATCTAAGTACTTCAAGTGAGTT
>CM042150.1:100146191-100203691 GCA_023376005.1 Doryteuthis pealeii
CATACTGTCGGATTCACTTCCACTTCCTCTTCACACACACACACACACACACACACACACACACACACACACACACACACTTTGTTCCCTATGTTCTCTTAAAAAATATCAGTCCATTAATACTTTTTCTCGTCTTTTTGCATTTCTTCGAGTTGCGTCACGCGTCATGACACCTTCGCGTGAGTAGATCGCGACTTGCCTTTCAAAAATAAAACGCTGATCAAATACAGTTACATAACTAAAAGATTTTCATCTCCTGTCACATATAAAAACATCCATCATTTTCTTCACCCCAAGAGACATCCTGATGAATGTTCAATGTAACCGAAATGTTTTAAACATCGATAATTAAATTCATCCCATTTTCGGAACACTTGTTTTTTCAAAATTTATATATATATATATATATATATATATTATATATATATATATATTATTAATAAGTGTATTTTGGCAGCATTTTTTTTTTATACAAGTTTTGTTGAACTGTACAGACAATTCTTGTCGGACGAGTTTTTGGTTGATCCTTTCTAATGGCTCGAAAATTAGAAAGGATCAACCAAAAACTTGTCCGACAAGAATTGTCTGTACACTTCAACAAATCTTATATATATATATATATATATATATATATATATATATATATATATATATATATGTGTGTGTGTGTGTGTGTGTGTGTGTGTCTTAAAAATGTATATTTGCACATGTTATGCGTATTTTATATCTACTGTCATGTATTGATAATTTTGAATATGTCAGTTTACTAACCTGATAAAAATTATCGAATTAGCACACTTAGAGGATGTTTATATTGATTTTGTTTTTTTTTATTTAGCAGTAAATAAACAAATAAAAGACAGGACCCAAAACATCTTTCGTTAATTGCTCCATATTCTTAATGTTTTAATTTTTTCCAAGCTATGCACAGGAAATCGAGGTAAACACAAAATTTAATTTTACATGTGGTAAATATGAATAAGAAATATTTCAAGACGTGAATTTAATAATAGATCGGAGGAATATAACAATGTCAGTATATTTATTTATTTATTTATTTTGTAATACATTCCAGAGAAGTGTGCTGTGCTGAGGTTGCATTCACAACCTGAGGAAAGCAAATTCCTATAATTTTCAAAAGTTATGAGTTAGAATAATTTTAAAGTTAGTGAAGAGGTATGACCTCTCTTGTTAAAGATTTTGTAATTTACACGATAGTGTTTATTCATTTATTTTTGTTTTAAATAAGAATAATTTTTTTGGGTAAGAATAATTTTTTTGTTTTAGATAAGAATAATTTTTTGTTTATAAGTAGAATATTAATAATTTGTTTTGTTTATAAGTAAGAATAATTTTTTGTTTATAAATAAGAATAATTTTTTTTTATAAGTAGAATATTTTTTTGTTTATAGATAAGATATAAGTTAGAATATTTTTTTGTTTATAAGTAAGAATAATTTTTTGTTTATAAATAGAATAATTTTTTTGTTTATAGTTAGAATAATTTTTTGTTTATAAGTTAGAATAATTTTTGTTTATTTAATTGTTTTAAGTTAGAATAATTTTTTTGTTTTAAGTAAGAATAATTTTTTTGTTTATATATATATATATTTACCAATCCCTCCGCACGAGCAGGATGCGACACAAGGTCAATTTCTTAAGCGGAGTTCAGCAGGTTTGAATTCAGAGTTTTCCTTCTCCTAGACCGGTTGCCTAACCAAGGTTAAAGAGCCCAGTCTGCCCTACTATTTACCCATAGCTGGAGGGAGGGTAGGTTTCATACCTTTCCCAAGGATATCAACGCTAAATGAAATGCAATTATCCCGTCCAGGATTCGAACTCGGGCGACAAGTCCATTTCCCATGACTTTAACCATTACACTACGCGCTTCCTACAATTTTTTTTGTTTATAAGTTAGAATAATCTTTTTGTTTATAAGTTTGAATAATTTTAGGGTTAGTGAAGAGGTATGCCTGTCTTGTTAAAGATTTTGAAATTTACACGACAGTGTTATTTATTTATATTTTTGTTTTTTATTTTTTCGGGAATGAATGACCGGAAGAAAATTACTGAGTATATTGTATTTGTACTAACAATATCCATGCTTTTGTTCCTCTTTTGGATAATTGTTAAGAATCGATTAGGAAACGTTCCGTCAATACCAAGCACTGAATTATTTCTGTTATTCTAAAAACGATAAACGAAGAATGTATAGAGTTCATTGACAAATAAAAAAAATAGCATTAATACTTAGTTTTCCCCGTTAAGTTTTTATGGGCCATCCTTTGGCTTAAAGCAAGAGCGCTTGTCCAATGGAATTGGATCCCTGGTAAAGAGTCCCTCGATTATGAATCCTTTGGTTCCTCTGGTAAAGAGTTCTCAGTTCCTGGCAAAGAGTCCTTCGGTAATGAATCCTTTGGTTCCTTTGGTAAAGAGTTCTCAGTTCCTGGTAAAGAGTCCTTCGATAATGAATCATTTGGTTCCTCTGATAAAGAGTTCTCAGTTACTGGTAAAGTGTCCTCGATAATGAATCCTTTGGTTCCTCTGAACAGTCATTCGATAATGAATCCTTTCGTTCCTCTGGTAAAGAGTCTCAGTCCTGGTAAAGAGTCCTTCGATAATGAACCCTTTGGTTCCTCTGGTAATCGTATAAGTCTTTCCTGAGTATTGGTAAAGATCCGGTAATCCTATGTCCGTCCTCAGTGAGCGTAATTGTAATTATGACCAGTGGGGGGGGGGGGGAATAGTGTGTCTTCCACAAAGTATGGTTAGTGATTGGCTGCAGGCAGAATTCACGTTACCTTGGCTAGTCTATAAATCCAGATGGGGAATTAGAGCACACCTTATATCCAAAATATTCCAACAGTCCCTTCTCGAGATTTTATGACAGTGTTCATTTTTTTTCAGGCGTGGGTCTCTCTAATTTAAAGCAATATTCTTTATCAAATAAGTTTCAATTTTCCCAAATGACTGTCAATAGATCTTATTTGGTGGATGGAACCTTCTCATGGGTCTATCAAAAAAAAAACTTTCATCCTAATTTTTCAATTGCTTTATTTGTTCGCAGGTCATGTCAATATATTTATATGGCTTTCCCGAAGAAAAAACTTTAATCCCATTTCCTGTGTGATGAAAAGATACATAATTGCCTTAAAAATAAAATAATAAAAGAACTTCATCACCAAACAAATTTTGAAAATAGAGAATGTACAACAGAATGAATGAAAAATAAAAGAAATCGAAAGAGGAGGCAATCTTTATGACAGAACTGTAAATGGAATGGAATTTCAAATTCAGGATTTGAAAAATCATCGGAAAACCAGCCGTAACAAACAAAACTAAAGAAGATGAGGTCAAAGTGGGTTAAAGAGAAACAATCATGGTGTGTAGATAATTGGATGAAAGTGATTTTTAGCGATGAATAAAGAATGTGTATTGGCCAAGGTGATGATGATGATGATGATGATGGAACTTTTTTTTTCTGGTGCTGTTCAAATGAAACATAAAGATGTGTGCCTGAAAAATAAAAACACGTAGATTTTCTATATCATTCATGATATTAAGTTGCATGTCTTTTAAAGGACCAGCGAAAGTGTCAAGGGTTATCTCAACAATCAATGCACGTGTGTTCGTTGAATAATTTTCTCATTCTATCGACAGAATTTTGTAGTGTAATTATTGTGGTCTACGGGGATTGAAAGGAGAAAGAGAAGAAAAAGAAACAAGAACAAATAAAGGTAAAATTTGGAAGATTAAGCACTAAGCGGTGTGCCAGTAATGTGACCGATGAATGACCCCGGAAATAGATTTGAAGAAAAAAACGGAAGTTCCGGGTTTTGACCGGAAATGGATGTGGCTTTCCCACCCCCAGGACGAGAAACGGAAGAAGAAGAAAATCGCTCTCTTTTCGGTCAAGCCGCGTGGGAAGCAGGTGGGGCCTTCACGAGTTCCCTCTCTCTCTCTCTCTCTCTCTCTCTCTCTCTCTCTCTCTCTATCTATCTATCTATCTATCTATCTATCTTTCCTTCTCTCTGAAAAAAAACCCACGTGCGTCAAAGAAATAAACATCCCCTGTGACTATACAACCTGCGTGTGTTATTTCTGAACAACGACGAATAAACCCATTGATAAGCAGTCATTTAGTGACTTTGGCACAAGGCCAGGAGTACACATTAAGAATCGAACTCACTACCAGAGAATGTGAGTGAGTGTAGTTCATTAATAATTACATCACGTGATGTGCCCAATTGTGTGGTAACAAATCTATAAAGTATTCTACCTAGAAACAGTCTGAGCCACTGTAGCATAACTCCAGAACGATATATGTAACAGGGCGATGTGTGTCGCATAAGCCACCTCAAGTTGTAGTAGCAGTCGTCGTTGTAAGTAGCCGTTAGGTCAAGGAACAACCTACACGCAAGTTGTATAGTCACAAGGGGCTTAGTATTTACTTCCAGGCTCGTGGGTTCTTCTTCAGAGAGAAGGAAAGACAGAGAGAAAGAGGGGGAGTATCTTCAAATTATTCTATCCCTTAACATAGTATCATGTTGTGTACCGCTGTCCCACACCCACACGAGGGGCCAGGAGCACGTCTGACTCCCACTATCGCCGGAAGGGAAAGAGGACGATTTTAATGCAATGAAATATATTAAATTAGAAAGACTAACGAAATTGAATAAGAACATATATAAAAAGATTACACTTATTTGAATTATATTTTAAGTCAGCGGTCGCCAACCTTTTTGCGCCACGGACCGGTTTCATCTAAGACAATATTTTCACAGACCGGCCTTCATATGCTCCGACCTACATTTGCTCGATAATCGTTAATGACATAATCTAATAATAAATTATCCGAAGTGGTCTTATGTCAAATGTAAACATCAACAGACAATAAACAACATTTTATTCATAAATTAATAATCAACATCTCTGTAAACGAATGTAAAATGAAGTCACTTTTCAGACTAAAACATCAACATCTAGACTGATAATCAATAAAAAAAAAATAAAAAAAGAAAAATTCAAACGTTCTGTGCGGCCCGGTACAAATGACCCGCGGCCCCATACCGGGTCACGACCCGGTGGTTGAGGACCGCTGTTTTAAGTGGTTTCTATATAAAAAAAATCCTTCATAGGATTGATTTTAATACGTTGGAGAATAAAACAATAATATTAGAAATCAATAATTCCAAGTAATTATTTATTAAACCCGGTTTTATAAAAGCCAGTATGCAAATTAACCACACTATATATCATGTAAACCTTTATTTTGTAGTTATATATATATATATATATAGGGACTAGCAAAAAAAATCGGATACTACGAGTTTTAAAAGCGAATTAAGAATAATTAAATCTATTATTCAAAGTTAAACGTTGTCTAAATCGATAAGAAGTAACATAATAACCATCATTAAAAAAGAATATAATTACATATGCAGTTTATTTTAAAAGATTTAAAACTATTTGTTTTGGTCAATTTCGACGCGATCGCCATTTTGGCTTTTTTCAATGGTTTTAGGCGCTTGTTTACAATTTTAACGTAACATTTGGATGGAAAAAGTTTTTGCCAAAAATCAATTATCCGATTTTAATGAAATTTTCAGTATTGATTTAACAATTAATGAATTTTATAATGCATTAGTTATTTTATTTCAAAACTTTAATTTAGTATTTTTGCTATGAAAAATTATATAAAATTCATTAAAAATAAAATTTTCGGATTTTAAGTTTAAAATGATTTATTTTTAGATTCTAAAAATAATATCTACTTAATGCAAACCTTATTTTTTCAAAAAAAGTATACGTTTTAAAGAAAAACTTGATTGAAAATGTACCCCCTCCCCTTTTTAAGCAGAAAAAACATTGATGTATAATTTTTTTCTTTCATAAAATAATAGCCAATTAAATAATTATCGAAATGAGTAAAAAAGAAATCTCCAAAAAATAAAATTATTTATTATTTTTTTACATTTCACTTTTCGATTTTCGGTACTTATTTTCTCATAGAAGCGCAACCGTAAACATTTTTTTTTTGTTTCTACCCATAAGTTCGGTCTTTTATCTCATTATTTATACTGTAATTAGTACAATATATGACCAACTTGAAAAAAAATTTACGCCCCCAACATAAGGGGGGTCAAAATTAAGCGACCGGAAAAAAATGAAAAAGTTTTGAAATAAAATAATAATGCATTATAAAGATCATTCATTGATAAATAAACACTGACAATTTCATTAAAATCCGATAATTCCCTGATTTTTGGTAAATTATTTTCTGTAGGGGGGCTAAAGTCATTTTGTCAAAAACGCATTTTAGGCTCATTGCCAGTCCCTATATATATATCAGACCCATTGCAGGGTTTTAAACGCTCTAATAACATCTGCTGTTTTGAGGCACATGTTCATAGATTTTCATAGAGACATTGTTAATAAATAAGATTAAGTCTATTTATTAATGGTTTTGACTATAATATACATTAAATTATCATTGCGCTTTTTGTCTGCAAGAGAAACATGAAGACATGCCACATTAACATCAATACATGGGAGGCTTGTGCAGAAGACCGTACAACCTGGCGACACCTTGTTAAACAAGGAACGAAAAGAAGTGAAAAAGAGAGGAAAGAAGCCGCCACTGAAAAGAGAGCCAAAAGGAAGGAGAGGCAACAGTAACTCCAGCAAGCATCACTCTTTGTTTGCAGTCACAGCACCAGAGACTGCCATTCAAAAATTGATCTGTTCAGCCACTCACGCAATTGCAGATTTTTTTTTTTAAATGGACACTATGCCATCGTCTTTAGTAGACGGAAGGATGCCAACAAAAATAGATTAAATTCTCATTTGTAAACTTCCGCAATCCCTGAACGTAAGAAGTAACGTACTTTCGGTTACAGACAGACAGACGCCAAATCTACATTATGATAAGATGTATTGTATACATCTTCATTATATTGTTGTACGTGTGCTGTTTGTATATTGGCATTTGTGTTCTGTAAGTCACGTGTTGTGAATGTTGTGTTTTAAGTGTGTTTCTGTGTGTGTGTATTTAGTCAATCATGTGTTGTATGTGTGTCGTCAGTGTTGTGTTGAGTATCTTGTATTTTGTATGTGCTATTTCTGTTGTTTTATGTATACATGTTATTTTGTGATGATTGTGTCATATATCAAAGAAACGTTCGTTGCTCATATATCAAATGTAATGGAGAGGATTTTACATAAATTAATAATATCTATCTAGAAGGTATGACATGTATATTTTATATTTTTAAAATACATTGAGTAATATATATATATATATATTTTGGAGAATATGTGCTTAATTGGAGTCGTACCTAATTTTGAAAATTAGTTAATTAATAATGAATTAGGCGGGAATGCCTAATTTATTAATTAATTAATTTTCAAAATTAGGTACGACTCCAATTAAGCACATATTCTCCAAAAAATTGTCGGCAAAAAGCCATTCCAAACATACCTGTTTACAACTTATCGTATATATATATATATATATATAATATATATATATATATATATATATATAACAATGGAAAGGAGTAACCTACTCGAGTTTCATCGATTGATTCTTCAGGGTTACTTTAGTTAAATTAATCGAGTTTTCGATAAAATCTTAGATGGTATAATACCTGCCCGTTGGAATGGGACTTATCTTTAGTAGAGGAAATTCGAGTAGGTTACTCCTTTCCATTGTTAAAATAAATTTTTGCTCTACATTGTATTGAGCACTTTGTATTTGTTTTTTCTCAATCTTAACCTCTGGAATCTGTGCGTTTCCAACGATCGTACTCGTACCACCGGTAAGTTACTACTTATACTTTTACAATATATATATATATATATATTATATATATATATATATATATATATATATATATATATATATATATATAGGTGCGAATCACGCACAAAGCACTGTCCTGTCTTAACTCTGCTGATGAGCCTAATAGGCTGAAATGTACATACAGAGATGACTTTTTCTCGATTGTTTAGCCTTACATTTAAACCTATAGCACGCCTAATTCCTTTAATTATAACTAATTAATTCTCAAATTAGGTATGACTTTAATTATGCACATAATCTCCCCAAAAAATTGTCGGCCATCGCCATCTCAAACAGATTGTTTGATCCCTTCATATCTATATATATCTATATATTCTTTGTTGGGGTACCAAGTTTCTTGGTACAAGGTGATTCTAGGCTGGTCCTATTCTCTAACAGTAGTTTGTTGTAGAGTTCAGGTTCCGTGTGAGAGCTCAATGTTTAATTTTTATTCCGAAATAAAATAAAAACGTGGTCTGACGAAGCTTGGTGGGCCCCAGATACCCACGAGTGGAAATGATTGATAATCACGATACCCATGTTCAAGGCATTTTATTCACACACACACACACACACACACATATATATATATATATATTATATAATATATATATATATATATAAGTTAAAAAAAAGAACAAAAGACTTAGATATTTTACCATTTAGTCTATTTCAGGAGCTTAGACAAAGTGTCTAAATCTTCCGACTCATCAGATGCGAATGATGAGTCGGGAGAGTTAGACTTTGTCTAAGCTCCCTGAAAATAGACTATAATGCTAATCTATAGGTCTTTTGTATTTCTTAATATTTGCTCTGTGACTCTAACATTAAGAGCACACATTGAGCTCTCAAACTGCGACAGGTTTTTAAATAAAACTCTCTTGTGTCGTAAGGAAGATTTCTTACTGGACTTTATTTTATTATAATATATATATTATATTATATATATATATATATATATATAATATATAATTTTACTCAATCTATTTTTAAATATGTCTTACTTTCCATTTTTTTAACATATTTTATTTTATCTTTATTTTTATGACTCGAACGGTGAAAAATCCGGGTAGTCCAATTTGCAAATAAAAATTTTACAAATAGGAAGCCGGAGAAAAAAGGCAAAAATAATTTTTAAAAACGAATCATTCGTACGACTTGAAAAAATTCAAACAGCACAAAAATGAAACGCAAAAAGAAAAACAACCGAGTTAAGTAAGCAAATATGTAAAAAAAAAAAAAAGTGCCCAATACACTAAGTATAGCAAAATATGTGAAACCTAAATTGAGTCAGACACTACCTGCCTCGGCTTCACCTAAAGGATCTTCAGGATAATACTGACTAAAGTGCAAATGATACTTTTATTAAGAAAACCACATTAGAAAAATAAAAAATAATTTCTATGTATAGAGGGTAAAAAGCGACTAGAAAAAATTTGATTAAGATGTCGAAGGTTTTACCGTATATGACAGCATATAGGACGCACTTTTTTCCAAAATTTTGGCTTAAAAAATTGCCCTGCGTCTTATACATCGTAGGTGACGTTTGAGACATCCCGTAGGTCTAGGCTAATATTATTATATCTATTTACCAACTCCTCCGCACGAGCAGGATGTGACACAAGGTCAATTTCTTAAGCGGAGTTCAACAGGTTTGAATTCAGAGTTTTCCTTCTCCTAGACTGGTTACCTAGCCATGATTAAAGAACCCAGTCTGTCCTGTTATTGACCCATAGCTGGAGGGAGAGTAGGATTCATACCTCTCCCAAGGGTATTAGCGCTAAGTGAAATGCAATTACCACGTCCAGGATTTGAACTCGGGGCGACGAGTCCATTTACCATGACTTTAACCATTACACCACGCGCTTCCTTAATCGGCTAATATTATTATTATTTCCTGCTATTGAAATGTATTGTGTATGCTTATTGCTTGACTGTACTGCAAAATTGCTTTTATACAGCTATTTCGGCTTGTGCAATGCACAGTCTAATCAGGAACGTAAGTAATCTCTGGGTCACAGTCAAGTCCAACACAATGTTCTTCCAATCGAGAAAAAGTCGATCTCTGTATGAGATTTGTTTACGTTTTACATTTAAACCGATATGCACGCCTAATTCCTTTAATTATAATTAATTAATTAACAAATTAGGTATGACTTTAATTAAGCACATAATTCAATTCGTTTCTATTGTCACTGATAGTTGTATCATTGACACAGACACAGACACACACGCACACACACACACACACACACACACACACACACACATATATATATTATAATATATATATATATATTATATTATGTGTGTGTGTGTGTGTGTGTGCGTGTGTGTGTGTGTGTGCGTGTGTCTGTGTCTGTGTCAATGATAAAACTATCAGTGACACACACACAAATTTTTATGTATATGCTACTGAACAATAGAAACGAATTGAATTGTAGACATGTTAATAAGTATCTTATGTCTCATTTACCACCTGAATAATCCCATATTAATTCATGTTTACATCTATTTTTATACAGTATATATTTTCAGTCAATGACATTTTACTACTTGAAATATATGACTCTGCAATAGTCATACCTTAAAGAGTGTTAATCTAAAAAAAATTCAATTTTTCCAGTGGAAAATCTCCAGTCGTGGGAAAATGTATTTCCCAACTCTTGAAAATTCGATTCTTACAAAACGGAAAGCAGATATATGAGAAGGATACTGGTGAGTTTTCTCTATTTATACACCGAGACAGAGAAGCGTGTGAGACGAAAGACAATCCAGTGAAGAAGAAGAAGAAGAAGAAGAAGAAGAAGAAGAAGAAGAAGAAGAAGAAGTGTTCAATAAAATTGTTGGTCGTATAAAAAAGGGGCGGGAAAAGAAGAAGAAATTCTAAGAACGAAGACTAATAGAACAATTGGTTCATTTACGACGATGTCCAAATTTAGAAATGGATTCAACAAAGAAACAAATTTCTTTGTTGAAATGGACAGAAATTTATTTCCATCACTTTGTCTCATGTCAACCAGTTATTTGGTAGGAAAGAAAGGTTTTCTACTCATAGTAGATACAACAACGGTAAAAGTAATTACTTTATTAAATCGTCTGTCCTTAAAGGGAACAACAAAGGAGTGTAAGGATTTTCTATAAATATCCAAATATCTGTTACCAAGTCATGAATACAGACAATGTTATATTTAAAACGTGAAACAGTTTTTCTCTGAATGTTTGAGATGAGGCTTGATGATTAGTATTATCTGCGTTATTCGGACTATTGTCCTCATCTTCATTGTTATCTGTACAACGTTTGGCTTAGTGGATAAAGGTGTTAGGTTAAGACAGTTTTAAGAGACAGTTATCTCTAGACTGCAGTTTCAATTCTGGTCAAGGGCATCAGTAACATAGAATAATAATTAACACAGCTTAACGCCTCTACCCCAGTTATGGTTAGCGGAATGAGAACAGGATATCCCAGTGGACTGAATAAAGGGTTAGGTTCAAAGTTCCGTGATGGCTCCCGATTACGATAAAATTGTTCCCGAGTTGGAAAATAAGGTTCCCGAGTCAGAGAAGGTTCCCGAGTCCGACAGGAAATACCTGAAGAAGGCCGGGGGGCACATCGGCCGAAACGTTGTACAGATAACAATGAAGATGAGGACAAAAAATATCGTGACTGAGGCTTTATATTTTTTTGGTTTAGTTTGATTGGCTTTCTTTGTTTAATGGCATATCAACCTCCACGAATTATCTAATGACAAAGCTAACTTGCTAGAAGAACAGTGAGGGTAAAATGTATCCCATGGATTGAGGGAGGGCTAAAGAGGTTAATACCATTCCTAGGCAATCCTTAACTTTTTCCTCGTAAATTCATACCATGAAATAAACTGAACCCTCATTTTATGTCCGTGTTTTTGCAATAAATGTTTTATTTTTCTTGCACCCGTTATTTTACAGTACTAAATATATTTTCTTTATTCTTTATTCTTTAACAAATAAAGAAAATATATTTAGTATTGTAACATAACGGGTGCAAGAAAAATAAAACATTTATTGCAAAAACACGGACATAAAATGAGGGTTCAGTTTATTGTGTAAAATGGTTAACTTCCAAATATAAAAAAGTCTTTTTCTAATTGTTGTCAGGAAATGTGTATTCTCACTTGGAACTTAAAAAGTAACGATTAAGGAGAAGAAAATCTGACATCAAGAGATTTTCGGTTATTTCCTATAACTCCAACATAAAAAGGGGAACCACTCTGATTGACTGATAAGTTATTTATTTATTGATCTACTAGGAAAAAAGAAGATGATCAATAAATAAATAACTTATCAGTCAGGGTTAGGGTTAGGGGTTAGGATTAAGGGTTAGGGTTATTTTAATGGGAAAATAATGGATAGATTAATTAACTGATAAAATTCATTCAGAGTAGTTCCCCTTTTTATGTTGGAGTTATAGAAAATAATCCAACTTTTTCTTCTTTTCTGAACTAAAAGAATATCTCAAGTTTAAGAAATTTGACTAAGTGTAAGATATTTAAAAATTACGACAATTCAGCATCACACTATATTAGAAGGATCCTCGACCAATAGAAAACTCACAGGAATAAGTGTGCTGCATGCCAAAGGGGCTATTTTCAAAAAGAATGTAACGTTTCATTCATTGTTCGTTTGTGTTCTATATAACTTCAGTTTCGACACTTCTTTTTTTTTCAACACACTTTTGGAAGTGAATGAGAACGATTTTTCGAATTCTGTCTAAGTCCAGAATTCAGTTGCAGACATTTTTCTTTCCATCAATAAATTGGCATCAGAAAACGAATCGGTTCTTGCCTCAATTTTTTTTTTCTTTTTCTTCCATTTTCTTTTTTAAAAGCACATGCAGATCGATTTCTTTATTTAACGTCTGTGCATACAGATGTACACATAGATGTGCATACAGATGTGCAAATGTATATTCAGTTAAGTTTGTGGTAGTCACGATCTCTTCCGATGTCTTATCTAGATCGTTGTCTTTGATGGATTGTGCAGAGTGTATGGCTGATGGCCAATGATGGCAATAGAAAGAATAAAAGAAATTCGAAAAATGCGAGCTATGGGTATTGGTTTGAGGCTGGGGAAAGTGGAGATATAAAAGATTGAAGGAAAAAGCGCGTACTTAGGCAAAGGAGAGAAAGAGAGCGAGAGAGAGAGAGAGGTGGGGATCCAATTCCTTTGGATGATGGGAAGGAAACTGCAAGATGGTCACTCAGTAGCGCACTAAGTAAAGTGGCTCTGACCTACCTTCATGGGAATTTTGGCTTCGACTATAACTTTTGTTATTCCAGCGGAGTTTTTCCCTTTCTCGAACCAAAATGAACGGACGGTTGTCTACGATGAAGAAACGACCGAGTTGATGATGCAGCTGAGGGGGGATGGCAGGGGAAGAGGATGGAATGGCGATTCTGTTCAGATCATAAATTCAAACTGAATCCTCGAGTTGCATTCCCTACACCCCACCCCCTTCCGTATTGCAAACTTGGAAAAAAGATACTGACCGCCAAAAATATCGCTGCAATTTGGTGGCATTTCTCTAAAAAGGATCAAATCCATATTGACATTAATCTTTGTTGCTCTTAATCTTACCGGATTTGCAAAACAATTGCTTAAATCTGGTAAATGCATTTCAGGGAAAACACTGATGGACTTACATTATTACATATATGCACATTCATCATATATATATATATATATATATATATATATATATATATATATACAAACTCTCACATACACACACACACACTCATATATATATACATACATATATATATATACACACATATATATATATATACATCATATATATATACACAACACACACACATATATATATATATATATATATAATACAAACACAGACACATGTACACACAGACACACACACACACACATATATATATATATATATATATATATATATACAAACACAGATATATGTACACTCACTCGCACTCACACACACACACACACTCACACTCACACTCATATATATATATATATATATATATATATATATATATATATATACAAACACAGACACATGTACACACACACTAACACACACATATATTTATATATATAAACACAGACACATGTTCACACACTCACACTCACACACACACACACACACATGTATATATACAAACAGAGACACATGTACATACACACACATACACACACACACACATATATATATATATATATATATTATATATATATATATATACAAACACAGACACATGTACACACACTCAAATACACACACACACACACACACTATATATATATATATATATTTTGAAAACATCTTCACCTGATGAATGCATCGCATGAAACCAATATGGTTGTGAAAGTTCCTTTGTCACCCAATAAATAGATATGTAAAACCTATATATTTATCTTATTATATATATATATATATATATATACCATCAAATGAATGAATATTTACTCATACCAATATGGTAGTCTTATTGCTACCAGTTTCATGTACTTAAAAGAAAATTCTCTTATTCTCATTCATCTGAAGATTGTATTTTTTAAAAGTATGTGGAACTGTTAGTAAGGGGACCACCACATTAGGGTGAGAAAACATTCATTCATTTAAGGTTTTATCCTGGCCTACTGGTTGGTATTGGGCACCTTATGAAAAAGGCTTTTTAGAAACGATTTGTTTATTCCGATCCTTTGCATATATACAGATGTAGGTATTTATGAGTTAAAATTCTCCTCTCAGTCTGTGGGTGACGATGGGCGAGTGGTTAAGAAGTCTGACTGGTGATAAATCGACCGGGTTTCTATCCCGGTTGGAGTTAGCCTGCAAATGTCTAGCCAAACTGAAGACACGTGATGATTCAAAACACCGTGTCTGTGGATGACTATATATATATATATATATATATATATATATATATATATATATATTTGTGTGTGTGTGTGTGTGTGTGTATTTGAGCAGCATTTTTTCATTTATGCATGTTGAATTAAACAACAGACACATCTCCTGTTTAACAATTTTATTTGCGATTTTTTCAAGTTTTCTGGCCAACTTTTTCATATTTGGGTGAAATTCGTGGATTAGTCCAGGGACATGAACTTTGGTGGACTAATCCACGAATTCCACCCAAATATTAAAAACTTGGCCAGAAAACTTGAAAAAATCTCAATTTCTAATTGAGATTCTTAAACCGGAGATATGTCTTTTGTTTAATTCAACATGCATATATATATATATATATATATATATATATATAGGTTAAATTATCATTGGAGAAGTGATTATAGAGGGCTCAATTACTTATGTAAGAGCATTATTTATTTATTTATAATTAATAATACAAATGAAAAGTCGGTCCTACCATTGGTTTTTGAATAACACTTTTTCGGTGTTATTCGTCGTCAGAGGCGTTGACTTTTTTTTTAAAAGTCAACGCCTCTGACGACGAATAACGAATAGGTGGTTTAGTGCACTCAATCAGCAGGGGAGGGGGTACTTGGCACCTTAATGTCTCCTCTGCAGAATGGGTGCACTAAACCACCCAGATAGACACCTTTCACCACTTCCAAGTCATAAACATAACCACTTCCTAAAAAGATGAGATGAACTGAAACCCGATATCATCACAGGGTGACCCCTGTGATGATATTGGGTTTCAGTTCATCTCATCTTTTTAGTAGCTGCCCAGAAAAAATATTTTAAAAAGCCTCATGAATCATCTGTGTACCATTTTCAATAAAGTTAGCGGTCTGAGGAAATTCATAGGTATATTATGATACCTGTGGGAAGAAATGGATCTATAACCGCGAAATAGCCGATTTTTAAACCTTTTTCTTTACTAATTATATTGTTCTGTTCAATAAAATTGAACATCGAGCTGTCTACTTGGACCTGAACCCTCTAAAATTCCTAATACCAACTTATCTGGTAACCATCTACGTATATATATATATATATATATAATATATATATATATATATATATATATATATATATGCAACTGATGAGAAGTAAACTTCGAAACACCTGTCTGTGGATGACTGATATATATAAAGTAAGTCGTCAGGGTGGCCTAAAGTCGGTATCAGCCAATCAGCGAGGGGAGTCTATCCCTTTTCACTATATATATATATATATATATATATAATATATATATTATATATATAGCGTGTGGAAATTAAAGTTGTTTAAAAATTTCAAGTTGTTTAAATTTCGTATAAATTTCCTTGAAAATGTACAGATAAGAATAACATTAATATATATATATATATATATTATATATATATATATATATATATATGATATTACATGATATATCTGATGCTATATTATATAATTATTATTTGTATTATATTTTTTTTTTATTATGATATCAATTATGGCAATACATGATATATTATGATATCAATTATGATATTTATTGTTTTATATAAATTTCATGGTATAGTATACACTATATATATGATTATTAAAAAAATTTATAAACAACTAATTATCTTAAATAAAATGACTTTCTTTTTATAAACAACTAATTATCTTAAATAAAATGACTTTCTTTATTAATTCACTTGACCCAACATTTCTGGAATAACTCAAATAAATCAAATGGATAAAAGTTACATAAGAAAATTCCAAGCCAGGCTACGGATTTATTGATCCATCTCCGAATGTATCAGTGAACTATGAAATTGTAAATAAACCTTTTCAATTAATTTTTCCAGACATTCCCATCGGCCAAAAATTAATTTTATGTTAAACGTTTTCATTAATTAGTTTTAGTCTTTAAAGCTATCAGTGTCTGAAGTCCAAATTTTAACTTTTTGAATCATGCAATCTCATTGGCTATTGCTCTCTCTCTCTCTCTCTCTCTCTCTCTCTCTCTCTCTCTCTCTCTCTCTCTCTCTCTCTCTCTCTCTCTCTCCGAGCCTCGTTTCAGTTTTCTTCTTAGAATACTATCTGATTGATTGCTTCCCTTTCTTTTTGGTTTGGTTTTCTTTTCAGTTTCTACATTTCTAAGAATTATATTTTCCGTGAAATTCACATTTATCAGATCGTAAATTATAATTTTCACCCGTGAATTTGATATTTTTAATTTGAAATGATTATCATTCATGGTGATACAATATCAATTTTTAAACACACATACAGACACATATAGACACAGACACACACACACACACACACACATACACATATATATATATATATATATATATATATTTGTTGAATTTTTTAAATATACAAGTTTTTCGTAAGCAACTACCCAGGTTTCAGGTTATTTCACCATCGTCAGGTTGCTCAATCTCTTGGTCTCATATATATTTTAAAAATTCAACAAATAAATAAAGCCCCTACAAATTTGTGGTTGAGCACTGTGATTTCTTTGTTTCATCCAAAAACACATTTTTAAATATCTATCTATCTATCTATCTATCTATCTATATATATATATATATATATATATATATATATATATATATATATATATATGGGTTAAATAGTAGGGCAGACTGTGCTCTTTAACCTTGGGTAGGTAACCAGTCTAGGAGAGGGATAACTCTGAATTCAAAATTCCTGAGGTCAGTCGTTGATTGGGTTCGTGGCATTCTTTGATGCACCAATTCTTTCCTGTCGATTGTGCCAAAAAGTGTGGAATGGTCCTACACAAGCCTTCACCACTATAAACAAATCACTTTGTTGGTTGTTCACTGGATGAACACTCATGCGTCGAAAATCGATGAGAGAGTCCATTTATATATATATATATATATATATATATAATAGCAAAGAAATCGGCCCCAGGCGGTGTAAAAATTATTTTCTTTCCACGATCTTTCGTAAGAAATATAAACATATCTTTGAAATCTTCTTTTTTTTTTTTTAAATAATAGACAAAAAAATAGTTTTGCAATCAAAATTCAAATAAATGTTTTCTTTCTAATAAAACAAGTTTCTAACTGTTAAATTCAAATTAATTCAAATATTTAAGGGTGTTTTTTTTTTGGGGGGGGGGAGGGGGCGTCAACACCATTCTGTTTTTATTATTGTCGTAAAACACAATTTTGCGATGATAAAAAAACAGAACATTTTTCCCCGTATAATAAAGTATAACATTTAATGGACAAGAACGTTATGTGACTATTTTCTGTTTGTAAATACTTTTCCGTAAACCTCTATGCGTTAGATAATTTGAAATACAAATTAAAATAAAACAAACTATATATAAATCAATAATACTAGGGATGTATTTACTCAAACTTATGAACCGGTTAATGTTACATACTTAATTCCTGAGTATATATGATAAAGGGATATTCTTTATTTTATGTATTAATGATTTTGACTGATTTTGTTCAATTGACCCAATTCCTGAGAGTATTATGACGTAAGCAATGACATAGTTTCGGTTAAAGACAGACCCCAAATCTCCATCATATATAGATTTATTTGCTCCATTGTGTTTAATTTATTATTTTCTAATGTTTTTGTCTATCATAAATACTGTTGGCACTGTTTACGCAATTCTAAATTAGATATATACGCTCTCTCACCCTTATCGAGCACTTGTTTATATATATATATATATATATATATATATATATATATGGTGTGTGTGTGTGTGTGTGTGTGTATCTTTGAAAGATTCCACAATAAATTTATTTCGACCAAAATTGGGGCCTTTATAAATCTAATTTGTATATAATCTAAAAATATTATTATTATACTTTGAGCTCTCTGTAGTGATTTAAAGATTCACTGTATTTATACATACTGGATCATACAGTAATAATACAGTGTGTCTTAGAAATCATATATAAAATCATCCCTTACTACCAAGTTTTGGATACCTCAAATCTCTCTCTCCCTCTCTCTCTCCCTCTCTCTCCCTCTCTCTCTCTCTCTCTATATATATATATATATATATATATATATATATATATCACGGATCTTTGCCATCCACGAAGCAAACAAATTTACTTCTGGATTATAAAAATCGATTTAAAAAGTGCTTAATAAAAAAAGCTAAATATATAAAGAAATATGTATATATATATAATATATAATATATATATATATATATATATATGGGAGAATATGTGCTTAATTGAAGTGTGTGATTTGAAACCTGTCACACGAGGCGGTCTTGCTGATGAGGCCTAATAGGCTGAAATGTACATACAGAGATTGATTTTTCTCGATTTGTTTAGCCTTACATTTAAAATAGTTAAATCCCGCCTAATTAATTATTAATGAATTAACTTTCAAAAAAATTAGGTTCGACTTCAGTTAAGCACATATTCTCCCAAATATTGTCGGCTGAAAATAGCCATATGTTTGTTTACGTTCATATATATATATATATATATATATATATATATATATATATAAGATTTTTGGATGTTTGTTTATTTAGAAACGTTGCTGAATAAAGTATATATTAAATTTTTACTTGAAGGCACTTACAATGCATGTATCGCATAAAATTCGATACTTTTTCTTATAGAAAATGAACTTGACAAGTGTAATCCCAGCAAAGGATGGCTCGATGTGTAGAATACCGTACAGACTGTTTCGACTTTATTAAGTCTCATCAGCGGTATATACTAACGATTTCCTCCGACAGAAATCGAAACCGGGACTTCAGCAGACACATTGAAACACTAGTGTATATATTAGTATATACCGCTGATGAGACTTAATAAAGTCGAAACAGTCTGTACGGTATTCTACACATCGAGCCATCCTTTGCTGGGATTACACTTGTCAAGTTCATTTTCTATAAGAAAAAGTATCGAATTTTATGCGATACATGCGTTGTAAGTGCCTTCAAGTAAAAATTTAATATATATATATATATATATATAATATATATATATATATATATATATATATATATATAAAATAGATAGATAGATAGATAGATAGTTAACCACATCTAGCTAAGTTTGCAATTGGTCCAGTGTCTTCGAAAACGGTTCGTGTAGTTCATTTTATAGACAGATTGAAGACGCTCTTTAAAACGATTGCATGTCTCACTTTTTATTTTCTCTTCTTGTAAAGTGTTTCCCTAATAGAATTACACAGTTAATTTGTCCAATGCTCTTCTTCGAAGTTCCGATATTTTCTTTTAACTTAGACGAATTGTTATCTGAAATTATTACGGAATCCAATTAACGTTTTGCATGAAGAATATGTTTTGTATTGTATAAGATTATTGACCGTCTTATCAATTCCATTCCTCGAATCATATGAATATATAATGAAAAGTGAAATGAATCAAGTAGCAATTTGGAAAATTCACAAGAATTAAGAAGTTGTATTAAAAATAGACACAATAATAAGAGTTGATGTTATTTAAATGTACACATAGCCAAACACACAGAGCCGGACACACACACACAACACACACACACACACACAAGAGGGGGGGGTGAAGTAGAAAGAGAGAGAAAGAGAGAGAGATAAGAGCAGAGAGAGATAAAAGCAGAAAGAGAGAGAGAGATAAAATCAGAGAGGGAGAGAGAGATAAAAGCAGAAGGAGAGAGAGAGAGAGAGATGGAGAGATAAAAGCAGAGAGAGAGAGAGAGAGAGGTAAAAGCAGAGAGAGAAACAGAGAGAGACAGAGAGAGAGAGATAAAGAGCAGAGAGAGAGCAGAGAGATAAAAGCAGAAAGAGAGAGAGAGAGATAAAAGAGAAAGAGAGAGATAAAAACAGAAAGAGAGAGAAAGATAAAAGCAGAAAGAGAAAGAGAGAGAGAGAGAGATAAAAGCAGAAAGAGAGAAGAGAGAGAGAGAGAGAGGAGAGAGGTAAAAGCAGAAAGAGAGAGAAAGAGAGACAGAGATAAGAGCAGAGAGAGAGATATAAAAGCAGAAAGAGAGAGAGATAAGAGCAGAGAGAGAGAGAGAGAGAGAGAGAGAGAGAAGAGAGAGAGAGAGAAGAAGCAGAAGATCAGAAGTCAGATAACTCACACATGATAAATTAGGAAAATATACTCACCAGTGATATCTTTCTCATATATCTGCTTTCCGTATTTGTAAGTAGAGTCTTGATAAAGTTACTCTCCTCTCATTAATAAGAAGAGATTTGCTGGAAGGATACTGTAATTTATTTGCTGATGAGTACATTATTTTCATCTCATTCTTCATATTTTNTTGAGGTGGCCTATGCGACACATATGTTAATATATTCGTAGTTCTGGAGTTATCTACAGGTGGCTCAGATTTTTAGGAGAATACTTTATAGATTTGTTAGCGGTGCAGCAATTGAGATATACGTGATGGTAATTATTAATGATCTACACTGTTGTGGGGTTTTAAAAGGGGTCAAATAGGAAAAACGACGGGTAACAAATGTAGAAAAATGTTATTACAAAAGAGTAGACATTAAGTACGGAAGCTGGAAATACGTCGCAATGAGTTGAATGAGCTGACTCGCATTGGGTTACTCTAGCATAATTGGTCCTGTTTACTTATAGTAACAGTCGGTGGCAATTCCATTAGTTATAGGCGTGATATTAATATAATCATACATCTGACTCACATTTTTGTAGTTCGGGTTCGATTCTTTAAATGTGTACTTGGCTTTGTGCAAAGCCACTAAATGAATGGTTAATCAGATGGGTTTTTATTTGAGATTTGACAATTTAAAAAAATTGTGTACGTTATGTTGAATAGAGGTAAATTAATTCTAGTCATGTCGGACCTATGCTGATACATCATGATTGGATTTATTTGAATTGATTTTTTCTGATTTTTTTTTCTTGCTTGTCTTTGCCGAGTGTTCGTCGGGTCCTGGGGGTCGGTCGCAAAGCCAGCAATATTCGGCTGTTTCCGCGAGGTCAAGAAACTCCGGAAACTTTCCGTGTTTGTATTATGGTCGCAAAATTTTATTTCCGGCGGGTCATATGTATTCGTTTCGGTCGAGCTATTAACGCTGGGCAACGGTCGGTGGCGCGGGGAAGTGCGCCATATCATAGCACGTTCATATTACAATTACACGATTAGTAGTTTTCTGACATTAATTTTGTAGTGGTATTATTGGTGGTCTACTGGGGATGAAGGAGAAGAAAGAAATAAGAATGGTTAGAGAAGTAGATGGCTCGCCAGAATATCCTGGTCTAGTGAGTAAGGATGTTTGTATTACTTTGGAAGGTGTAATAGCTTAGGTGTGGTTACAATTGCGCATAAGGGTTGTGACCAGTATATTACATTGCTGATTTTGACGTATCTTCTGGTCTACAATTTACGAATTGCAGTAGAAAAGTAGTAGACTTAGGGTTTTGAGACGTAGTAAGATCGATAGATGTGGAGAATATACACAGCTTAGGTCCCCCGATGAACACACGTGCATTGATTGTTGAGATGACCTGACACTTTGTGTCTTTAAAGGACATGCAACTAATATCATGAATATATAGAATTTACCGTGTGTTTTATTTTTCAGGCGACACTACGTTTGATCTTTCATTTGACTGCACAGTAGAAAAGTCAGTTATCATGGCACATATCATCACGTGGCCAATACAAGCATCATTATTTATGTAAATATCACTTTCAGTGCGCATTGTGTGGTTCGTACACAACCATGAAGTTGTTATTTTACTCGCACTTTGACTCACCTTCTTAGTTTGTCTGTTTACGGGCTTGGTTTTTCCGATGATTTTTCAAATCCTGAATTGTTTGAAATTCGGTTCTATTTACACGTTTGTCAAGATTGCTTTTTCGATTCGTTTATTTTTCATTATTTTGTTGTACATTCTCTATTTTCAAAATTTGTTTGGTGGATGAGTGTTTTTTTATTTTATTATCGTTAAGGCATTATGTATCTTTTCGATCCACAGGAATGGGATTAAAGTTTTTTCTTTCGGGAAAAGCATATAAATTATTGACCATTGACTGCGAACAAATAAGAGCAATTGAAAAATTATGGGCCGGGCGGCGGGGGTGGAGGGGGGATGAAAGGTTTCGATTTTGTTGATGAGACGAGCTCCCATAGAAAGGTTCATCACCATAAATCTATTAACAGTCATTATGGGAAGAATTGGATTATTTGATAAAGGAGATATTTTGCTTTAAATTAGAAGAGACGACGCCCTGAAATAAATAATGACACTGTCATAAAATCTCGAGAAGGGACTGTTTGAATAATTTTTGGAGTTAAGGTGTGGGCTCGTAATTCCATTGGATTTATAGAGCTAGCAAGGATTAACGTGAATTGGTCTGTCTGCAGCCAATATAACATACTTTGTGGAAGACACACTATTTACCTCCCCAACTGGTCATAATAGCCATTACGCTCACTGAGGACGGACAATAGGATTACGGGATTTTACAATACTAGGAAGGAGTTGATACGATTAGCAGAGGAAGCGCTAAGGGTTTATTATGAAGGATCTTTAAGGAACTGATGAACTCTTACAGAGTAAAAAGATTCATTATCGAAGGACTGTTTACAGGAACTGAGGAATTTTACCAAGGGACCAAAAGGATTCATTATCGGAAGGATTCTTTACACAGAGTCTGAAGAACTTATTAAAGATGACAAAGGGTGATTATAGAGGGCTGTTTACGGGATCCATTTTCACTGGACAAGCGGCTTTGCTGTTAGCAAAGGATGGCATAAACTTAGACGGGGAAAACTAAGTATAATGCTATTCTTTTTTATTTGCAATGATCCAATACATTCTTGTTGTATCGGTTTTTAGAATAACAGAATATTCCAGTGCTTGGTAAGTTAGACGGATAAGTTCGTGATCTGACTTTCTATAACAATATATGGCAAAATGAGGACAAACATGGATATTGTTGTAAAATACAATATACAGCAGTAATTTGCTTCCGGTCATTGCATGCCCGAAAATATAAAAAGAAAAAAGATAAATTAACAGTGTCGGTAAAGTTTCAATCTTTAAAGAGTGCATACTCTTTCAACTAACCTTAAATTATTACTAACTTATAAACAAAAAAAATAAGTTCTGACTTATAAAAAAAAAATTGTAGTGAAGGCGTAGTGTTAATGGTTTAAAGTCATGGGGAAATGGATTGTTCCCGAGTTCAAATCCTGGACGGAATTTGATTTATTTAGATTAATATCTTGGGAGGTTATGAATCTCTCCCTCCCTCCAGCTATGGGTAAATGTAAGGGTAGACTGGACTTTTTTTTTTTGACGTTGGCTTATGGGAAGGTGTCTGTGGTATACGTAGGTTGAAGGTAGATGGGAAGGAAAATCTGAAATTCAAACTGCTGAAAGTAGCTTAAAATTGACTTGTGTCGCATCTGCTCGTGCGGGGGGTTGGTAAATATATAAGTATTGTATATAGAACAAAAAAAAAATATATTCTTATTTATAAACAAAAAAATAGAATTGAATAAACACTGTCGTGTAAATTTCAAAATCTTAGCAAGAGATGGGCATACCTTACTACTTTAAATTATCTAGACTACATGAATTTTTAAAAATATACAGGATTGCTTTCTCAGGATTGTGAATGCAACTGCACTTCTCTGGAATGTTACTAAAATAAATAATAAATAATATACTGAATTGTTATATTCCTCCGATTGTTATTAAATTCGTCTTGAAATATTTGTATGATTACTATATTTATCTCATGTAAAATTAAATTTTGTGTTTACCTCGTTTTGGTGGCATAGATTGGAAAAAATTATAACATTCTAAAGAATAAATTGAGAATTAACGAAGATTTTGGGTCTGTGTTTATTTGTTTAATTTTATGCTAAAAGAACAAAATGCAAAATCATAATTAAACTTTCTAAGTGGTGCTATTGATATTTTTTCAGTTAGTAAACCCGACATATTCAAATTATAATACAGTGGAGTGGATATAGAAAAATTACGCCATAACATGTGCAATATACATTTTGTAGAGCAGCATGTACGCAACACACAGGCAACACACACAGCACGACACATAACACACACGGACAAGTAGACACCACATATAAGTATTAATATTATATAACTATAAGCAAGTTTTGTTTGAAGCTGTAAACAATGTGTCTTGTGACAGAGTTTTGTGGTTGTACCAGAAGAAAGATAGCTGAAATCTATGAAGGAATAAAATGGTCAAAACTTTCGACAAGATTGTCTGTAGCAGATTGCAAGCAAAGTGCTTTGATCTTGAAATGAGCAATAATGCTGGCCAAAACTACGTTATTTTAATATATATAATATATATATATATATATATATATATACTTTTGTGTGTGTGTGTGTGTGAGAAGGATAGTGGAAGTGGTATCCGACAGTATGTAAAGTGAATGGAAATTTGCAAAAAAGCAAGTTAAAAAACGAGTAATTTTTATTTCGCCTATGCTGCAGTGTTTATATGGTTAATAGAATTCTTCATCAGGGTTTTGTTATTTGGAGAGAAAAATAAATTATCACAGGAGATATATTTGAAGATCAGGAGTCGAAACTGCAGGTAGTGCAAAATAAACATTACTCCGTTTTATGAACTTGTGTTTTGTTTAAATTTTGTCATTATATATATTTCTATATTATATAGAATATATATATAATATACTATATATATATTATGTATGATGTTTGGATTAAAGAGAGGAGATACCAGAAGATTGAAAACACGTGCGGCACAATGTAATGATAAAAAATGAAAAAAGAAAATTTTTTTTTTTAAACAAAACCATTTTTTCGGATCCTTTTGTGTTTTTTATAATATTTAATTTTTTCCGTTGGAAAAGAACAACACTTCATATATATATATATATATATATTATAATATTATAATATTATATATAGTATATATATATGCAGTTAGTAAACAACGAATGTGTTTAATTTTATTTTTTATATGGATTTAGCGACAATTTTTGGAGGATATGTGTGGCTTATTGAAGTCATACGTAATTTTTAAAATTATATAGTGTAGGATAATTTAAATCGAATTCAGGCGGGCATATATGTTTTAGATGGGGGGTGGGCAAACGGAATCGAGAAAAATGTCAATCCCTGATAGGTGAAATGTAATTCAAGGATTGGACATTTTTTTCGATTTAGATTTAGCTTTACTTTGAACATAATATGCGCTAAATTCATCAATTATTAACTAATTAATTTTCAAAATTAGGTATGACTTCATTAAGCAGCATATCCCTCAATTATTATATATATTATATATTTATTATATATATATATTATATCAATTAAAGGAAGAACTGAATACAGTAATCCATAATAATTCTATTTCGACAAAATTGGGGCCCATATAAATCTAAGGTTGATTTAAAACCGGCTCCAATTTCGCCTGCATAACAATACCATCCCCATAAACTCTTCTCTAACCAAAATCAAAAAATGACTGCACTATCAAGCTAACTATTGGAATCTGAAAGACAGAAGTTAAAAAAAAACCCTTCCATAATGAGGCGAAAATTTGGGGAGCGGTTTAATCAACTTAGATTTAATATGGGCCAATTTTTGTGAAATAAATTATTATGGGATTTGTATTGAGTGCTTCCTTTATTGATAAATATTGCTCTGTATATAATTAAAAGTTATTTTACATATGAGCTCTTTTGTGATTTAATGATTCACTGTATGTTATACATACTGGATATCAATATTAGTAGTGGATTTGGAAATCCACATATAGAATCATCCTTACTACCAAGTTTTGAATAAATTCATATATATATATATATATATATTATATAGTATATATATATGATATATATATAATTCTAAAATTTTGAAGCATGGCTTATGCACAACTTTGTGGTATTGATATGGACATCAAATAAGCTGGTGGGCCGACCAGTTTGTTGTATGGAAGACCAAAGGTTTTCCCAAAATGTCTCTTCTACGTAGCTGCTACATAACTGAGCGTCCCAGGATAGTTTAACTCTGGTAGAAAAATTACGCACAATAAAATCTCACGGTTTTTTCATATAGCTCTTTCGGGGATGTTTCATATATAAAATATGCGTTACACTCACTCAGTACATACCACGCATTAGTTCCTGTCCTCAAAATAATATAACGCGCTTAGACTCTGCGTACTCCAAGACTACACACGCATAGACTCTTGCAACACTCAAACATATACACACGTAGACTCTGCAACCTCAAACAATATACACACGGTAGACTTGCAATACACACGATAACACCACGTAGATCTGAACTCAAACACATACACGTTAGACTTTGCACATTCAACAATACATCACACGTAGATCTACACACACTCAACATAACCACGTAGCGTTCTACACACTCAAACTACGACAACCGTAGTCAAACACATACAAATACCATCACGTGACTCTACACCACAACAATACACATACGTAGACTCGTACACCACTGCAACATACACATTACGTGACTTGATAACATCAAACGTACACACACGTAGACTCTAACACACTAATCATCATACTAGTAGACCTCTGCACACATAAACATCACACTAGACTCTAACACACAAATACCACAGTAGACCTTAGACACACCCAAACATAACAATACGTAGACTCTAGCAGCAAGCTAAACATACACACACGTAGACTCTAGCACCAAACATAACACACGTAACTCTACAACATCAATACATACACACACGTAGACCTTAACACACCTAACATACACAATGGGGGGGTTACGTAGACCTTAACAACTAAACATACACACCAGTAAAGATCTACACCACACTCAAACATCCCACAGTAGACCTCTACACAACTCAAACATACACCACAGTTAGATCCTTAAGCAATCAATACATACGTAGACTTACCATCAAAATAATCACACGGTAGACCTCTACAACTACACTCAACAGTACATACACGTAGCTCTGCACACTCAACATAACACGACGTAGACCGTCTACACACCATAAACATACACTCGTAGACGCTCTGACACACTCAAAACTCACAACGCGTAGACCTTAACCACTCAAAATCACACGTAGACTCTAGACACACTTCAAACATACAACAGTGACCTCTCCAACATCAACATACACATACGTAGACTCTACACATCAAAATACACAGCACGTAGACCTCTGCGAATATACAGCTAGATATATAGAACAGTTCGCACGTGACTCTGCAACACCGTCAAACATACAACGAAGTAGATTGTTATATCAACAAGGCTGACTCAATCATACAAGTAGATTACACCCTCAAACATACAACGATCATATGTTAAAAGGGCAGCTACTTACAACACGTAAATATACACGTAGACCTTGCGCCAGACACTAAACATACATTCGGTAGACCTTACACCACTCACTTCAAGTACAGACATACACACACGTAGACTTTAACACACTCAAACATGACACAAGTAGACGATCTGCACACATTGCAACCGTACACACGCATAGAATCTGTTACAACACATAGACAAATATACACAGCATAGACTCTGCACACACTCAAACATCACACACGTAGACCTCTCACACACTCAAACATACTAAGCAACGTAAGAGCGTTGCAACGAAACTCGAGAATACATTGGAAAACTCGTCAGAGCCTTGTACACACATAACAATACACCGTAGACCTACACACACTCAAACATACATGAACGTAGACTCTGCACGACATCAACATACACACGCATAGAGACTGTGTACACCACAGTAAACACACATAATAACACGCATAGACCTCTGCATCACTCAAAATACACACACGTCGACCTTAACACACATCAAAATACATACCGTAAGATCTGCACACACCCAAACAGTGAACACTCGTAGACTTAGTACACTCAAACATAACAAGTAGACTCTGCATCACCTAAACATACACACGCATGAGCTGTAAACATTGAAGCCACAGATAATACACACGCATAGACCTCTTGGCACCACTCAAGAAGTCAGTATTCACTAACGTAGAGCTCGATACAACACTAACATACATACCGTAGACCTCTTGATCGATCAACATCACACTCGTAGACTTACACACACTTCAACTACACCACACGTAGACTTAGCACACGTCAACATAGCACACGTAGCGTCTAACACATAAACATACCCACACGTAGACATCTGACACAACTCAACACATACACAACGTAATCTACACCACTCAAACTAACACAGCATTGACCCTTCTCTCACTTAAACAGTAACACAGATAGAACCTGCAATCATTTAGGGCTCAGGAGCACTGAAGAATAGACGCTGTGTGTGTGTATATGTGTGTGTGTGTTGTTGGTGTGTGTATGTGTGTGTGCGCGTATTATTCAATCTTATAAGAATCTTTCTTCAAGAATCTTTCAGCATTTTATCCTGGAAAGCAAATTCAAACGCAAACGAGAAGAACGAATTTTGTATGTCACGGCGCACAGACAAAAGATTAAAAGCTTTTCCGTTCAAGTGTGTATCAATGAAGAAAAAGGCGCAACTGAGCGTTTTGATTTCGCAGAGTCGTGGTTTGATTGTACAGAATATTTATGTGAGATGTTGTGCGGTTCTTCGTGCCTGATGTGAAAGTAGAAAGGGCTAAGTTCTTTTTTACCTACAGAGGAGACATTAATGCTATTGTCTATTGTTTATTGCTCAAACTCTGGACGTGAACGCCTTCATCCGATCTGGAGACGATAAAATAATAATAATAATAATATATATGACTGGAAGGCTTCCACTAGAGATGATGAGATAGTATTGTTATGTGTGAGAGGATAGTTGTAGTTAGCAGTTCGTTCGTTGTAAGGAGCCGTTAGGTCAAGGAACAACCTACACGCAAGTTGTATAGTCACAAGGGGCTTATGTATTTATTTCCAGCTCGTGGGTCTTTTCAGAGAGAAGGGAAAGACAGAGAGAAAGAGAGGGAGTATCGTCAAATTATTCTATCCCTTAACATAGTATCATGTTGTTTACCACTGTCCCACACCCACACGAGGGACCAGGAGCACGTCTGACACCTACTATCGCCGGAAGGGAAAGAGGACGATTTTAATGCAATGAAATATATTAAATTAGAAAGACTAACGAAATTGAATAAGAATATATATAAAAGATTACACTTATTTGAATTATATTTTTAAGTCAGCGGTCCCCAATTTTTTTTTTTTTTGCGCCCACGGACCGGTTTTATCGAAGACCGGCCTTCATATGCTTCCGGCCTACATTTGCTCGATAATCGGTAATGACGTAATCTAATAATAAATCATCCGCAGTAGTCTTATGTCAAATGCAAACATCAACAGACAATAAACAGCCTTTTGTTCATAAATTAATGATGAACATCTCTGTAAACGAATGTAAAATGAAATCACTTTTCAAACTAAAACATCAACATCTAGACTGATAATCAATAAAAAAAAAAGAAGGAAAAGAAAAATTCAAACGTTCTGTGCGGCCCAGTACCAAATGACCCGCAGTCCCATACCGGGTCACGACCCGGTGGTTGCGGACCGCTGTTTTAAGTGGTTTCTATATAAAAATCCTTCATAGGATTGATTTTAATACGTTGGAGAATAAAACAATAATATTAGAGATCGATAATTCCAAGTAATTATTTATTAAACCAGGTTTTGTTAAAATCCAGTATGCAAATTAACCACACCATATATCATGTAAACCTTTATTTCGTAGTTATATACATATATATATTAGACCCATTGCAGGGTTTTAAATGCTCTAATAAAATCCGCTGTTTTGAGGCAAATGTTCATAGATTTTCATAGAGACATTGTTAATAAATAATATTAAGTCTATTTATTAATGGTTTTGACTATAATATGCATTAAATTATTATTGCGCCTTTTGTCTGTAAGAGAAACACGAAGACATGCCACATTAACATCAACACATAGGAGGCTTGTGCAGAAAACCGTACAACCTGGCGACTCCTTGTCAAACAAGGGACGAAAAGGAGTGAAAAAGAGGGGAAAGAAGCCGCCACAGAAAAGAGAGCCAGAAGGAAGGAGAGACAACAGCAACCCCAGCAAGCATCACTGTTTGTTTGCAGTCACTGCACCAGAGACTGCCATTCAAAAATTGATCTGTTCAGCCACTCACGCAGTTGCAGATTTTTTTTTTAATGGACACTACGCCATCGTCTTTAGTAGACGGAAGGATGCCAACAAAAAATAGATTAAATTCTCATTTGTAAACTTCCGCAATCCCTGAACGTAAGAAGTAACGTACTTTCGGTTACAGACAGACTGACGCCAAATCTACATTATGATAAGATGTATTGTATACATCTTCATTATATTGTTGTACGTGTGCTGTTTGTATATTGGCATTTGTGTTCTGTAAGTCACGTGTTGTGAATGTTGTGTTTTAAGTGTGTTTCTGTGTGTGTGTATTTAGTCAATCATGTGTTGTATGTGTGTCGTCAGTGTTGTGTTGAGTATCTTGTATTTTGTATGTGCTATTTCTGTTGTTTTATGTATACATGTTATTTTGTGATGATTGTGTCATATATCAAAGAAACGTCCGTTGCTCATATATCAAATGTAATGGAAAGGATTTTACATAAATTAATAATATCTATCTAGAAGGTATGACATGTATATTTTATATTTTTAAAATACATTGAGTAATATATATATATATATATATTTTGGAGAATATGTGCTTAATTGGAGTCGTACCTAATTTTGAAAATTAGTTAATTAATAATGAATTAGGCGGGAATGCCTAATTTATTAATTAATTAATTTTCAAAATTAGGTACGACTCCAATTAAGCACATATTCTCCAAAAAATTGTCGGCAAAAAAGCCATTCCAAACATACCTTGTTTACAACTTATCGTATATATATATATATATATATATATATATATATATATTAACAATGGAAAGGAGTAACCTACTCGAGTTTCATCGATTGATTCTTCAGGGTTACTTTAGTTAAATTAATCGAGTTTTCGATAAAATCTTAGATGTATAATACCTGCCCGTTGGAATGGGACTTATCTTTTAGAAGAGGAAATTCGAGTAGGTTACTCCTTTCCATTGTTAAAATAAATTTTTGCTCTACATTGTATTGAGCACTTTGTATTGTTTTTTTCTCAACATTAGCCTCTGGATACTGTGTGCGTTTCCAACGATCGTACTCATACCCACCGGTAAGTTACTACTTATACTTTTACAATATATATATATATATATATATATATATATATATATAGGTAGGGTTCGAATCACGCACAAAGCACTGTCCTGTCTATAACTCTGCTGATGAGGCCTAATAGGCTGAAATGTACATACAGAGATGACTTTTTCTCGATTTGTTTACGCCTTACATTTAAACTGATATGCACGCCTAATTCATTTAATTATAACTAATTAATTCTCAAATTAGGTATGACTTTAATTATGCAAATAATCTCCAGCAAAAATTGTCGGCTATTGCCATCTCAAACAGATTGTTTGATCACTTCATATGTATATATATATATATTCTTTGTTGGGGTACCAAGTTTCTTGGTACAAGGGTGATTCTAGGCTGGTCCTTTTCTCTAACAGTAGTTTGTTGTAGAGTTCAGGTTCCGTATGTGAGCTCAATGTTTAATTTTTATTCCGAAATAAAATAAAAACGTGGTCTGACGAAGCTCGGTGGGCTCCAGATACCCACGAGTGTAAATGATTAATAATCACGATACCCAGTGGGTATCTAAGGCCCTTTTATTTCACAAATTATATATATATATATATATATTATATATATATATTTATATATATTATATATAAGTAAAGAAAGAACAAAAGACTTAGAGATTTAGCATTATAGTCTATTTCAGGGAGCTTAGACAAAGTGTCTAATTCTCCCGACTCAGAGTTAGACACTTTGCCTAAGCTCCCTGAAATAGACTATAATGCTAAATATCTAAGTCTTTTGTTCTTTCTTTACTTTATATTTGCTCTGTGACTCTAAACATTAAGAGCACATATTGAGCTCTCAAACTGCGACAGGTTTTTAAATAAAACTCTTGTGTTGGTAAGGAAGATTTCTTCCCTGGACTTTGGATTATATATATTTATATAATATAGATATATATATATATATATATATATATAATTTTTACTCAATCTATTTTTTAAAAATATGTCATACTTTCCATTTTTTTAACATATTTTATTTTATCTTTATTTTTATGACTCGAACGGTGAAAAAATCCGGGTAGTCCAATTTGCAAATAAAGAAATTTTACAAATAGGAAGCCGGAGAAAAAAAGGCAAAAATAATTTTTAAAAACGAATCATTCGTACGACTTGAAAAAAATTCAAACAGCACAAAAATGAAACGCAAAAAGAAAAACAACCGAGTTAAGTAAGCAAATATGTAAAAAAAAAAGTGCCCAATACACTAAGTATAGCAAAATATGTGAAACCTAAATTGAGTCAGACACTACCTGCCTAGGCTTCACCTAAAGGATCTTCAGGATAATACTGACTAAAGTGCAAATGATACTTTTATTAAGAAAACCACATAAGAAAAATAAAAAAAATAATTTCTATGTATAGAGGGTAAAAAAGTGACAAGAAAAAATTTGATTACGATGCCAAAGGTTTTACCGTATTTGACAGCATATAGGACGCACTTTTTTCCAAAATTTTGGCTTAAAAAATTGCCCTGTGTCTTATACATCATAGGTGACGTTTGAGACATCCCGTAGGTCTAGGCTAATATTATTATATCTATTTACCAACTCCTTCGCACGAGCAGGATGTGACACAAGGTCAATTTCTTAAGCGGAGTTCAACATGAGTTTTCCTTCTCCTAGACTGGTTACCTAGCCATGATTAAAGAACCCAGTCTGTCCTGTTATTGACCCATAGCTGGAGGGAGAGTAGGATTCATACCTTTCCCAAGGGTATTAGCGCTAAGTGAAATGCAATTACCACGTCCAGGATTTGAACTCGGGGCGACGAGCCCATTTACCATGACTTTAACCATTACACCACGCGCTTCCCTAATTGGCTAATATTATTATAATTTCCTGTTATTGAGATGTCTTGTGTATGCTTATTGCTTGACTGTACTGCAAAATTGCTTTTATACAGCTATGTTTCGGCTTGTGCAATGCACAGTCTAATCAGGAACGTAAGTAATCTCTGGGGGTCACAGTCAAGTCCAACACAATGTTCTTCCAATCGAGAAAAAGTCGATCTCTGTATGAGATTTGTTTACGCTTTACATTTAAACCGATATGCACGCCTAATTCCTTTAATTATAATTAATTAATTAACAAATTAGGTATGACTTTAATTAAGCACATAATTCAATTCGTTTCTATTGTTCAGTAGCATATATATATATATATATATATATATATATATATATGTGTGTGTGTGTGTGTGTGTGTGTGTGCGTTGTGTTGGTCTGTTGCGTGTGTCTGTGGTCTGTGTCAATGATACAACTATCAGTGACACACACACAAATTTTATGTTATATGCTACTGAACAATAGAAACGAATTGAATTGTAGACATGTTAATAAGTATCTTATGTCTCATTTACCACCTGAATAATCCCATATTAATTCATGTTTACATCTATTTTTATACAGTATATATTTTCAGTCAATGTCATTTTACTACTTGAAATATATGACTCTGCAATAGTCATACTTTAAAGAGTGTTAGCTAAAAAAAATTCAATTTTTTTCAGTGGAAAATCTCCAGTCGTGGGAAAATGTATTTCCCAACTCTTGAAAATTCGATTCTTACAAAACGGAAAGCAGATATATGAGAAGGATACTGGTGAGTTTTCTCTATTTATACACCGAGACAGAGAAGCGTGTGAGACGAAAGACAATCCAGTGAAGAAGAAGAAGAAGAAGTGTTCAATAAAATTGTTGGTCGTATAAAAAAGGGGCGGGAAAAGAAGAAGAAATTCTAAGAACGAAGACTAATAGAACAATTGGTTCATTTACGACGATGTCCAAATTTAGAAATGGATTCAACAAAGAAATTTGTTTCTTTGTTGAAATGGACAGAAATTTATTTCCATCACTTTGTCTCATGTCAACCAGTTATTTGGTAGGAAAGAAAGGTTTTCTACTCATAGTAGATACAACAACGGTAAAAGTAATTACTTTATTAAATCGTCTGTCCTTAAAGGGAACAACAAAGGAGAGTAAGGATTTTCTATAAATATCCAAATATCTGTTACCAAGTCATGAATACAGACAATGTTATATTTAAAACGTGAAACAATTTTTCTCTGAATGTTTGAGATGAGGCTTGATGATTAGTATTATCTGCGTTATTCGGACTATTGTCCTCATCTTCATTGTTATCTGTACAACGTTTGGCCTAGTGGATAGAGGAGTCAGGTTAAGACAGTTTTAAGTGACAGTTATTTCTAGACTGCAGGTTCAATCCTGGTCAAGGGCAGCACTAACATAGAATAATAATTAACACAGCTTAACGCCTCTACCCCAGTTATGGTTAGCTGAATGAGAACAGGATATCCCAGTGGACTGAATAAAGGGTTAGGTTCAAAGTTCCGTGATGGCTCCCGATTACGATAAGAAAGTTTCCGAGTTGAAAAATAAGGTTCCCGAGTCCGAAAAGAAGGTTCCCGAGTCCGACAGGAAATACCTGAAGATGGCCGGAGGGCACATCGGCTGAAACGTTGTACAGATAACAATGAAGATGAGGACAATAGCCCGAATAACGCATTGAAACAATGTGTTCTCCAAAATATCGAGACTAAATCTTTATATTTTTTGGTTTAGTTTGATTGGCTTTCTTTGTTTAATGGCATATCAACCTCCACGAATTATCTAATGACAAAGCTAACTTGCTAGAAGAACAGAGAGGGTAAAATTTATCCCATGGATTGGGAGGCTAAGAGGTTAATACCATTCCTAGGCAATCCTTAACTTTTTCTCGTAAATTCATACCATGAATAAACTGAACCCTCATTTTATGTCCTGTTTTTTGCAATAAAATGTTTTTATTTTTCTTGCACCCGTTATTTTTACAATACCAAAATATATTTTCTTTATTCTTTATCTTTAACAAATAAATAAAATATATTTAGTATTGTAAAATAATGGGTGCAAGAAAAATAAAACATTTATTGCAAAAAAAACGGACATAAAATGAGGGTTCAGTTTATTTTATGGTAGGAATTTACGAGGAAAAAGTTAAGGATTACCAATTCCTAAAGGTATTAGTTCGAAAGTGAACGAATTAGTACGATTAGAATTCAAAATCGCTTACTACTATCTCGCAGTACAGCACGTTAACCCCTACGCCAAGGAGATATACTCTCCAACTTTTGAAATGTAAATCTATAATTTAAACGGAGACTCATACACAGTCGAGCAACTTACATAACAGAGTTAGGCGCGTGGTCTAATGGTTAGAGTCGTAGGAAATGGACTCGTCAACGCGAGTTCAATTCCTGGACGAAGCTGTTGGAATTTCATATGGCGCTAATACCCTTGGGAAAGGTATGAATCCAATTCTCCCTCCAGCTATGGGCAAATAGCAGGGCAGACTGGACTCTTTAACCATGGCTAGGTAACCAGGAGAAGGAAAACTCTGAATTAAAACCTGTTAAACTGGACTTAAGAAACTGACCTTGTGTCGCATCGTGCTCGTGCGGAGGGGTTGGTAAATATAACAGAGTGATGGTGTATAGAAGTATACACTTTGGCCCTATCTTGGGCTAGACGGGCGGTCGCATAGGCCCCTCTGATCAATCGGCTGGTCACGTCAAGTCCTAGCACCTATATGATTGTCCCAACCCTATTGCCCTTATGGCAAGCCCCAACCCCTTTTTATCATATGGGTACTAGAAGGCGCTGGCTGAGGGTCTACATGTCCTGGGAATGACGTTAAACTCTATCTGATGGTGAGGTTCCAGTTTTGGATGTTTGAGGAATGTGTAGCACCCCATCATCACCATTGTTCCCTGGTCCACTCTGAACCGGGATGGTAGTACCTGTTAGGGTTCCATCTATGGGTTAAATAGAAAAATGTGTTTATAAAAAACATTGAGTATCCATTAAGAATTAATTTATTTCAAAACTTTATTGGCATTAAATGACCCACTGAGGTTTATATGCCGTAAAACAAAACAAACCAAATCTATAGAAGTATAGACAGAAGTCAAGACTTATAAACGAAGTCTAGAGTCAGTCCCAATTCTCGATACTTTTTGAAAAACAGTTTTTGGCTTAATACAGAATACAGCAGACTCCATGCTCATCAGACCTTCAACTTCATACAACTTTTGGTTATTTCCTATAACTCCAACATAAAAAGGGGAACCACTCTGATTGATTGATAAATTATTTATTTATTTATTGATCTCCTAGGAAAAAAGAAGACGGCGTTAGGGTTAGGTTTAGGGTTAGGGTTAGGGTTAGTTTAATGGGAAAATAATGGGTAGATTAATTAACAGATAAAATTCATACAGAGTGGTTCCCCTTTTTTAGGTTGGCGTTATAGGAAATAACCAGAATTATTTTCTTTAAAAATTGCATGTTGCTGTTTGGAATTGATGGGGTTGATAAAGTGTAGAATGGTTAACTTCCAAATATAAAAATGTCTTTTTCTAATTGATGTGAGGAAATTTGTATTCTCACTTGGAACTTAAAAAGTAACGATTAAGGAGAAGAAAATCTGACATCAAGAGATTTTCGGTTATTTCCTATAACTCCAACATAAAAAGGGGAACCACTCTGATTGACTGATAAGTTATTTATTTATTGATCTACTAGGAAAAAGAAGACACCCCGTCTTCTTTTTTTCCTAGTAGATAATGAATAAATAACTTATCAGTTAAGGTTAGGTTTAGGGGTTTGGATTAGATGTTAGGATTAGGGTTAGGGTTAGTTTAATGGGAAAATAATGGTTAGATTAATTAACAGATAAAATTCATTCAGAGTGGTTTTTATGTTGGAGTTATAGGAAATGACCGAAAATCTTTTTTATGGTTGGTTGGTTGGTTGGTTTAATGGCACATCAACTCTTGTGGGTTATTTAATGCCAAATATTTATTTTTTACATTATAACCCAACTTTTTCTTCTTTTGCAAACTAAAAGAATATCTCAAATTTAAGAAATTTGACTAAGTGTAAGACATTTAAAAATTACGACAATTCAGCATCACACTATATCAGAAGGATCCTCGACCAATAGAAAACTCACAGGAATAAGTGTGCTGCATGCCAAAAAGAATGTAACGTTTCATTCATTGTTCGTTTGTGTTCTATATAACTTCAGTTTCGACACTTTTTTTTTTCAAACACTTTTGGAAGTGATGAGAACGATTTTTTTCGAATTCTGTCTAAGTCCAGAATTCAGTTGCAGACATTTTTCTTTCCATCAATAAATTGGCATCAGAAAACGAATCGTTCTTGCCTCATTTTTTTCTTCTTTTTCTTCATTTTCTTTTTTAAAAGCACATGCAGATCGATTTTTCTTTATTTAACGTCTGTGCAATACAAGATGTACACATAGAATGTGCAATACAGATTGCAAATTATATATTCAGTTAAGTTTGTGGTAGTCACGACCTCTTCCGATGTCTTATCTAGATCGTTGTCTTTGATGGATTGTGCAGAGTGTATGGCTGATGGCCAATGATGGCAATAGAAAGAATAAAAGAAATTCGAAAAATGCGAGCTATGGTATTGGTTTGAGGCTGGGGAAAGTGGAGATATAAAAGATTGAAGGAAAAAAGCGCGTACTTAGGCCAAAGGAGAGAAAGAGAGCGAGAGAGAGAGAGAGGTGGGGATCCAATTCCTTTGGATGATGGGAAGGAAACTTGCAAGATGGTCACTCAGTAGCGCACTAAGTAAAAGTGGCTCTGACCTACCTTCATGGGAATTTTGGCTTCGACTATCACTTTTGTTATTCCCAGCGGAGTTTTTTCCCTTTCTCGAACCAAAATGAACGGACGGTTGTCTACGATGAAGAACGACCGAGTTGATGATGCAGCTGAGGGGGGATGCAGGGAAGAGGATGGAATGGCGATTTCTGTTCAGATCATAATTCAAACTGAATCCTCGAGTTGCATTCCCTACACCCCACCCCCTTCGTATTGCAAACTTGGAAAAAAGATACTGACCGCCAAAATATCGCTGCAATTTGGTGGCATTTCTCTAAAAAGGATCAAATCCATATTGACATTAATCTTTGTTGCTCTTAATCTTACGGATTTGCAAAACAATTGCCTTAAATCTGGTAAATGCATTTCAGGGAAAACACTGATGACTTACATTATTACATATATGCACATTCATCATATATATATATATATATATATATATATATATATATATATATATACAGACACATGTGCATACAAACTCTCACATACACACACACACACTCATATTATATATATAATAATATATATATATATATATATATATATTTATATATATATACACACACACAAACACAGAACACATGTACACACAGATACACGCACATATATATATACAAACACATATATTGTACACTCACTCTCACTCACACACCACCACTCACACACACACACTCATAATATAATATATATACAAACACAGACACATGTACACACACTCACAATCACACACACACACACACACACACACACATATATATATATATACAAACACAGACACATGTACACACACTCACAATCACACACACACCACACACACACACACATTATATTATATATAATATATAAACACAGACACATGTACACACAGACACACACATATATATATATACAAAACACAGATATATGCCACACTCATCGCACTCTCTTCTCTCTCACACACACACACACACACACCCACACACACACACGAACACACACACATACATATATATATATATATATCACACAAAACACAGAAACATGTACACACACACTACACACACACATACATATATATATATAAACAGACATATGTTTCACCACACCCACACACACATATATAATATACAAATACAGACACATTGTACACACACACTCACACTCACACACACATACACACATATATATTAAATATATATACAAACAGAGACACATGTACCACACACTCCCACTCACACCACACGCATATATATATATTATATATATATACATATTCTATATATATATAATATATATATATATATATATATATATATATATATATATATATACCATCAAATGAATGAATATTTACTCATATCAATATGACAGTCTTATTGCTACCAGTTTCATGTACCTAAAAGAAAATTCTCTTATTCCCATTCATCTGAAGATTGTATTTTTTTTTAAGTATGTGAAACTGTTAGTAAGGGGACCACCACATTAGGGTGAGAAAACATTCATTCATTTAAGGTTTTATCCTGGCCTACTCGTTGGTATTGGGCACCTTATGAAAAAGGCTTTTTAGAAACGATTTGTTTATTCCGATCCTTTGCATATATACAGATGTAGGTATTTATGAGTTAAAATTCTCCTCTCAGTCTCTAGGTGACGATGGGTAAGTGGTTAAGAAGCCTGCCTGATGATAAATCGATCGGGTTTCTATCTAGCCAAACTAAAGTCACGTGATGATTCAAAACACCGTGTCTGTGGATGACTATATATATATATTTCACCCCTCTCTCACTCTCAAATAAGTTAAAATGGCCAAAACCTAAATCAGTACCCCCCTACTTCCTCACTATTTAAGCATTGGTTGTTGAAAGTTAGTCAGCCAAAAGTTATAGTGACACAGTCATGCCATAGCCAGCTCTTTGACGAAAGCTAAGTGTTAAAATTTATTTTCTTAAATGGTGTATTCTTGTTTGTTGTAAAATTAATGATATTTAATTATTTTGTACCTAACTTATTCCGTTTTTACAGGGATATATTTAAAAAAAAAAATCAATTTCACCCCTCTCTCACTCTCAAATAAGTTTAAAATGGCCAAAACCTAAATCAGTACCCCCTACTTCCTCACTATTTAAGCATTGGTTGTTGAAAGTTAGTCAGCCAAAAGTTATAGTGACACAGTCATGCCATAGCCAGCTCTTTGACGAAAGCTAAGTATTAAAATTTATTTTCTTAAATGGGTGTATTGTTTGTTGTAAAATTAATGATATTTAATTATTTTGTACCTAACTTATTCCTTTTACAGGGATATTATTAAAAAAAAAAAAATCAATTTTCACCCTCTCTCACTCTCAAATAAGTTAAAAGGCCAAAACCTAAATCAGTACCCCCCCACTTCCTCACTATTTAAGTATTGGTTGTTGAAAGTTAGTCAGCCAAAAGTTATAGTGACACAGTCATGCCATAGCCAGCTCTTTGACGAAAGCTAAGTGTTAAAATTTATTTTCTTAAATGCCGGTGTATTTTTGTTTGTAAAATATTTGCATCCATTTCATAAGCTCTCAATTTTCTAATAGAAAATTGTACCTGTGGACTTAAACTAAGTTAAAACTTAGGAAAAACTTTTTTTTTTTTTTTTTTTTTTTCCTCACGGTGTGGTGGACCCGTAGATCTCGAGAGATCATCCACCTGCGCTCCCCAAATACTTTCAGTCATCTTGCCTCGGCTTGTCACTGATTCCAGTATTCGGGGAAGGAGAGCATGTTGAGCGTGTTGCACAAGCGCACAACATGTCACCATGTGCAGATATTTCTACATCCGTGAGTGACTTAGTAGCCCCTGGGTAGGACTGCCCACCCAGATATCTGGGAAGGAGCAAATATCAAGCTGGTCGGTAGCCTGCGGCTGGTGGCTGTTCACATTAATAGAATGAAAGCAAGAAAACATTACAACAAACCTGGGCTACAATCTCCCGGGGCCCTGGACAATGAACTGGAGCTGTGGCAAAGAACCCTTGATATGGGGCAGACATCTTGAGCCTGCGGAAGTTCGCTTCAGCGAGGAGGACCAATTGACAGAGGTGGGGTCCGGGTACACATTCTTTTGTATAAGCAGCCTCATGGTAGCTGTATGGAACTGAGGTAAGGCAGCTCGAGCACCCCATCCTAAAGTGGCCTCTGCGTATGCGGCACATGACACAGCATGGAAACGTCTCTTACATCTGGGACTGACCACATGTTTGACCTGTGTGGCAGGGCCTGCCTGTCGAGGGCTGGGATTCTCGATCACATACGGTCGCATGCGATTGGAAACCTAGAAAGAGGTTCATGTGTGACAGGAAAGAAAGAAACTTGAATCGGACACTCGGCGTGCTCACATCCGACCTTTTTTTTTTTTTTTTTTTTTTTTTCCCCCGGTGTGGTGGACCCGTAGATCTCGTCAGATTATCCACCTGCGTTCCCCAAAGTCTCTCAGTCATCATGCCTCGGCTTGTCACTGATACTTGACTTTGGGGAAGGAGAGCATGCGGTGCGTGTCGCACAAGCGCACAACATGTAAAACAAAACACGTGCAGATATTTCTACAAGTCTCAGAGCTATGGAGGAACGGTGAGTTGTGTAGGCCTGACGGGTTAGCAACATGCCTCGGCGAGGTTGCGGGTGAATAACAGCCCCTTGGTTAACACTGTTCACCCAGCCATTTGAGGAGTGTCTAGGAAAGATAACCTAAACAAATGCCGGATCAGCTATCAAGCTGGACAGAAACCATCGCTTCGACGGATGTCCACATTAGCTGGGCTGAAAACAAAACACTACAACACAAAACAACGCTAACAATAGCCTCCTGGAATGTCTGGACACCCTCCGATCTTGAGAGATTGGGAAACTACATACTAGTATTGTGACAGGGGAGCATTTCGATATGGGGCCGACATCGATGCCCTTGCAGAAATCAGTTTCAGCTATAAGGACCAATTGACAGAAGGGGGTGGGCTGGATACACATCCTCATGGAAAGACAGGCTGATGATAGCTGTAAGAAGTATGAGGTAAGTTGACTAGAGCCCTCCATTCTGAAGCAACACATGACGGACACCATGCAAACATTTCCTACATTGAACTCTGACCTGTGTGGCAGGGCCTGTATGTCGAGGGTCTCACATGTGTGACAGGGTACATAATTAAAAAAAAAAAAAAAAAATAAAAAAAAGCTGGACCCGTGGGCCATCTGCGCACTCACAACTGCTCTCAAACTGAACTACTTGTAGAAATGGCCTTATTCTGTCAAGAAGCGGCAATCACCATATATATATGTGTGTGTGTGTGTGTGTGTATTTGGGCAGCATTTTTTCATTTATGCATGTTGAATTAAACAATTTTATTTGCGATTTTTTCAAGTTTTCTGGCCAACTTTTTCATATTTGGGTGAAATTCGTGGATTAGTCCAGCGACATGAACTTTGGTGGACTAATCCACGAATTCCACCCAAATATTAAAAACTTGGCCAGAAAACTTGAAAAAATCGCAAATAAAATTGTTAAACCGGAGATATGTCTTTGTTTAATTCAACATGCATATATATATAATATATATATATATATATATATATATATTATATAGGTTAAATTATTATTGGAGAAATGATTATAGAGGGCTCAATTACTTATGTAAGAGCTTTATTAATTCATTTATTTATAATTAATAATACAAATGAAAAGTCGGTCCTACCATTGGTTTCTGAATAACACTTTTTCGGTGTTATTCGTCGTCAGAGGCGTTGACTTTTTAAAAACGTGTCTCCTCTGCAGAATGGGTGCGCTAAACCACCCAGATAAACACCTTCCACCACTTCCAAGTCATAAACATAACCACTTCCTAAAAAGATGAGATGAACTGAAACCCGATATCATCACAGGGTGACCCCTGTGATGATATCGGGTTTCAGTTCATCTCATCTTTTTTGTAGCTGCCCAGAAAAAATATTTTAAAAAGCCTCATGAATCATCTGTGTGCCATTTTCAATAAAGTTAGCGGTCTGAGGAAATTCATAGGTATATTATGATACCTGTGGGAAGAAATGGATCTATAACCGCGAAATAGCCGATTTTTAAACCTTTTTCTTTACTAATTATATTGTTCTGTTCAATAAAATTGAACATCGAGCTGTCTACTTGAACCTGAACCCTCTAAAATTCCTAATACCAACTTATCTGGTAACCATCTACGTATATAATATATATATATATATAATATATATATATATATATATATATATATATGCAACTGATGAGAAGTAAACTTCGAAACACCTGTCTGTGGATGACTGATATATATAAAGTAAGTCGTCGGGGTGGCCTAAAGTCGGTATCAGCCAATCAGTGAGGGAGTCTATCCCCTTTTCACTATATATATATATATATATATTATATATATATATATATATATATATATATATAGTGTGTGGAAATTAGAACAAGTTGTTTAAAAATTTCAAGTTGTTTAAATTTCGTATAAATTTCTTGAAAATGTACAGATAAGAATAACATTGACATATATATATATATATATATATATATATATATATATATATATATATATATATGATATTACATGATATATCCGATGCTATATTATATAAATTATTATTTGTATTATATATTTTTTTTTATTATGATATCAATTATGGCAATACATGATTTTATTATGATATCAATTATGATATTTATTGTTTTATATAAATTTCATGGTATATTATACACTATATATATGATTATTAAAAAAAATTATAAACAACTAATTATCTTAAATAAAATGACTTTCTTTTTATAAACAACTAATTATCTTAAATAAAATGACTTTCTTTATTAATTCACTTGACCCAACATTTCTGGAATAACTCAAATAAATCAAATGGATAAAAGTTACATAAGAAAATTCCAAGCCAGGCTACGGATTTATTGATCCATCTCCGAATGTATCAGTGAACTATGAAATTGTAAATAAACCTTTTCAATTAATTTTTCCAGACATTCCCATCGGCCAAAAATTAATTTTATGTTAAACGTTTTCATTAATTAGTTTTAGTCTTTAAAGCTATCAGTGTCTGAAGTCCAAATTTTAACTTTTTGAATCATGCAATCTCATTGGCTGTTGCTCTCTCTCTCTCTCTCTCTCTCTCTCTCTCTCTCTCTCTCTCTCTCTCTCTCTCTCTCTCTCTCTCTCTCTCCGAACCTCGTTTCAGTTTTCTTCTTAGAATACTATCTGATTGATTGCTTCCCTTTCTTTTTGGTTTGGTTTTCTTTTTAGTTTCTATATTCTTAGTTTCTAAGAATTATATTTTCCGTGAAATTCTCATTTATCAGATCGTAAATTATAATTTTCACCCGTGAATTTGATATTTTTAATTTGAAATGATTATCATTCATGGTGATACAATATCAATTTTTAAACACACATACAGACACATACAGACACAGACACACACATATATATATAATATATATATATATATATATATATATATATATGGGTTAAATAGTAGGGCAGACTGGGCTCTTCAGCCTTGGGTAGGTAACCAGTCTAGGAGAGATAACTCTGAATTCAAAATTCCTGAGGTCAGTCGTTGATTGGGTTCGTGGCATTCCTTGATGCACCAATTCTTTCCTATCGATTGTGCCAAAAAGTGTGGAATGGTCCTACACAAGCCTTTACCACTATAAACAAATCACTGTGTTGGTTGTTAACTGGATGAACACTCATGCATCGAAAATCGACGACAGAGTCCATATAATATATATATATATATATATATATATATATATAATAGCAAAGAAATCGGCCCCAGGCGGTGTAAAAATTATTTTCTTTCCACGATCTTTCGTAAGAAATATAAACATATCTTTGAAATTTTTTTTTTTTTTAAATAATAGACATAAAAAATAGTTTTGCAATCAAAATTCAAATAAATGTTTTCATTCTAATAAAAACAAGTTTCTAACTGTTAAATTCAAATTAATTCAAATATTTTTTTTTGGGGGGGGGGGAGCGTCAACACCATTCTGTTTTTATTATTGTCGTAAAACAAAATGTTGCGATGATAAAAAAAAACAGAACATTTTTCTCCGTATAATAAAGTATAAAATTTAATGGACAAGAACGTTATGTGACTATTTCCTGTTTGTAAATACTTTTCCCTAAAACTCAATGCGTTAGATAACTTAGAATACAAATTAAAATAAAACAAACTATATATAAATCAATAATACTAGGCATGTATTTATCAAAACTTATGAACCGGTTAATATAGATATGAAGAGACTTAGATAGAAAGATAGACAGGTAGATAGATATGAAAATAGACACATATGAAGAGAGAGAGATATGAAGAGACTTAGATAGAAAGATAGGTAGATAGATATGAAAATAGACACATATGAAGAGAGAGAGATATGAAGAGACTTAGATAGAAAGATAGACAGGTAGATAGATATGAAAATAGACACATATGAAGAGAGAGAGATGTGAAAAGACTTAGATAGAAAGATAGGTAGATAGATATGAAAGATAGATATGAAAATAGACACATCTGAAGAGAGATAGATATGAAGAGACTTAGATAGAAAGATAGGTAGATAGATATGAAAGATAGATATGAAAATAGACACATCTGAAGAGAGATAGATATGAAGAGACTTAGGTAGATAGTTATGAAATATAGATAGATATGAAGATACATATGAAGAGAGATAGATATGAAGATAGATAGATATGAAAGATAGATAGATACACACATAGGAAGAGAGATAGATACAAAGAGACAGATAGAAAGCTAGATATGAAGAGACTTAGATAGAAAGCTAGATATGAAGAGACTTAGATAGAAAGATAGATATAAAGAGACTTAAATATGAAATGAGATAGATAGACACATGAAGAGAGATAGATATGAAGAGACTTAATTCCTGAATATATATAATAAAAAGATATTCTTTATTTTATGTATTAATGATTTTGACTATGAATTAAATACTCATTGATAAGTTTTCACAATTCCTGAGAGTATTATGACGTAAGCAATGACATAGTTTCGGTTACAGACAGACCCCAAATCTCCATCATATATAGATTTATTTGATCCATTGTGTTTAATTTATTATTTTCTAATGTTTTTGTCTATCATACATACTGTTGGCACTGTTTACGCAATTCTAAATTAGATATATACGCTCTCTCACCTTATCGAGCATTAGTTTATATATATATATATATATATATATATATATATATATATATATATATATATATATATCTTTGAAAGATTCCATAATAAATTTATTTCGACCAAAATTGGGGCCTTTATAAATCTAAGTTGTATATAATCTAAAAATATTATTATTATACTTTGAGCTCTCTGTAGTGATTTAAAGATTCACTGTATTTATACATACTGGATCATACAGTAATAATACAGTGTGTCTTAGAAATCATATATAGAATCATCCCTTACTACCAAGTTTTGGATACCTTTACATATCTATTTATTAGGTGACAAAGGAACATTCACAACCATATTGGTTTCATGCGATGCAATCATCAGGTGAAGATGTTTCAAATGTAAGGAAAATCGAAAAAATTTCAAAAAATTCAATAGACATGGGATGCATATGATTGGATAAAATGATGTGTGTATGTATGTATTATATAACAGCTCTATTTTATATTGAGCACTCTACCAATAATACTGCCTTTGGTACACCATTCCAGCAAAAGCTGAAACAGTGACCATCTCACACTATAGTATATATATATATATATATATATATATATATATATATATATATATATATATATATATTTATATAATAGATAGATAGATAGTTTACCCATCTAGCTAAGTTTGCAATTGGTCCAGTGTCTTCGAAAACGGTTCGTGTAGTTCATTTTATAGACAGATTGAAGACGTTCTTTAAAACGATTGCATGTCTCACTTTTTATTTTCTCTTCTTGTAAAGTGTTTCCCTAATAGAATTACACAGTTAATTTGTCCAATGTTGTTCTTCGAAGTTCCGATATTTTCTTTTAACTTAGACGAATTGTTATCTGAAATTATTACGGAATCCAATTAACGTTTTGCATGAAGAATATGTTTTGTATTGTATAAGATTATTGACCGTCTTATCAATTCTATTCCTCGAATCATATGAATATATAATGAAAAGTGAAATGAATCAAGTAGCAATTTGGAAAATTCACAAGAATTAAGAAGTTGTATTAAAAATAGACACAATAATAAGAGTTGATGTTATTTAAATGTACATATAGCCAGACACAGAGAGAGACACAGAGAGAGAGAGAGAGAGAGAGAGAGAGAGAGAGAGAGAGAGGGTAAAGCAGAAAGAGAGAGAAAGAGAGAGAGAGATAAGAGCAGAGAGAGATAATAGCAGAAAGAGAGAGAGAGATAAAATCAGAGAGGGAGAGAGAGATAAAAGCAGAAGAGAGAGAGAGAGAGAGAGAGAGAGAGAGAAAGAGATAAAAGCAGAGAGAGAGAGAGGTAAAAGCAGAGAGAGAGAGAGAGAGAGAGAGAGAGAGAGAGAGAGAGGTAAAAGCAGAAAAGAGAGAGAAAGAGAGACAGAGATAAGAGCATATATATATTATATATATTATATATATATATATATATATATATATATATATATATATATATATATAAGCAGAAAGAGAGAGAATAAGAGCAGAGAGAGAGATAGAGATAAAAGCAGAGAGAGAGAGAGAGAGAGAGAGAGATAAGAGCAGAGAGAGAGAGAGAGAGAGAGAGAGAAGCAGAAAGAGAAGAGATACACGTTCAAAACAAGAATACATATAGTATAGGGTGATTGTAAAGTAACTCCCTATTTTAAAAATCTTGTAATTTATTTCTGAATCCTTATTTTTACAAAGAAATAATATGAAAAGAACACACATAACGTGGAGTTTTATTTTAAATTCTATATGACAACCAGCATTCACCTCCAGCCTCTCAAACCGCTTGAGAATCGCATCGACTGATCTTCCCAGGAACTCTTGTGAAATGGAAGAAATTAATTCTCGGATTCAATAGTCGTTAGTTTTGTTGAGTAGGCTTGAACATTCAACCGATCCCAAGGATAAAAGTCACAGAGTGTTAAATCAGGACTTCTGGCCAGCCACTCATGCCGACTATGTCTACCCATCCATTTCCCGGTAAAATGGTAATTCAGCCATTTACGAACAACAATAGCAAAATATGAAATAACACCATCTTGCATAAATTAAGGAACATAAATTTAAAAATTGAGAAAAATGTAACTGTATATAAAAAATTATAAATAATTTAAAATAGGGATTTACTTTTCAATCACCCTGTATATTAAGGAACATACATTAAAGAATTGAGAAAAATGTAACTATAGAAGGGGGGGGAATATATAGGGCGAAATAGACCTTCGAATCAACAAGCTCCCGCCGAGGGGGAACCAAAAACAAGCGAGTTCTCCGTCTTCTCACAAGCCAGACTTTCTTTTGGTCAACACATTCTTCGTCTAGCAGCTGGAAAATCTGTCGTCGTAGTCGAAATAATCTTTAGCAGTTCAAAATCACATTTCCTATTTAGTTTTGTTTCTGTTCGACTAAAATCCATTTCTTTACTGAAAAGCGCTTCGTCGTCGACTGCTGCTGCTCACTGCCCAGCGCTCGATTCACTTGTTATTTTATGGGCATATTAGCCAAACATCCGGGCACATCAGTCGAACCTCGCGCCCAAAACGCATTTGTTTTTGCATGCGAGAGGACGCGAGTTCGATCCCGGCAGGCAAGATAATGTCTTGCTCTTTTTCCTTTCTCGTTCTCCGTCACAGTAACTGCATATAAAAAAAATATAGATAGTTTAAAATTGGGATTTACTTTTCAATCACCATATTTATTAAGGAACATACATTAAAGAATTGAGAAAAATGTAATTGCATATAAAAAGATTATAGATAGTTTAAAATAGAGATTTACTATTCAATCATTCTGTTGTACATTCTCCTAAACGCACAAATGCTCACATACTAACACGTAAGAACCTATTCCCAAATCTAATGGATGTGTCTTGCACATGAATAGCTTGACGGAACCCATTCTTCTTCTGGTATACATTCAGAGTTTACCTTCTATACTGGTTGCCATCAGTGGCGGAACAAAAGGGATATTTATTTACCTCGGGCGCAGCTTCTCTCTAACTATATATATATATATATATATATATATATATATATATATATATATATATATATATATATATATGAATGTTTTGAAAGCATTTCGTGTCATTTTCTTCATTTGGTCTGATGCAAATTCTTTAAAAATGCGATAAAATATTGGAAGCGCCAATAGGCAAAGATTTGCATTACTGTAATCTTGAAATATATTTCCTAACTCTTGTCACTCCTAAGCTTTAAATGCGTAGTATTTGAAAATGGGCGAGTAGCTTTAAAAAAAATCTGAATCCGTATAAATTGGCCATTCGGGGGGGGGGGTGCTTTCTCGAGATCTTACCCCCAACCCCGGATCACGACGTTGACGCGCCACTAGTTGCCATATCAAACCTAAAGTGGCAAGTCTGTCCTATTATTTACCCATAGCTGGAGGGAGAGAATAGTTAGGTTTATACATTTCCCAAGGTTATTAGCACTATGTGAAAATGCAAACACCCTCGTCCAAGATTTGAACTCCGGAAAACCGCGGCCCATTACTTCGATGAAAACGGCTAACACACGCAAACATAAAATATCTAACGCATACAAATATATAACATTATACGACCGAACACACACACACACACACACACACACACACACACACACACACACGTGCACGTGCCTATGAAACCCCACCCACGCATATCAGCACATAGAGACACACAAGGATGCAAAACAGATACACGTGCAGACACAAATCTTTGCCTATTGGCGCTTCCAATATTTCATCGAATTTTTTAAAGAATTTGCATCAGACAAAATGAAGAAAATGACACGAAACGCTTTCAAAACATTCACATATATATATATATATATATATATATATATATATATATTCTGCTGTTTACAAATGTTATATATATATATATATATATATATATATATATATATATTACTGTTCTGTTGTTTACAAATGTTTTATATTATATATATATATATATATATATATATATATATATATATATTATATATTCTTTTGCTTTACAATGTTATTTTATATATATATATATATATATATATATATATATATATATATATTCTTCTGCTTACATATATATATATATATATATATATATATATATATATATATATATATATATATATATATATGTATATATTATATATATATATATATATATATATATATATATATATATATATATATATATATATATATATATATATATGTTTACAAATGTATATATATATTATATTATATATATATATATATATATATATATATTCTTCTGCTGTTTATGTATATATATATATATATATGTATATATGTATATATATATATATATCGTTTTTTGTTTTCGACTGCTACTTTCCATTTGTGATTAGGTGAATATCATAAAAATCCAGGTGTTTATTCAAATGAATATTTTATTTAGATCGGATAAATTTATTTCGTGAAAACATGCAAATGTGTCGCCATAAAAATGAATTGAAAATAACTTTAATTTCAACGCGTGACAATAGAGGTGTGTGTGTGTATGTGTGTGTATGTGTGTGTGTGTGCGTATGTGAGCGTGTGTGTGTGTGCAGTTGCATAGATCCCGTAAGAAATGAATGGTACATATAAAACTGTGAACGTGGTATATGTAAGATTTGTCTAGATGTAACGCGGTGGTACCCAATTTAAGAAGTCGTACCTTTACAGAGCATGTTCTTTTTTGGTGATGATGGATTTCGTTTCCTTGTGGTTTTCTAATTCTTGTGTGGAGGATGTGTAGTGGAATGATAGTTCCCACCTCTTAGGTTCGTGAGTTCGTGGTTCTAATTCTGGTTCTGGTATTAAGTAGGGTACCAAATTACCTGTATAAGTTGTATACTCATTTTTATTGGTTATTTCCTAGTGGAGTAACATGTTATTACAGGGTGACCCAGAAAAAACAGAACCCAAATTATGGTTATTTCCTAGTTGAGTAACATGTTATTACAGGGTGACCCAGAAAAAACAGAAACTAAATTATGAGCAGTCTTAGTGTGTATTATGATATTGAGAAATTTAAATGGTCCCCTCTCTTTTCATCAAATGGGTGTACAAATATGTTGAACTTTTCATAAAAAGTTTCTCGATAGAAAGCAAAATTCATAATTCATAAATCTATCAAAGAAGAAGAAGAAGAAGAAGAAGAAGAAGAAGAAGAAGAAGAAGAAGAAGAAGAAGAAGAAAGAAGAATGGAAAAGAAGAAGAAGAAGAAGAAGAAGAAGAAGAAAGAAGAAGAGGGGAAACCAATTAGTGATGATGAGGAGGAGGAGGGGAGGAGGAGGAGGAGGAGGAGGAGGAGGGAGGGAGGTGGGGGTTCCGATTTGTGAGATTCGTGAGAAGAAATCCAAGATGCTTCTTTTTTGGATAAGGCTCCTGGCCAAGAAGACAATCACGAAACCGACTGGAAAATAAAGAAAAAGAATTTTGCAAAAAAGCATGAGTAATATGAACGACGGGAGGTCACAATTCTATAAAGAATTGCAAGGAAATGTCGAGTGATAAAAGAAATTAGGTCCATTGTGTCAGGAAGAGAATTAAAGCCAAAATAATCAAGATAACGAAGCATTGCCTAATCATAAATTCGCATAGAGAATTATACAAACAATTGCAATAAGGATAAGAATAAAGATCCGAATCAAAATTAATAGGATTACGATATTAAAAAAAACATTAATAATATAAATATTTTTAAATAAGCTGTATATTGACCAGCAATAATATATGTAAGTTTATTAGTTTTAATGTATGAAATATATTAAATTAGAAAGACTAACAAAATTAAATAAGAACGCATAGTAAAAGATTACACTTATTTTGATTATATCTTAATTGGTTTCTATATAAAATAATTCATAGGACTGATTTTCATACGTTGGAGAATAAAACAATAACATTAAGATCGATAATATCAAGTAATTATCTATTCAACCCTGTTTTGTTAAAACCAGTATGTAAATTACCCACACCATATATTATGTAAACCTTTATTTCTTAGTGATATATGAGACACATTCAAGGATTTTAAACGCACTAATAAGATGGGTTGTTTTCAGGAAAATCGCCGATTTTCATAGAAACATCGTTGATAAATAAGTTTTATTCTACGTATTAATGAATTTGAATATAAATTAAATACTAATTGTTAAAAACGCGCATTTCTTGAGGGTATTGTGACGTAAGTAGTGGCGTACTTTCGGTTACAGACAGACACCGAATTACCATTATAATAAGATAGCAATTTCTCTCGTAAAAGGTTTTCGTAAATGCCACAATTTTTACTTTCATAGACTTTACTCATTTTCTTTAAGAAAGGACCCACCAACCCGAGTTCAAATCCTGAATGAGGCTGTTTGTATATCACATATAGCTAATACACTTGGGAAAGGTATGCATCCAACTATTATCCCTCCAGCTGCGGGTAAATGGTAGGGGCTGGCCTCTTTAACTTTGGTTAGGCAACCGGTCTAGGAGAAGGAAAACTCTTAATTCAAACTGGTTAAAGTCCGCTTAAGAAATTGACCTTGTGTCACATTCTACTCGTGCGGAGGATTTAGTAAATACATATTGGTTTTTGGTGATTTTGACTTAGTTTGACGCCATATCAACTTTTGTGGGTTATTTAATGCCAAAAAGGGTTAAATAGAATTTGTTTTTCATATAGACTTCAGGCTTTAGAGTATTTTTATGGTGGTATTTGGTTATGTTTGGTCAGTTTTGGTAAAAGATTGATTTGATTAGATCTTGATGAAGAGGTTGCTCTTCTTTTTTTTTTTAGAAAAATCAAGATGTCTTCTGGATTGATATTGCTTTGAAAATTATATATATATATATATATATATATATATATATATATTTTAACAATGGAAAGGAGTAACCTACTCGAGTTTCATCGATTGATTCTTCAGGGTTACCCTGAAGAATCAATCGATGAAACTCGAGTAGGTTACTCCTTTCCATTGTTAAAATAAATTTATGCTCTACATTGTATTGAGCACTTTGTATTTGTTTTTTCTCAACATTAGCCTCTGGATATTGTGCGCTTCCAACGATCGTACTCATACCCACCGGTAAGTTACTACTTATACATTTACAAATATATATATATATATATATATATATATATATATATATATATATATATATATACTGGATGTTATAAGGGTATATAACAAGGTCACAGTTTTGAGTGTAACCAGTCAGTATCAGTCTCCTTCCACTTGTCATTGAGATTAACTTATCAGATTTTACGACATGTGCTATTCCGGAACCCAGGCTTATTGACGACCCAGGTTAATGCTATGGTGTACTTATAAAATCTCTGATTGCCTGTTAAATTCAAAGTGTGAATTGTCATAGCCGACAGTTATTACGAATAGACTGATCTTTTCACTGATTGGATCTTTCGGGAGATGTCGGTAGCTGAGGTGTGAGAGTTTACTGTCGACAAGTCAGCAGGAGAATTCCGACGGTGGAATTTGGGGATTGGAATTATTTCGCGTTGAAACCCCCGCGGAAACTCTGGAGACACACTTCCATTGCGAACAGTCTGCATGCCGGTGAGAAGAGATTAAAATGAATTCCAGCTGGAGGAAACCAAGAATTCCAAATAATTCCCCATTTTTTTGTGCAGATGACAAATTCTCTTTTTCCGGTAGCAAGTCTTTTAACCATTGTTGCATAGCGCCTTCTTTACCGGCACTAAATAGGTATATGTTATATACTGGTCTTTTCACTAAGCCAAATCAGCATATAACGTTATATACCTTTCTTACTACTTCTTACTCTGGTCGTCTATTCTTCTGGCTTGGTCTGGTATATCTTCTAAGGTCTCGTCTGGTCTTCTATTGAGGATTCCGGGTCTGGTTTCTGTTGCTAGGGATTTCTTGTTATCAGAAGCCCTGTGTCATTGTTAGTTTTTAGTAATAAACACAAGACTTCGATTTACGATGATGTTACTTTATTCGTAAATCCCCAGACCAGACAATGCGCGCGGATCCTTACATCTTGCTAGCTCGGCTTCTAAGTTCTAACTGACTAACTGAGTTGCTTACTCCTTAACCGGAAGAGGGCTTTCTATGGGGTTCTCACGGTCTATCTCGCAAGGCAAGGTCAGAGTGAGGTCAAGCATTGTCACTCACTCTCAAAGCCATCAGCTGTACTGATCGCCATAATGATTTCTACACTACCTTAAAAATGTATTAGGGGTCCAATTATTATGTAACACCATGCTGAGGAATTAGTTGATTTAGTTTCATTTAGACAGAAATAGAGAATGATGACGTGTCAATAAAAATAATGGTGCAATATTTATCTCTATTACTGTTTTACTTCGAGAGGCTGGAATCTGGTTGTTGGGCTGATGTTGAGTTAGGTGGCATTCTTTGCTCTTTGAGTCTGGAACAACTTGGGTTTGCTGGAGGATATCTTGCCTTGATATTTAGTTTTTAATAATAACACACTAATAACTTATTTTTTCTCATGAGATATTTTTAATTTTTATCCCAAATTCAAAATGTTTTAGGTGACAAACTTACGTCTCAAGCAGCCAACGCTTCGTTCTAAACTGACCTTACATTCTCCTCTCACTATCACCCTTCCACACTTCACCATCTGACGTCTCTTGGCCGGTAAGAAATCGAAAGGTGGCGTTGTGCTGACTCAACCCAAAAAACTTTCCATGTTAAATACACGTAACTCTGTTGCATACAGACAATCAGAGATTTATAAGTACACCGTAGCATTAACCTGGGTCGTCAATAAGCCTGGGTTCCGGAATAGCACATGTCGTAAAATCTGATAAGTTAATCTCAATGACAAGTGGAAGGAGACTGATACTGACTGGTTACACTCGCAACTGTGATCCAATATATATATATATATATATATATATATATATATATATATTTGTTGATTTTTTTAAATAAAAGGTTTTCATAAGCAACTACCCAGGTTTCAGGTTATTTCACCATCGTCAGGCTGCTCAATCTCCTGGTGTTTATTTGAAGAGATTTTGTCTCTTCAAATAAACACCAGGAGATGAGCAGCCTGACGATGGTGAAATAACCTGAAACCTGGTAGTTGCTTATGAAAAACTTTTATATTTAAAAAAATCAACTGAGCACTGTGATTTCTTTGTTCAAAGAAAGAAAAAACTTAACAAACCGTCATTCCGTAATAAACTTATTTCGACCAAAAGCTCAAAAGATTTTTTTAAATTTTTACAAAATTTTTAAAAATCCTTAAGAGACTGGCCTCTTTAGACGGAGATCACAAAATGAAGGAATTCACCAAAAGATAGTTTCACCAGAAAAATCAGGTCAGACAGCAAGTATAAGGATGAAATTTTTATTTTAACAAAGAGATACAAAGTATAAACAATTTCCTGTTAAGCTGACATTCTCAAAAGAAAATAAGAAAAGTCTCTCAAGGATTTGTAGAATCTCTTAAAAACCTTTTGAGCTTTTGGTCGAAATAAATTTATTACGGAATGACGGTTAGTTAAATTTTTTCTTTCTGTGAAAGTTAAATATTGCTCTGTATATAATCTAATTTATTGATTATTATACATTGAGCTCTCTTCAGGGATTTATAAAAATCCTTGTATGAATATATGTTTGCACCTACAAGAGCATACAGTATGGTTATACAGTGAGATTTTGAGGATCCCAAATAGAATCATCCCTTACTATCAGTCATTTGGATAACATTTTGAAAAAACAATTAGTAATTATTATCTGCTGACAATCTGTTTCGACGCTTAGTAGAAGGGTCATCATCAACGAGCAAAAAATATATGAAAGAAAGAAGGGATAAAAAAACCGTTGGAAGAGAATAGGGGGTACAAACACATGCTGGAATGGTTGAATTTTTTAAAATGCGCATACTGTTTCAAAAATAAAATAAATTTTATTTTTAAAAATCAGAAGCATTTTTAATTCAAAAATAAACTCAAAAAGAGTTTGGTGTAAATATATAAAAAAAGTGTAAGAGATTATCAAAAATGTTCAATATATAATCCAGCTATTAAGTTGTTTACATGTCCACAGCACAATTGAAAGAAGATGTTGAGTTTCAAAAAGTTTGTGGTGTAGGTAAATTTTTTTTAGTGTTCGTAGAATAATCTTTTTTTTTGTAGTGTTCGTAGAATAATCTTTTTTTTTTGTAGTGTTCGTAGAACAATCTCGTTGATGATGACCCTTCTACTAAGGCGTCGAAACAGATTCTGTCAGCAGATAATAATTACTAATTGTTTTTTCAAAATGTTAAATTCATTCTGTCGGATTAATTTCCATTTATTTACATATATATATATATATATATATATATATATATATATATATATTAGAGAGGAGAGGATCCTACTTAGTTGTTTCATTACTGCTTCTCTGCTTGGGTCGCCATTTTTTTTTGTCTAGTTGACTTCTATCTGTTGGCTTCTTTCTTGCTAATTCTTCTTGGGCTGGGCTAAGCTAGTCATTGTCTTAATTATTTAAACAAAACAAGACTTTGGTTTGCTTGATCAAGCTTTATTTTCTTCCAGCCCATATTGGTCGATTCCACCGCGAGGAATG
>CM042150.1:100208691-100219291 GCA_023376005.1 Doryteuthis pealeii
CTCATTATACATAGTTACATGAGAGATATTTCCTAGTAGCAAAATAGTCTTTTCGTATAGAGAAAATATTGAAGCTTCTGGTAAAAGAGGAATACTTATATGTTGAGTATGTTCTCGTGGGTCATGCAACACGAGGTTTCTTCGGGCACAAAGACCCACTTGACCATAGAGCACGGCAGTGATGGCAGCGCTGTTGCCAGAAAAATGTTATCTGTGTTGTCCCTCTTTCATCGGCCCAATTCGAATGGATGAGCCAATCGACGAGATCTTAATGTAATAGATTGACAGCGATGTTGAACATGTCTTATCACGGCCGTAGAACATTTGTTGTATTGTCCTCGCCCGGAAGATGGATCTTCCGGCAGAGGGACAAAGAGAAAGATAAAAAAATATATATTTAAAAAGAAAGAGAAAGCGAGAGAGAGGGTTTCCGGTCAAGGAAGCAGGGTGAAGATAAAGAAGTATATAACAAACGTCTGTTATCAGATCAAAAGATAAAGATGTGTAGGCGTGTCGTCAATACAAAAAGCCAGAGGGTCGAGCCGACTGCAGTCAGACGCCAGCCGGCAGCGGAAAGGACACTTCATGTCTCCCGTCAGCAACCACCCCTCGTGTACTCATTGTAAGCTCTGTGCCTTCACCACCCTCACACCGAAGGAAATAAAGAAGGGTCCTCTTTGTACATACGTATCTGTTGTTTATTGAAGTCCAGTAGTCGGTCGTAGCTGACTACTAACATAGATCGCTTTGGGTACTGTGACCATACCGCTACGTATACAGATACGCGATTTAGCAACGTGGAGAAGAAGTCGCTATATAACGTATAGAATTTGATGCCAGTACGTAACATTTATGCTTTAATTTTAATAACAGTTTCGATAAAAAATAAACTTACTATATCTTATTATAATGGAAATTGTGCGTTTTTCTGTCTGTAACCGTAAACTATATTACTATTCAAGTCACAGTTTCCTTAGTTATTTACATCACATTCTCTGTGGTTTTATTTTTATTTACACCTCAATTATTGATAAAATTGTTTTATATTTTTATACTGTTGACCATATCAACATACTAATAACATGAGAGGATATGCAACTTGTGCATGTTAAGGCTGCCAAGGTGGAGGATAAAAGAGGTTTAACTTTGCTCTTCCACTTTTATAATGCTGCACGCTACACCACCTAGCGCTTACTGGCATACACGTTATTTACCCCTCGTGTCCCCTGTTAGTCTAAAGATGTAATCCCACACACACACACACACACACACACACACACATATATATATATATATATATATATATGATGTAGTTTGCTATATTTATAAATAAAGACTGCTTCATATCGGTGATACAGCACATGTAGATGTAAGTTAATATAGCATACACACAATGTGATTATATAAAGTCGAAATTAGTTGAGAAAAAAAAATATATCACTATTTGTCTTATCACTATTGTGTTTATCATATCATATCATATATCTCTCTCTCTCTCTCTCTCTCTCTCTCTCTCTCTCTCTCTCTCTCTCTCTCTCTCTCTCTCTCTCTCTCTCTCTCATTAAAATGATTAAATTCCCTCCTAGATAAACTCTAAAACGTTAGATAAGATCTAAAACGGTCGTAAACCAACAGAATTATTACAATATACGAAATTCCATGGCAAGTATCACAATATTACAAGAATAAAATATTTCAACATAAAACAAAAAAACCTACTGAATTATTTTGAATTTGTCTAAGTGGATGATACAATATTTAAGTCTCGTGACTATCGCGTAAAAATAGTAAAGTTGATTTAAATATTACATCATCCATTTAGAATATTATATATTGAATGATTTTCCCAACCCTATTGCTTTTATGACAAGCCCCACCCCTTTTTATTATATGGGTGCTAGAAGGAGGTGGCTGCGGGTCCTGGGAATGACGTTAAACTCTATCTGATGGTGAGGTTCCAGTTTTGGAGGTTTGGGGAATGTGGAGCACCCCTTCATCACCATTGCTCCCTGGTCCACTCTGACCCGGAGTGGTAGTACCTGTTAGGGTCCCATCTATGGGTTAAATAGAAAAATGTATTTATAAAAAAATTGTATTATTCATTAAGAATGAATTTATTTCAAAACTTTATCGGCATTAAATGACCCACTGAGGTTGATATGCCATAAAACAAAACAAACAAAACCAAACAATATTACAAGAATAAATATTTCAACATAAAACAAAAAAAAAAACTACTGAATTATTTTGAATTTGTCTAAGTGGATGATACAATATTTAAGTCTCGTGACTATCGCGTAAAAAATAGTAAAGTTTATTTAAATATTGCATCCTCCATTTAGAATTTTATATATCGAAATGGATGAAACGAATTCAGTAGATTTAGACACGGCTTTATAATATATATATATATATATATATATATAATATATATATATATATATATATATAAGATTTTTGGATGTTTGTTTATTTTAGAAGCATTGTTGAATAAAGTATATATTAAATTTTTACTTGAAGGCACTTACAATGCATGTATCGCATAAAATTCGATACTTTTTCTTATAGAAAATAAAAATTTAATATATACTTTATTCAACAATGCTTCTAAAATAAACAAACATCCAAAAATCTTATTCACTTTGCCGAAGGGCATGAAGCCTGTTTGTTGTTATTATTCTCTCAACGCCCCCTTACCTATTATGGTAGAGTCGTGTAGTATCATTTGACAAGGTTAATTTCGCAGGGCTTGTTAGCTGTGTACTGTGGCCAAGGCGGTATAGTGTTTGACTATGCCTGCTGAGGTCCCGGTTTCGATTTCTGTCGGAGGGAAGTCGTTAGTATATATCGCTGATGAGACTTAATAAAATCGAAACAGTCTGTACGATATTCTACACACCGAGCGATCATTTGCCGGGATTACACTTGTCAAGTTCATTTTCTATAAGAAAAAGTAACGAACTTTATGCGATATACATGCATTGTAAGTGCCTTCAAGTAAAAATTTAATATATATGTTTTTTTAGAGTGTTTCCTCATCTTTATTGTGGTAAGTATAAACATTTTTTTTCTAAATGATCATGATTCTTCTTATGACATGTCGGAATAATAAATATGCAAAAACAGTGACGCCATTTTTTGAATGAGATTTTAAAAAGTTCTTTAACTACTGTTTGATCGACTGTCAAACTACTAAAAATTAATTCGATAATAATAAGGTTCGATCATTACTATACTCGGATACACAGGGGACATCCGAGAAAGACCGGAGAATACAGCGGCCGAAACGTTGTGGTTAGACATACTACCATAAAGATGTGGACAACAGTCCGAAATACTGTTACATAATTATTGGATCCCTAATGCTTTTATAAGGTATTGTAGAAATCATAATGGCGATTAGTACAGCTGATGGCCTTGAGGGTGAGTGACGGCGCTTGATCTCGATCTCACCTTGCGTTCTGGGGATGAATCGTGAGAACCGGAACCCCATAGAAGGCCCTCTTCCGGTTTAAGGAGTAAGCAACTCAGTTAGTCAGTTAGCAGTTAGCAGCTCGAAGGTGTAAGTCGCATTTCTATGCGCATCCTGTCATCTGCGCAGATTGTCTGGTTTGGGGATTTATAAATAAAGTAACATCAACGTAAATCGAAGTCTTGTGTTTATTACCTAAAAACTAACAATAACACAGGGCTTCTGATAACGAGAAATCCCAACAGAAACCAGACCCGGAATCCCACGACAAGACCAGACCAAGATGTTAGAAGACAGACGATCAGAATAGCAAAGCCGGCCAGAAGAAAATACGACCAGAGTAAGAAGTAAGAAGGGTATATAACATTATATGCTGATTGGGTAACGTGAAAACCCCAGTATATAACAATACCAAAATTAGTTAATATCTGTTTATCTTTGATTTTACTATTATTTTTAAAGCACAAAAAATCAAATCAAATTAAAATTGTTTATTTTCACACATTACATTTTTTATTACAAAAACACAACAAATAATTAATCAATGTATTAATGTGTGGAGGATGATCACTAATTAGGACTGAGCCTTTTCTAGTAGTGACCAGCTCAGCTATTTCATATGTTTGTAATGGTTAATAAAATGGCAGTTGCCGATTATATTAAAAAGGTGGGTGTAAGAATCCCAAAAATTCAGTAACGGAAAATAACAAACGCTGAATTCAAAATCAAGTGCCAAAAAGGAAAAGCGGGAATTTTTCAGTAGTTCAGAGAATGACAAGACGAGTGGTCACGCAACAAATCAGCTCCAGTATCAGCAAAGAAAAACAAGATAAAATATGAACTATTAATACCACAATATAAAAGAAAGGACTATGCCCAGTATGCTATTATACATGTCTGTAATTCTATTTTAATACAGATTGTTATTCTAATACGACTCTGTTAATTTCTTTCATTGTGTTGAGTTTTGTTTAAAAGTTAGTAAGTTGTGTAAACCTATATAAAATATATACAACACACAACTTGCTACAGGTTTTCAGGTTTAAATTTGAAGAGAACGAAATCAGTTTTAAAATACTTTAAAAGAACCTAGTGTCTTAGAATTTTAAAAAATTAATGTATTATTAATGTTTTTTATTAGTGTGAGGGGGGGGGGGTCGAGATAAATCTATTTTAATATTTTTCTTGATTTTTTTGTTTGTTTACAAAGAAAAAAATTAGTAGACCTCATCCTTTTTGGAATGAGGCACGTTTTTCTTTAACAACAAAAAAGGGCTAAACTTGCAAATTGTCGACAAAATTAAAACGGAAAATTTTGACGACGATTTGCAACACATCAAACTAAATTCTGAAATTAAAATTAATTTTAAAAATCCGATTCAAAATACTTGACTTTTTTTTTTGGTAAGTCAGATTAGTAATTGTTTTATTTAATTTATTTAACGAATCTTGAAATATTTTCTAAACTAAAATATTTATGTGCAGTTTAGAAAATATTTCAAGATTCGTTAAATAAATGAAATAAAACAATTACTAACCTGACTTACCAAAAAAAAAAAGTCAAGTAGGAAAAATAAAAATAAATAAATAAATAAAATTAATTAATTAAATAAATAAATAAAAGAATAAAGATTTTTTTTAATTTATGAAATAAAACAATTACTAAACTGACTTTCCAGAAAAAAAAAGTTAAATATTTTGAATCGGATTTTTAAAATTAATTTTAATTTCAAAATTTAGTTTGATGTGTTGCAAATCGTCGTCAAAATTTTCCGTTATAATTTTGACGACGATTTGCAAGTTTAGCCCCAAAAAGATATAATTTTCACCATCGTATGTCACCCCGCCGAAAGAAAAAAAATACTAAAAATCAAGGAATTAACCGAATTTAATAAAATTTTCAGTATTGATTCATTAATGATTAAAAGATATAATGCACTAGTTATTTTATCGAAAAACTTTTACATTTTTTTCAGGTCAATTAACTTTGAACCACGTATGTTTGTGAATCTGTGTTACGCCTCTAAGATACGTGGCCGTGTTTAATAAAATCGGTTCTAAGAAAAGGGTTGTTGTCCAGGATAACATTGTCCAGTCAGCAAAAACCTTAAAGCAAATCCAAAATGAAAATCATCTCATGTTGCATTCCCTCGTGAAACTAATGTTCTTGACATGGAAATATTCTTTGAAACTGACAGTTCGCACGAATCTCAGCGTAATTATCGACATTAAATTTCGCAGTGTCACGACGACAACGACGACGACGAAGTAGAGAAAGTGCAAGAGCGGACGACAGGCAAAATTGCTAATTTTCTGGAGAGGCGCCAGTCTTGGTAAGTTGACCCCGAATTCGTTTAGTGGCAAAATTGGAGGAGGGCGGAGGAGGAGGAGGAAGAAGAAGAGGAGGGGTAGGGAGAAAAAAAAGGTCGACGAAACAGAGAGAACAAAAAAAGATGTCGTTATTCCTGTATTTTGGCAATTACAACAAAATGGTGAGATTTTAATTCCTTTTGGCTTCTTTCATTTTATTTTAGTTTTCATTCAAAAAATTATACACACAAACACACACGCACGCGCACACAGGCGTGCACACACACACACACGCACACACACACACACATACACACACATGTATATATCAGTAAATATATATTAAATACATATTAGAAGGATATATAATATAAGAGCGCGTGTGTGTACGTGTATTTTATACTCTCTCTCTCTCTTTCTCTCTCTCTCTCTCTCTCTCTCTCTCTCTCTATATATATATATATATATATATATATATATATATATATTATATATATATATATATATATATATATATTCTTTGTTGGCAGAGCATCTGCCTAGGAATCGCAAGGTTTCAGGTTCGATACCAGTCCGATACGCTCTTTGCATATATTTACTGATATATACATGTGTGTGTATGTGTGTGTGTGTGTGCGTGTGTGTGTTTGTGTGTGCACGCCTGTGTGCGCGTGCGTGTGTGTTTGTGTGTATATTTTTTGAATGAAAACTAAATAAAATGAAAGAAGCCAAAAGGATTAGAAATCTCACCATTTTGTTGTAATTGCCAAAATACAGGAATAACGACATCTTTTTTTGTTCTCTCTGTTTCGTCGACCTTTTTTTTCTCCCTACCCCCTCCTCTTCTTCTTTCCTCCTCCTCTCGCCTCCTCCAATTTTGCCACTAAACGAATTCGGGGTCAACTTACCAAGACTGGCGCCTTCCAGAAATTAGCAATTTTGCCTGTCGTCCGCTCTTGCACTTTCTCTACTTCGTCGTCGTCGTTGTCGTCGTGACACTGCGAAATTTAATGTCGATAATTACGCTGAGATTCGTGCGAACTGTCAGTTTCAAAGAATATTTCCATGTCAAGAACATTAGTTTCAACGAGGGAATGCAACATGAGATGAGATTTCATTTTGGATTTGCTTTAAGGTTTTTGCTGACTGGACAATGTTTATCCTGGACACAACCCTTTTCTTAGACCGATTTTATTAAACAGGCCACGTATCTTAGAGGCGTAACACAGATTCACAAACATACGTGGTTCAAAGTTAATTGACCTGAAAAAAATGTAAAAGTTTTTCGATAAAATAACTAGTGCATTATATCATTTTAATCATTAATGAATCAATACTGAAAATTTTATTAAATTCGGTTTAATTCCTTGATTTTTAGTATTTTTTTTCTTTCGGCGGGGTGACATACGATGGTGAAAATTATATCTTTTTTGGGGCTAAACTTGCAAATCGTCGTCAAAATATAAAACGGAAAATTTTGACGACGATTTGCAAACACATCAAACTAAATTTTGAAATTAAATTAATTTTAAAAATCCGATTCAAAATATTTAACTTTTTTTTTTTCTGGAAATCAGTTTAGTAATTGTTTTATTTCATAAATTAAAAAAATCTTTATTCTTTTATTTATTTATTTAATTAATTAATTTTATTTATTTATTTATTTTTATTTTTCCTACTTGACTTTTTTTTTTTGGTAAGTCAGGTTAGTAATTGTTTTATTTCATTTATTTAACGAATCTTGAAATATTTTCTAAACTGCACATAAATATTTAGTTTAGAAAATATTTCAAGATTCGTTAATAAATTAAATAAAACAATTACTAATCTGCTACTACAAAAAAAAAAGTAAGTTTTTTGAATCGGAATTTTTAAATTAATTTTAATTTCAGAATTTAGTTTGATGTGTTGCAAATCGTCGTCAAAATTTTCCGTTTTAATTTTTGTCGACAATTTGCAAGTTTAGCCCTTTTTTGTTGTTAAAGAAAACGTGCCTCATTCCAAAAAGGATGAGGTCTACTAATTTTTTTCTTTGTAAACAAACAAAAAATCAAGAAAAATATTAAAATAGATTTATCTCGACCCCCCCCCTCACACTAATTAAAAACATTAATATACATTAATTTTTTTAAAATTCTAAGACACTAGGTTCTTTTAAAGTATTTTAAAACTGATTTCGTTCTCTTCAAATTTTAACCTGAAACCTGTAGCAAGTTGTGTGTTTGTATATATTTTAATATAGGTTTACAACTTACTAACTTTTAAACAAAACTCAACACAATGAGAAAATTAACAGAGTCGTATTAGAATAACAATCTGTATTAAAATAGAATTACAGACATGTATAATAGCATACTGGGCATAGTCCTTTCTTTTATATTGTGGTATTAATAGTTCATATTTTATCTTGTTTTTCTTTGCTGATACTGGAGCTGATTTGTTGCGTGACCACTCGTCTTGTCATTCTCTGAACTACTGAAAAATTCCCGCTTTTCCTTTTTGGCACTTGATTTTGAATTCAGCGTTTGTTATTTTCCGTTACTGAATTTTTGGGATTCTTACACCCACCTTTTAATATAATCGGCAACTGCCATTTTATTAACCATTACAAACTATGAAATAGCTGAGCTGGTCACTACTAAAAAGGCTCAGTCCTAATTAGTGATCATCCTCCACACATTAATACATTGATTAATTATTTGTTGTGTTTTTGTAATAAAAATGTAATGTGTGAAAATAAACAATTTTAATTTGATTTGATTTTTTGTGCTTTTAAAAATAATAGTAAAATCAAAGATAAACAGATATTAACTATTTTGGTATTGTTATATCTGGGGTTTTCACGTTACCCAATCCATATAATGTTATATACCCTTCTTACTTCTTACTCTGGTCGTATTTTCTTCTGGCCGGCTTTGCTATTCTGATCGTCTGTCTTCTAACATCTTGGTCTGGTCTTGTCGTGGGATTCCGGGTCTGGTTTCTCTGTTGGGATTTCTCGTTATCAGAAGCCTGTGTTATTGTTAGTTTTTAGGTAATAACACAAGACTTCGATTTACGTTGATGTTACTTTATTTATATCCCAAACCAGACAATCTGCGCAGATGACAGGATGCGCATAGAAATGCGACTTACACCTTCGAGCTGCTAACTGCTAACTGACTAACTGAGTTGCTTACTCCTAAACCGGAAGAGGGCCTTCTATGGGGTTCCGGTTCTCACGATTCATCCCAGAAGCAAGGTGAGATCGAGATCAAGCGCGTCACTCACCCTCAAGGCCATCAGCTGTACTAATCGCCATTATGATTCTACAATACCTTATAAAAGCATTAGGGATCCAATAATTATGTAACAGTATTTCGGACTGTTTGTCCACATCTTTATGGTAGTATGTCTAACCCAACGTTTCGGCCGCTGTATTCTCCGGTCTTTCTCGGATGTCCCTGTGTATCCGAGTATAGTAATGATGCGAACCTTATTATTATCGAATTAATTTTTAGTAGTTTGACAGTCGATCAAACAGTAGTTAAAGAACTTTTAAAATCTCATTCAAAAATGGCGTCACTGTTTTGCATATTTATTATTCCGACATGTCATAAGAAAGAATCATGATCATTTAGAAAAAAAATGTTTATACTTACCACAATAAAGATGAGGAACACTCTAAAAACATATATATTAAATTTTACTTGAAGGCACTTACAATGCATGTATATCGCATAAAGTTCGTTACTTTTTTCTTATAGAAAATGAACTTGACAAGTGTAATCCGGCAAATGATCGTCGGTGTGTAGAATATCGTACAGACTGTTTCGATTTTATTAAGTCTCATCAGCGATATATACTAACGACTTCCTCCGACGAGAAATCGAAACCGGGACCTCAGCAGCATAAGTCAAACACTAACCGCCTTGGCCACAGTACACAGCTTACAAGCCCTGCGAAATTTACCTTGTCAAATGATACTACACGACTCTACCATAATAGGTAAGGGGGCGTTGAGAGAATAATAACAACAAACAGGCTTCATGCCCCTTCGGCAAAGTGAATAAGATTTTTGGATGTTTGTTTATTTTAGAAGCATTGTTGAATAAAGTATATATTAAAATTTTATTTTCTATAAAGAAAAAGTATCGAATTTTTATGCGATACATGCATGTAAGTGCCTTCAAGTAAAAATTTAATATATATCTTTTTCAACAATGCTTCTAAAATAAACAACATCCAAAATCTTATATATATATATATTATATATATATATATATATATATATATAATATATATTTATAAAGCCGTTGTCTAAATCTACTGAATTCGTTTCATCCATTTCGATAATATAAAATTCTAATGGAGGATGCATATTTAAATAAACTTTACTATTTTTTACGCGATAGTCACGAGACTTAATATATTGTATCAATCCATTTAGACAAATTCAAAAATAATTCAGTAGTTTTTTTTTTTTGTTTTATGTTGAAATATTTATATTCTTGTAATATTGTTTGGTTTTGTTTGTTTTGGTTTTTGGCATATCAACCTCAGTGGGTCATTTAATGCGATAAAGTTTTGAAATAAATTCATTCTTAATGAATATACAATTTTTTTATAAATACTTTTTTTCTATTAACCATAGATGGGACCCTAAACAGGTACTACACTCCGGGTCAGAGTGGACCAGGGAGCAATAATGGTGTGAGGGGTGCTCCACATTTCCCCAACCTCCAAAACTGGAACTCACCATCAGATAGAGTTTAACGTCATCCCAGGACCCGCAGCCACCTCCTTCTAGCACCCATATAATAAAAAGGGGGTGGGGCT
>CM042150.1:100219391-100240463 GCA_023376005.1 Doryteuthis pealeii
CACTTTCTTCTTCTTCTTTCTTATCCATTCTTCTTCTTCTTCTCCTCCTTTCTTCTTCTTCCTTCCATTCTTCTTACTTCTTTCTGCCCCCTCTTCTTCTTCTTCATTTCCATATCTTCTTCTTCTTTCTCCTCTTCTTCTTCTTCTTCTTTTCCATTCTTCTTCGTCTTCTCCTCCTCTCCTTTTCTTCTTTCATTCCATTTTCTTTTTCTGCTCTTCTTCTTCATTTCCATTCTTCTCTCTTTTCTTCTTCTCTCATCCCATCTTTCTTTCTTTCTTGTTCTTCTTCTTTTCATTTCCATTTCTTCTTCTTCTTTCTTCTTCCTTCTTCTTCTTCTTCTTTCCTTCTTTCTTCTCATTTCTATTCTTCTCTTCTTCTTTTCTTCTCTTCTTTCATTTTTTTCTCTTCTTCGTCTTCTTCATTTACATTCTTCTTCTTCTTTTTCTTCTTCTTCTTCTTTCATTTCCATTTTTCTTCTTCATTCTTCTCCCTTCTTCTCCTTTCTTCTTTCTCTTCATTTCCATTCTTCTTTTTCTTCTTCTTCTTCATTTCCATTTCTTCCTCTTCTTTCTTCTTCATTTAAATTCTTCTTCTTCTCTCTCTTATTTCCATTCTCTTCTTTTTTCTTCTCTTCTTCATTTCATCCTTCTTCTTTTTTTCTTTCTTCTTTTTTCTTCTTCATTTTCCTTTCTCTTCTTTCATCTTACATTTTTCTTCTTCTTTTTCATTTACATTCTTCTTCTCTTCTCTCTTCTTCTTCTTCTTCTTGCTTCTGCTCTGCTTCTGTTGTTGTGTTGTTGTTGTTGTTGTTGTTATCGACTATGACACAATTGCCTGATTCGTAAATGTAATTCTCAACTAACCTGCCTTTCTTTGTTTGTCTTGCCTGAAACTTCAACGAGGAAGTGAGTGGTCGCCGAACTAAGTTTGCTACTTGGGTAATGCCAATGCCAATGCCAACGTTGGATGGCAATCAGTTTTCTTCATTTCTTATGGCATATCAATAAGAACAGGGACGACTCGGGCGAAAATACACATCAATACTGACACAAACAGAGGAGAGAGATCTCTCAACATTTATTGCCATAGAAAAGAATATATTATATATGGTATTCGTCTCTCTTCTCCTCTCTCTCTCTCTCTCTCTCTCTTCTCTCTCTCTCTCTCTATTCTCTCTCTCTCTCTCTCTCTATCTATCTATCTATCTCTATCTATCTATCTATCTCTCTCTTCTCTCTCTTCTCTCTCTCTCTCTATCTATCTATCTATCATCTATCTGTGAGCGGACGTATGTTGTGTTACAGTGAAAGAAAGATGCTGAGAAAGAAGAAGAAGGATGGAAATGAAGAAGAAGAATGAAAGAAGAAGAAGAAGAAAAAAGAGAAAGAAAGAGAAGAAAAGAAAGAAGAAGAAAGAGAGCAAAGGAAAAAAGAAGAAGAAGAATGGAAATGGAAAAAAAAAAAAGAAGAAAGAAGAAGAAGAAGAAGGAAGAATGGAAATGAAAAAAAAAAAGAAGAAGAAGAAGAAGAAGAAGAATGGAAATGAAAAAAAAAAGAAGAAGAAGAAGAAGAAGAAGAAGAAGAAGAAAAGAAGAAGAAGAAGAAGAAGAAGAAGAATGGAAATGAAAAGAAGGAAGAAGAAGAAAGAAGAAGAAAGAAGAAGAAGAAGAAGAAGAAGAAGAAAAGAATGGAAATGAACAAAAAAGAAAGAATAAGAATAAGAATGTGGAAATGAAAAAAAATAGAAGAAAAAGGAATAAGAAGGAAATGAAAAAAAAGAAAGAAAATGGAAATGAAAAAAAAGAAGAAGAAGAAATGGAAAAGAAAAAGAAGAAGAAGAAGAAGAATGAAAGAAGAGAATGGAAATGAAAAAAAAAAAAAAAAAAAGAAGAAGAAGGAAGAAAGAAGAAGAAGAAGAAGAATGGAAATTTGAAAAAGAAGAAGAAGAAGAAGAAGAAGAAGAAGAAGAAGAAGAATAAGGAAAATGAAAAAAGAAAGAAGAAGAATGGAAATGAAAAAGAAGAAGAAGAAGAAGAAGAAGAAGAAGAAGAAGAAGAATTGGATAGTTATGTAAATAAAAAAAACTATTTAGTAGAGATATGAATGAACAGATAAATAGAGAAAGAATATATATATACTATATTCGCTCTCTCTCTCTCTCTCTCTCTCTCTCTCTCCTCTCTCTCTCTCTCTCTCTCTCTTCTCTCTCTCTGTGTGTGTGTGTGTGTCTGTGTGTGCGTGAGTGTGTGAGCGGGCGCATGTGCGTGTACAGAGAAAGAAAGATGCCGAAAAGGGGAAGAAGAAATGGATTTAAGTGTAATATACTCGCAACAAGCCAATATTTCGAGGTAAATGCATTTATTTCAGCCGAAAGAATACTTTTTCCGGATTTTACAAATGAATGGATGTTGGGCGTAGAAGAGCTTCAGTGTTTTTGGTCAGAACTCAATTCGTGATGTGTGTGCGTGGGGGGGGGGGTCCCTTGAAAATCCTTCTTCATGATCTAATCTTTTATCGAAATGTCAAATCGTACGCTTCCATTTTAGAAATGAGAGACAGAAGGGCCGGTTTAGCTCAGTCGGTAGAGCGCTCGGCTAGAAACCACAAGGTTCCTAGTTCGATACCGACCCCCGCCAACTCAGCGTATGAGTAGCACAGGGATCTGTTCGGTAAAGTAAGGAGCTGATGGTAGGTGTGGCGCTCCACCTCAGACGCTAAAATAATCTTCTTGGCAGCGCTACTGAAGAGGGGATAGACTCCCTCGCTGCATGGCTGATACGACATTAGCCGCCCCGACGACTTTACTATATATATATATATATATATATATATATATATATATCACAGTTAGAACAAAACCTCTTGCATAAAATAACCCTGATGGTAGGTGTGGCGCTCCACATCAGACGCAAAAAGCAATCTCCTTGGTCTAGCGCTAGAGAAAAGGGGATAAACTCCCTCGCTGTCAGGCTGATACCGACATTAGGCCACCCCGACGACTTTACTTTTTTATATGATATCAAGTATTACTATCTAATATCATTAATTTGCACACTTTTGAATGGTTTCAAGTATTCCTATCTAATACTAATAATTATATGGTTTCCAGTAATTAAATCTATTTAATAATTGTCATTTATATGGTTCTAAGTAAATAACGATAATCCTCGTAAATAATTATCATAGTCTACAACTAACAAAATAAAAAAACACCCTCCGGGCGATGTAAAAATACATTTTTTGAAACATATTGCCTGAGGGGTGGGAGTTAAAAATTCAACATCAGCGAGTTTGTACCCTAAGTAAGTAAAATCATCAAATTCATCAAAGGATTAAAAAATAAAACAATTTGAAATGTAAACTTTAAATATGTATTAAAATAAAACAAACTATATATAGATATATAATACCAGTCCTGTATTTATTAAAATTCGTTTTAAAAAAAACAATGAAGACTGTCTAATGTTGTATGTTCAAATTTTGAGTGTATTTATTCTATGTTATGACGATTTTGGGTAATGTGACGTAAGCAGTGACGTCATTTTGTTACAGAAAAAACCGGAAGCGAATCTCCATTATTAATAGATTATATGGTATCAAGTATTCCTATCGAATACGAATTATTTTAAACATTTATTTGTCCCATAGACGGGACTCTAACAGGTATTACTCCGTGTCTGAGTGAACCTGGGAGTAATGACAATGAAAGAATACTCCATACTCCCCCAGATCTCCAGAACTGAAGCCTCACCACCAGATTCAATTTATTGTTGTATCAAAGAGCCCCCGACGAAACTTTCCCCCGGATAAGGATAGAGTTAGCGTATTCTATGCCTTCGATACGGTAGAAGTAAATTGATGGAGTAATGGGGTCTTTCCCCCTGATAGGGATAGAGTTAGCGTATTCTATGCCTCGTCGATACGGTAGATAGGTAAATTGATGCATAGAGTAAGGGGGTCTTTCCCCCTGATAGGGATAGAGTTAGCGTATTCTATGCCTCATCGATACTGTAGATAGGTAAATTGATGCATAGAGTAAGGGGGTATTTCCCCCTGATAGGATAGAGTTAGCGTATTCTATGCCTCGTCGATACGTAGATAGGTAAATTGATGCATAGAGTAAGGGGGATGTTTCCCCCTGATAGGGATAGAGTTAGCGTATTCTATGCCTCGTCGATACGGTAGATAGTAAAATGATGCATAGAGTAAGCGGGGCCCCCTGATCGATAGAGTTAGCGTTCTATGCCTCATCGATACTGTAGATAGCTAAATTGATGCATAAGTAAGGGGGTCTTTCCCCCTGATAGGGATAGAGTTAGCGTATTCTATGCCTCGTCGATACGGTAGATAGTAAATTGATGCATAGAGTAAGGGGGGTCTTTCCCCCTGATAGGATAGAGTTAGCGTATTCTATGCCTCTCGATACGGTAGATAGGTAAATTGATGCATAGAGTAAGGGGGATTCTTTCCCCCTGATAGGATAGAGTTAGCGTATTCTATGCCTCATCGATACTGTAGATAGGTAAATTGATGCATAGAGTAAGGGGGTCTTTCCCCCTGATAGGGATAGAGTTAGCGTATTCTATGCCTCGTCGAACGTTAGATAGTAAATTGATGCATAGAGTAAGGGGGTCTTTCCCCCTGATAGGGATAGAGTTAGCGTATTTCTATGCCTCATCGATACGGTAGATAGGTAAATTGATGCATAGAGTAAGGGGTCTTTCCCCCGAGGGAAGAGTTAGCGTATTCTATGCCTCATCGATACTGTAGATAGGTAAATTGATGCATAGAGTAAGGGGGTCTTTCCCCCTGATAGGGATAGAGTTAGGGTATTCTATGCCTCATCGATACTGTAGATAGGTAAATTGATGCATAGAGTAAGGGGTATTTCCCCCTGATAGGGATAAAGTTAGCGTATTCTATGCCTCGTCGATACGGTAGATAGGTAAATTGATGCACAGAGTTAAAAGAATCACATAATAAGGCAACAGTCGATTTCTTTCCCAGCGAAATATGAAGTGAACTAATAATATATTGCTTCTTCTTTCGTCTGAATAAAGGTGTCTAGGCGACGTGGTGTCATTGCGTGGGTTATAGCAATCCTGTTGCGTGTTCCACGGCAGTCGATAATGGCGTTGTGTTTATTGGGTGTGGCTGATGGGAAATTAGGCGAGTGTTTCTCGAAACTGTTTCGTGTCACTCGTCCACAATTGGGCGTTATCTTGCAATCTCTCTCCATCGGGAAAATATGGTGGGCAAAAGGCGATGTGTATGTGTGTGTGTGTGGGGGGGGTAGGGGAAAATGGTATAAAAGATCTATGTGTGTGTCACACATGTCAAGACAGATTCCAGTTTCCTTAGTGGTCCTTGCGAATTCCCAAATAACATAACTAATATTATTACAGAGCCACTATCAGCTTGCACAACACCATGTTGACAGGTTAGATTAATAGTCTCACACGGTATTCTCCGCGGGATAGACTGTGCCGGTCATCGATTTTGGTACAGGTGTGAGGCGCGGTATCCATGGTTTCAAGAAGACAAAAAGTCTCATAAAATACAGTTTATGATGCTCTATGTGTTGGCTGACAGGTTAAGTGACACAAGGATTTAATGAAGATGGGATTTGATACAGTGCCTGCTTTGCTTAGACGGTTGGATATTCACCAAAAGGTTTGGCGAACCTTTCATTCATTCAGGTCTCGAACCCGGCCATGGGTAGCTGTTACGGTATAGCCACACTGATGAAAGGTGAAACCTTGAAACATGTGTCAGTGGATTACTTATTTATTATATATATACTCCCATTAATGGTTGAGTTTTCTGAATAGGGACTTAATTGCAGATTCACCGTTCTGGCGTCTAGCTAACCCTCGCGTTTGTTTACAAACGTTTGAGGACTCTAGTGAATTCATTTCCGCTTAGAAATGTAGCGATTAAATATTCTCCTATATTTGACAGCTGCCTCTGGCCGTACGGGTTAAAGGTTTGGCGAACGAAAGTTCATTCGGGTCTCGCACCCGGCCATGGGTAGCTGTTACGGTATAGCCACACTGATGAAAGGTGAAACCTTGAAACACGTGTTGGGATTACTTATTTTTTATATTAAATATATTATATATATATATATTATATAACGGGTATAATATATATATATATATATATATATAACGCTCTCCTATATAAGGAATGGAGCACTATATGGCGGCCTTTACATACGTAAGGGTGTGTGTATTAAAAAAAACCTCGCATTTTGTAGGTGACTATAGCCTAGTGGTTTAGGTGTCTGACTGATGCTGAACCAATCGAATTTTAATCCAGCGGTAGGTAGCTTACAAATGTCTAGCCACACTGAAGAGACTTGATAAGTCGAAACACGTGTCTGTGGTTGACTATATATATATATATATATATATATATTATATATATATTATATATATATAAAATGTTGTTCTGGTTCCAACGGAGAAAATTCAATATTTTATAAAAAAAAAAAGGAAGGTCCTCAAAATGTATTTTGTTCTCAGAAAAAAATTTTTAATTTTTTTGTTTTACATTTTATAATATATATATATATATATATATATATATATATATACAAACACCTCCGCACGAGCATAATGTTAGACTAGTTGCCTAACAACGATTAAAGAGTCCAGTCTGCCCTACTATTTACCATGAGCTAGAGAGGGAATAGTTAGATTCATACCTTTCTCAAGAGTATTAGCGCTATGTGAAATGCAAACAGCCTCGTCCAGGATTTGAACTTTTGGTCACCTACTTGGGTTCCTACGATCGTAAACATTACACAAAGTTCCTCCCACACACACACACACACACACACACACATATATATATATATATATATATATAGGGTCATCCACAGACACGTGTTTCGACTTATCAAGTCTCTTCAGTGTGGCTAGACATTTTGTAAGCTACCTACAGCCGAAATATAAATCCGATCGGTTGGGTGTCAGTCCGGCACCTTAACCATTAGGCTGTCTTCACTTACAGAATAGGAAGGGGATTTTAACTGTTTTAATACACACATCACTTTGTGTGTAAAGGCCGTCAGAGAGTGCTCCATTCCTTATAGAGAAGAGCGTTGATATAATGTGTGTGTGTGTGTCTGTGTGTGTGTGTACGAGTGTCATTTGATAAATAAGGTAAATTATCACTATGGTGTTCTCAATAAGAAGCATGGTTTAGGGTCGCATGTTTTTCAAGGAAACCAATTGTGATGGTTCTTTTCATGTCCCAAAAGATTGTCAACAAGACCTTCTTTACAGACAGACAGCTGCACCCGAAACTTTTTATTTACCGGATATTCAGTGTCTTTCTACTCCGTGGAGTGCCTTTTTGTCTCGTGGCGCTCCACCTCACACGCTAAAATAATCTCCTTTGTCTAACTCTACTGAAAATGGGATAGACTCCCTCGCTGCATGGCTGATACCGACATTAGGCCGCCCCGACGACTTTACTTATATATATATATATATATATATTATATATATATATATATATATATATCACAGTTAGAACAAAACCTCTTGGCATGAAATAACCCAGTAAGGGTTGACATGCCATAAATTCCAACAAACCAACCTACAAACCTTGTAGATATCTTTGTAAAAAGTGACGTCATATAAGTTAAGATCAAAGGAAAACGTATGATAAGAAAAAGAAAGAAGTGAAATGGTATTACAGGGTCGGTTGAAAAGTTCTTCGTCTGACTAAGATACTCGGGTGGAATGTGACCAAATAAGATTTAATTTTCTACATAGTCCCTCTTGCGGTCCACACGGCCTTTTTCATCGGTGTTGCCGTACTTGGATCCCATTGATCAAAATAGTCATCAACAGCAGATATGACGTATGACATCATCCTATATACTTTTCAGTATGGAGGCGTGTGGTCTAATGGTTAGAGTCGTGGGAAATGGACTCGTCTACCCGAGTTCAATTCCTGGATGAAGCTGTTGGCTTTTCACATGGCGCTAATACCCTTGGGAAAGGTATGAATCCAATTCTTCCTCCAGCTATGGGTAAATAGCAGGGTAGACTGGGCTCTTTAACTATGGCTAGGTAACCAGTCTAGGAGAAGGAAAACTCTGAATTCAAACCTGAAATTGACCTTGTGTTGCATCCTGCTCGTGCGGAGGGGCTGGTAAATATATATATATACTTTTCAGTCCGTCCTTGTATAGTTAAAAGATTATTGTAACTATTCTTGGCAAAATCTGGAACATGGTGAGAAAAGAAATTCCTTTCAAACAGAACCGAAAAGATAAAGCTCTGATGAGGTTTAAAGGCGAATCTTGATTCTTAGAATTTCAAGAGGAAATCTATTTAAAAATGTCTTTTCATTTTATTTCCTTTTTTTTATGTCTTGGAGATGGTCGTGCAGCAAAGCAATTTTATCTCGTTTAGCCGACCTTCGGGCAATGGGAGAGGTTAGAAGAAAGAAAGAAAGAAAGATAGACTGACAGACAGACTGACAGAGTGAGTGAGTGAGTGAGTGATGGGGAGGATGACGTACTTTGCGATCAAGTCACACCACAAAAATGGTGGTTTAAGTATGTGCTGACGTCTCCCCCCCCCCCACCGGCTAAACAAGACTTATGGTCAGTAGTGAGATTATGACCTATCACGTAACTGCACATTTTAAAACTTTTAATATCAACGAATATATGATCGAGAGTTGAGCAGACTTGAAAACATTTATCGCGTCTGTCACTCACTCACTCTCTCTCTCTCTCTTCCCTCTCTCTTCTCTCTCTCTCTCTCTCTCTCTCTCTCTCTCTCTCTCTCTCTCTCTCTCTCTGTCTCTCTCTCTCTCTCTCTCTATATATATATATATATATATATATATATATATATATTAGAGGTATTAATGTATATATAATATATATATATATATATATATATAAACTAAAAATAATTTATATCTCACCCGATATAGGCATATTATATATATATATATATATATATATATATTACATTAATACCTCTAATATAATATATATATTATATAATATATATATATATATATTAATACCTCTAACATATATATATATATATATATATATATATATATATATATATATTAGAGGTATTAATGTGATATATATAATATAATATATATATATATATATATATATATATATTAATACTCTAACATATATATATATATATATATATATATATATATATTAGAGGTATTAATGTGTATATATATATATGTATATGTTAGAGGTATTAATATATATATATATATATATATATATATATATATATATATTAATACCTCTAACATATATATATATATATATATATATATATATATATATATTAGAGGTATTAATATATATATATAATATATATATGTTAGATATTATATATATATATATATATATATATATATATATATATATATATATATATATAAACTAAGAATAACTTATATCTCACCGACATAGGCATATATATATATATATATATATATATATATATATATATATATATATATATATAATATATAAACTAAGAATAATTTATATCTCGCCCGACATACGCATATATATATAAACTAAAATGATTATATTCTCACCTGATATTATATATATATATATATATATATATATGCGCGCGCGCGTGTGTGTGTGTGTGTGTGTGTGTGTGTGTGTGTGTGTGTGTGTGCGTAATATTTTTCGAAAAACATTATTCTTCTGATATTTTTCCGTTTTCTGTTATTGCTTTCAACCTGATAGATTTTTTCAGACTTCCTGATAAGGTTATCAAAAAGTAGAAAATATAGAAAAATTAGAAAGTAAAAAATATAGCAGGAACGATGTTTTCGTTTCTCTTTCTTTTTTTCTTGATTTATAACAAACTACATATTGATATAGATAATATGGATGATATATCTCTAAGTAAACATTGCTCAATATCATCGATAGAGCATTTATATCTAAGTTAGGGTAGCGTAGACATGGAGTCAACGGCGCTTGGTTACTGGCAGTTTCTCGCCAATTCAATCATTTGAATAATCGCAGTTTATTCTATCTCCATGCTACTCTAACTTAGATAAACTATATATATATATATATATATATATATATATATATATATATATATATAAGATTTTTGGATGTTTGTTTTTTATAGAAGCAAGTTGAATAAATTATTATTTATATTTCTGCTTGATTTACTTGTCAAGATTATTTTCTATAATTATCGAATCTTATTCGATACATGCATTTATAATTGCCTTCAAGCAGAAATATATATATATATATATAAAGATAAACCCAATGAGTCAGATAAACCTACTTAAAGTTTTGCTAAGTGCTTTTCAGGACTAAGATCCGACTCTTTACTTATTACCTTTAGTATATCCTAGCGGTGTTTGTATGAATATATATATATATATATATATATATATATATTGTTCTTTTCTTTTGGCCAAGTATTGTATCAATAGATTATTTTTGGTCTTGTCTTTTCTTTTTTCCAAAAGATTTTTCTCCCCAAGTGATGTTTGGTAGTATATTTTTACAATCAAACTATTTGCCGGGTTTTTTCTCACCGCGAGAGTTTACCAACAAGTTTGGTATATATATATATATATATATTATATATATATATATATATATATTGTCGGATTAAATTTTCTCAGCGTATTTCCATATATATATAATATATATATATAGTGTGTATTTTGGCAGCATTTTTTTTCTTTAAAACATGTTTCGTTAGACTGTACTGACGATTCTTGTCGGACAAGTTTTTGTCCGATCCATGGCGAAAGCGCTCGTAATGAAACTTTTGGTGGATTGCTACACCAGTTCCTGTCCTGACATTAAAATGATGGCCAGAAAATTTGAAAGGATCGAACAAAAACTCGTCCGACAAGAATCGTCAGTACAGTTTAACGAAACATATATATATATATATATATATATATATATATATATATATATATAAAGTGATGAGGATCATTCCATGTGAGCTTCAATAGTAATATTACATGTTAACCGTAGTGAGAGGTTGATGTGTCTGGTACCAGTATGTGGACGGACAGAACAATATATATATATATATATATATATATATATATATATATATAATACTAATAATATTGTTAGATGTAAAATAAAGGGTCTACCATGGTTTCAATCAAAAATTGATCTCGTCAGGACCCCACTCTACATTAACCAAGTATATATATATAAATATAATTATGATTAAAATCTAAAGCCAAAAGTTTTTACAGAGCACAATGGAGAACAAAAACAGTTCAGTATCACAATATTTTATGAAAGTATAAAATAAGATAATAATAAAAGGATAAAAACTCATGATTCAGAGTTTCACGGTGTCAGTCCTCAGCGCCTATCTATTCTTGGACTTGATGACTTCTAGCCAACCTGAAAATCGACAATGTAAAAATGAGTTTTTATTCTGCATTTTTATTATATTATTTTATAAAATGCATACACACACACGCACATGAAATATATATATATATATATACATATATATGTGTGTGAGTGTGTGTGTGTGTGTGTGTGTGTGTGAATGTATATGGAGGAATGAAAAGAAATTAATCCGACAGTATGTGGAGAAAGGTAGACAGACACGGGGTGTTGTACAAAATGAATGTTTATTGTAGGCGGTGATGTCGACGTTAAAACTATCAGTATGAAAATGTTCCCCGTTTAAGCAAGAACTCAATCCAACGTCCTGAAGAAGGTCTAACAGACCGAAACGTTACAACGTCAACATCCCCACCAACAATGAACATCCATTTTGTACAACATCCCGTGTCTGTCTACCTTTCTCCACACACACACACACACACACACACACACATATATATATCTATATATATATATATAATATATATATATATATATATATGCGTGTGTGTATGTGTGTATTTAAAAAGAGATTACAGATAATTATATTAACATGATTCACTAATGATATTTTCATTAGAATTAATTTTATTCCGTAAAAAAGAGGAGGATAGAAACATGCCATTTTAAAGATATCCCCGAAACAATTTTGGGTTATTTCCTATAAGTCTAACATAAACAAAGGTGGACCACTCTTGACTGACAAATTATCTATTTATTTTCCCATTAAACTAAACATCAACCTTAACCCTAACCCCGTCTTCTTTTTTCTTAGTAGATCAATAAATAAATAAATGATTCATCAGTCAAGAGTGGTTCCCCTTTGTTTATGTTAGACTTATATGAAATAGCCCAATTTGGGATTAAGTCATATTGTTGCATAATCTATGCATAGATTATTGTCAACCCCCTGTATTTATGAAGGGATGGCCCATTTTCATATCACGGGCAGGACTTTCCATGGAATATTACAGAAAGCCCGCGAAATACGTGAAGTCACGTGGGACCTGGTTAGGTTTTCAGTTCCAGCTTGGTCGTCAGGCAGAGAAGATGTTTCTGCCTTAGCTGGGGCTCACTGCACACGCGCATTGTGTTTAGTTAGAGAAATATGTTTAGTTAAGTAAATAAAAGTTTACATAGATAATATGGTTTTGTGGTTGATGAATGTCTTGGCAAAAAGACTGGCCTAGAAGAAGAAATGAATCAAGGACGACCAACCAGCAAGAACAGAGACGTTAGAAGAGACGCTAGAAGAAGAACGTAAGATACCAAAGATGAGCAGAAGAATAATAGAAGTAAAGAAACAATATCCCTAATAAAATGGAGGACGATTTGTTACGATGGAGATGTACAGAGGTAACACATATCAATGAAACGACTACCAGTGACTTGCAGCCAAGTTTCTACAACATATATTCCCCGTCCTTACCAAATTAATACTCAAAGAATGGGAAATACTAAAAGACATAAAGAACCCCCAAAATATAAAAACAGAATCAAATAGTAAAATATTATATTAACATTTAAAGTTTTCTCACCCTTGTCACGTGTTGAGTTTGGTTTTGTGGAATAAAATTAATTTCAAAGAAACCCTTCTTAATGTGAAACGTCAATTTGATTTACTGTCTTGTCTTCTTTTTCTCATACCGTAAGATTTTATACCATCAATGCACACACACACACACACACACACACACATATATATATATATATATATATATATATAATATATGTGTGTGTGTGTGTGTGTAAGAATGGAAAGGGAATTGAATCCGACAATATGAGGAAAAATGAGTAAAGAAAAGAAACGTAAATGGATAAAATGAATTTAATCGATATCACTTTAATCGATATCACTTACACATGTGTTTCGGTCAGTTTATCAAAATGTATACGGATTACGCTATTATTATTATTACAATAATCATATGAAATTGAAATAATGATAATAATAATTGGAAAAATGTAAAAATATTCCGTACACAGAGAGATTGTTTGCGACCTTCATCAGAGTGAATTTTTTTTTTATCTCAAAAAATAAAAATTCTGTGGGTGATGACAGCCTGGCGGTTAAGGTGTCTGACTGACACTGAGCCGATCGGATTTCAATCCCGGCTGTAGGTAGCTTAAAAAATTCTAGCCTCACTGAAGAGAATTGATAAGTCGAAACACGTGTCTGTGGATGACTATATATTATATATATATATATATATATATATATATATATATATATTAGATAGATAACTATTTATTAGTCCATATTTTCTTGTATCTTCATTTAGATGCATATTTAAGTCAGTGAGTATATATCTTAACAATGCGAGTGAAAAGAAGAAATTTAAGTAAATTCCGGCAAAAATGTGACACACTCTAAGTAAGTTGCCTTTCGCCGATGCCTTCAGCCTTCCTTCATCGCCTCGTCTTTCAAATGGACGCACTTACCTGTATAAGGTGTCCAGAGATGGTGGGAAATTATTTCCCAAATTGATTAGGAAAATGGCCTGTCTGGCCTCTTCTGTCAATTGTCTGCCATGACCTCTGAACACACTTCTCCATTATACAGGGGGCGGAGGCTCTCATGCAACAAAACAATTTGGGTCGGGGGAAATAATGCTATCTGTTTTCAGTGCTCTTCTCTCAAACTCTAAAAACATTTCTTCGTTGAAAATAAAAGATATTCGTTCTTCTAAAAGGTTTCGCTTCTATCCATACAACACGAATTTCAGGAGCAGTCCATGACATGCAATACTCCACTTTGGCCCTATCTTGGGCTAGACGGGCGGTTGGAGAGGCCCCCCCCCCGATCAATCGGCTGGTCACGTCAAGCCCTAGCACCTATATGATTGCCCCAACCCTATTGCCATTGTGGGTCTACATGTCCTGGGAATGACGTTAAACTCTATCTGATGGTGAGGTTCCAGTTCTGGAGGTTTGGGGAATGTGGAGCACCCCTTCATCACCATTGCTCCTGGTCCACTCTGACCCGGAGTGGTAGTACCTGTTAGGGTCCCATCTATGGGTTAAATAGAAAAATGTATTTATAAAAAAATTGTATTATCCATTAAGAATTGATTTATTTCAAAACTTTATTGGCATTAAATGACCCACTGAGGTTGATATGCCGTAAAACAAAAACAAACAAACAAAATAAACGAATTTCTGGAGGATTTCGTTTTTAAGAGAAACTAAATTTTAATCTAATACTCGTGTATTGTTTTATACTCTCTTTACTTCTATTATTCTTCTGCTCATCTTTGGTATCTTACGTTCTTCTTCTAGCGTCTGGACTTCGTCTTGGGGACTTCGTGTCTGGTCTTCCATTGGGTATTTCTCTTTATCAGAAGCCTTGTGTCATTGGTAGTTTTTAGATAATAACCCAAGACTTCGATTTGCTTTAGATCATATTTTATTCCGAAATCCCCACCAGACTACCTGCGCAGATTGAGCCGGCCGTGCGCTTAACACGACTTACCACCTTCGTGGTTTGGCCGATACTGAACTAAACTCTTTTTCTAAACTAAACCGGAAGAGGTCTTCTCCACCGATTCACACGGTATCCCCCAGAAGGAGGATCAGACTGAGGTCAAGCCGAGTCACTCAATCCTTCAAGGCCGCCGGCTAAAATATAACAGCCATTTTGGTTTCTACACTAATGGTACATAAGTGTTAGGAATCTAATAATTATGTAACAGTATTATGTTAGTAGATTAATCTCATTGACCATTTCTAGTGAATGATTTTTATTGGTGCTCAATTATTGTATTTGCAGTACTCCACTTTGGCCCTTTCTTGGGTTAGACGGGTGGTCGGAGAACCCCATCCGATCAATCAGTTGGTCACGTCAAGCTCTAGCAACTATAAAATTGCCCCAACCCTATTGCCATTATGGCATGCCCCAACCCCTTTTTATCATATGGGTGCTAGAAGGCTGTGACTGAGGGTCTACATGTCCTGGGAATGACGTTAAACTCTATCTGATGTGAGGTTCCAGTTTTGGAGATTTGGGGAGTTTAACAGGTTTAAATTCAGAGCCAAAGTTAAAGTTCTCCACACTCTCCAGATCTCTGGAGACTCACCACCGGATCCAGTTTAGTATCATACTAAGGAAACCCCATTATGGAGGGGTCTTACCCCTTTCCCAAGGGAGATACAGTCAGCATATTTTAAAACCCATTGAAAGGTCAAAGAGTGTATCAAGTAAAAGAAATTCTTATTTTCTTATTTACAAAGACATTTGTATTCAATCAGCTAAAATATCAAGAATATTTTATTATATTTTTGAATGAATTAAAAATATCAAATATTAATTTCGGCTTTTATTTCATTTTATTTTATTTTTTATTTTTTATTTTTTTTTTTTTTTTTTGCTTCTACAGATTTTTGAATTTATATTGAAAATGTTGATGAAAAAAATCACCCGGAATTTGCTTAACAAAAACAAAACAAAAAATCCCAAAAGATAGCATTTTCTCTTATTTTGTTTTCGTAATGTTCCGTTTAACTTTTATTTTTCTCGCTGTAAAAATGTATCCGTGGCAAAATACTGGTTGTAGTTAGAATATTGCAACATTTTTGACAATCTAAGCGTTTACATTATTTAATGTTGTTTAAAAAAATCAAATCACTAATTAAAAGGTAAATTTTGACTTTAAAGTCAATGTTTCTTGGGCAAAGAAGATTATCTATAATATAGGTAAGTAAATAGGCAAGAATGGAGCGAATCATTATCATAATTTGTCTAAAGAAATTGGTACGTATTACAAAATAACAGGTGTTAACCAGCTCAGCTTCCGTGTCGCATGATTAGGTCAATTAGGAAAAAAGTTCCCTCCATTCACTACAAAGAGTACATTCTGATATATATAATATATAATATATATTATATATATATATTTATATAATATATATATATAACCTCCCACTATGAATTGTTATTATCACTTTATTCCTTGCTACTACTCGTTAAAAACGAGACACGAAACCCTACCATCGTTTCGTACCTGATGATAACTGTATGCCGAAGCACTCGTTTTGAACCTTTGGTGGACTGTTACACCAGATGGCCCGAAAATTAGAAAGGAATTGTCTGTACAGTTCAACAAAATTTGTATAAAAAAAAATGCTGACAAAATAAACCGTGAAATCATTAAAAGTATCGTTCATAAAAAGAACTGACCGAAACACATGTGTAAGTGATATTGATTAAATTTCTTTTATTATCCATTTTATTCTTTATTTTCTGTATCATTCTTCTTCATTTTTTTATATATATATATATATATATATATATATAATATATATATATGATAAAGTTTATTTTAATGTATTATGTGAATTAAAAGAAGGGATATTTCCTTTATGGCAATTTTTCGGTTTTCTTTTCGGCTGAAGTAAAATAAACATCTAATCAAGTTGAAAGAAACGATTTCTATTGAAGCAAAATTGAATCAGAAACCGGAAAAATTGACGACAAAAGTCAGGTTATTTAAAACAGAAAGTTTAAGATAAAATTAATTAAAATGTTAATTTTCTCTAAATTTCCAACTTTTATCGAAAATATTTAATTGATAAGTGAGGGTTGTCATTAGGATATCGGAAAATAAGCTGAAAAAAGTTTATGGTAAGGAGATTTTTTTAATCGATGAAATAGAAATTTAAGCGCTGTAAATGTTTATAAATGACTGATTATAAATTGTAAACAAAACCAAAAAAAAGAATTTGTCTCTATCTGGTGCAATTATCACATGAAAAGGTTGTTTTCTTATAAATCCAAACATTTTCATAAGAAGTCTTCACAAACTCCAGAAAACTTCACATACCATTTGATTTTTCTGTCGCAAATAAAGAGAATTTTGCTCGGAAATTTGAATCTTCAACCGGTTTATCTATTATCTATTAATAATGGAGATTCACTTCCGGTTTTTTGTCTGTAACAAAAATTACGTCACTGCTTACGTCACATTACCCAAAATCGTTATAACATAGAATAAATACACTCAAAATTTGAACATGCAACATTAGGCAGTCCTCATTGTTTTTAAAAATAAGTTTTAATAAATACATGACTGGTATTATATATCTATATATAGTTTGTTTTATTTTAATAGATATTAAAGTATACATTTCAAATTGTTTTATTTTTTAATCCTTTAATGAATTTGATGATTTTACTTACTTAGGGTACAAACTCGCTGACATTGAATTTTTAACTCCCACCCCGTAGGCGATATGTTTTAAAAATCTATTTTTACATCGCCCGGAGGGTGTTTTTTTATTTTGCTAGTTTCTATAATTTTCTATTAAATCACGAAAGGTCATAACTTAATTACAAGAAAGGAAAGAATAAGAAATCGTAAGATTAGGTTATGAAGATCTACAATAAAAAATAAATTAGTCACATGATTTACTGTTTTATGCTTTTATAATTGTATAATTAATTTTATAAAGTAGATGGAAAGTTGATGACACGATTTGGAGTCCTTCGGCTAGGAAACCACAAGGTTCCTAGTTCGATACCGACCCTCACCAACTCAGCATATGAGTGGCACAGGGATCTGTGCGGTAAAGTAAGGAGTTGATGGTAGGTGTGACGCTCCACCTCAGATGCAAAAACAATCCGCTTGGTCTAGTGCTAGTGAAAATGGGATAGACTCCCTCACTGATTGGCTTATACAGACTTTAGGCCACCCCGACGACTTTTTTTATTTTCCAGAAAACCAAACAATATCTTGTATATGCAATGAAGAGCATAATGATTATTGTTGTTGGAAATAATGGACCAGGAGTTCAAATCCTGGATTAGACTATTTGGATTTCACCTAGTGATAATACCCTTGGGAAGGGAATAATCCAACTGTTTTCGCCCAGCAATGGCAGGACTCAGCTCTGAATTTAAAACCTATTGTAATATATTATTTTTATATATCTTTTCTATCAATCAATCAATCCTTCCCATTAACATCTTGGAAGATCTCAGAATTCTTTAAAACCAGCAACCAAAAGAATTATTGCTAGAATATCCTGAATATTATAATCATCATCGTGTGTCTCCTTTATATTTTTTTAGAAGTGGCTACCCGGCGTCGCCTGGGTAGGGGGGGGGTAAAAGTTAGTCACGGTATAGGGGGGGTAAAAAGAAAGCCTCAGGCGCTGAGCAATAAACCCAAAATAGGTATGCCATTATCGTACTTTAATATATAGTGTTAGATCCTCACTGGATGCCCATAAAATCCCCACATAAATATATAACAATATAGTAAGAAATTTTAATTCAATAATTTACAATTTAAAAAAAAAATACAATATAAATGAGGCGATTAATTCAATCAATCAACATCATATTTCAATTACCTTCTGTTACTATAAAATTTTATTTTTTCAATATCTTCCCAAGTATATATAAAATCTAACCCTACCATTTATATATGTACTAGCAGCGGCTACCCGGCGCCGCCGGGTAGAGGGAGCATGTTTTTAAGTTAGTCCCGCATATCCATTATTACTGAATCGTGAGTTGAATCCTCGTGGGATTTCCCATTTTAATCCCTATGTAAAAAAAAAACAGACTTTGCATTGATCCAACTACTCTGAAAAGAAATGTTAATGTCTACTATCTAAAAATATCAAATTTAAAAAATATCCATGCTGTTATCATTTAAATTTTATTTTTTAATTATCTTCACGAATATAAATCAAATCTTTATTATTTTTGCTAAAAAACCAAGCCCTGGTGATATTTAATGTGTATATATATTTACTTTGCCGTTAATTGTTTTATTTTCGAAATTTCCTCCGGACATACATACACACAACTGCCCTTTATATATGTATAGATTACATTCGGACATACATACACACAATGCCCTTTTATATATAGATTACATTCGGACATACATACACACAACTGCCCTTTATATATGTATAGTACATTCGGACATACACAACAACATGCCCTTTATATATGTATAGATTAATTCACATAACACAACTGCCCTTTATATATGTATAGATTACATCGGACATACATACACACAACTGCCCTTTATATATGTATAGTTACATTCGGACATACATACCACAACTTCCCTTTTATATTGTATAGATTACATTCGGACAACATACACACAACACTTTATATATGTTATAGATTACATTCGACATTTACACACAACTGCCCTTGTAATATGTATAGATTACATTCGGACATACATCACACAACTGCCCTTATATATGTATAGATTACATTCGGACATACATACACACAACTGCCTTATATATGTATAGATTAATTCGACATACTACACACAACTGCCCTTTATATATGTATAGATTACATTCGGACTACATATACAACACAAACTGCCCTTTATATATGTATAGATTACATTCGGACATACATACACACAAACTGCCCCTTATATATGTATAGATACCTTCGGACATACATACACACAGACTGCCCTTTATTAGTTGTATAGATTAACCTTCGGACAACATACACACAAACTTCCTTTATATATGTATAGATTACATTCGGACATACATACACACAACTGCCCTTATATATGTATAGATTACATGTCGGACCCATACATACACACACTGCCCTTTATATATGTATAGATTACATTCGGACATACATACACACAAACAGCCTTTTATATGTATAGATTAATTCGGACATACATACACACAAACTTGCCCTTAGGATTTATGATTACATTCGAAGCATACATACACACAAACTGACCCTTTTATATTATAGATTACATTCGGATCATACTACACACAACTGCCCGTTTATATGTATAGATTACAGGCGGAGCAACATACACACAACCTGCCCATTATGAATATGTAAGATGACCAGAATGATTATTCCTAATGGTAATCGTATACATATATAAAGGGCAGTTGTGTGGTATGTATTCCGAATGTAAATCGTTATACATTGTTTATTTTCAAGTTTCCTCTTATACATATATTAAGGCAGTTGCCGTGTATGTAGTGGTCCAAATGTAATCAAATATACATTATAAGGGGCATATAGTGTGATGTATGCCGAATGTTGAATCTATAACATTGTTTTATTTTCGAAGTTTTCCTCCGACAGTACAGTTACACATCAGACTGCTCTTTATATATGTATTAGATTTACATCTTCGACCATACATACACACAATTTGCCCTTTTATATATTGTATAGATAGGATTGCTTCTGTTCTTCTTTACATATTTCTTGGTTTTTCTTTGATTGTGGTTGTTAATGTTTTTTTTTTTTTGTTTTCTAGCCTCTTTTTCTTTCTTCTGTGCTTTGTGACTTTGTGAATAATTTCAAATGACATTTCTAAAGCATAACATATGTTTGTTCTCTTGGCGGATTTCTTGTTTGCAGTCACGAATTTGGGGCCCGAACATACAGGTGGTGATGCCTGCAAACAAGGTCCATTGCTCTGCAATGCATTGACTTGATGGCAGACATTACATGTGCCCTGGCTGCAATTAATGGATCCAATGGAAAGTTCACGGAAGGTTATCAGATGGTCAAATGCCACTGAGTAGGAGATGCGTAAAAGACTTGCTGAATAATTAAAAGTAATGATGAGGATATTAGTCCTGAAGGAATCACCATGATACGTATCTCTCTTTTT
>CM042150.1:100240563-100260563 GCA_023376005.1 Doryteuthis pealeii
GAGGAGATGAATTGCGCGGTTTTTATCTTTGTTACATAACTATGCGGTTGCAATAAGATTAATTTTTTTTTTTTTTTTTTTTTTTGTCAATCGCCTGTAATTTCTAAAGGGATGGCCCTTTCATCCTCACGGGCGGGACTTTACATGGAATAGTACAGAAAGCTCCGCGGAAAATACGTGAAGGTCACGTGGGTACCATGGTTGGGTCTGAGTTTCAGTTTAGACCCGTCAGGCAGAGAAGATGTCCTGCTTACTGGAAACTTTACTGCAATACGCGCACGATAGATTGGTAGTCAATGTTTTAGTTAGCAGTGAAACTGTTGTAGCTTAAGTAAATAAGAAGCTTAAGAGAAATAACACTGGTTTGTGTGCATTATGAATGTCTTGTAAAGAGACTGATCTAGAAGAAGAAATGGTGAGTTGTAAGTGAACCATGGACCTAACAAGACTGGAAGTCCAGAATTGTTATGAAGAGTCGTCTAAAGAGAACTTAAGATGTCAAGACGACGCCAGAAGAAAAGAAGTAAACGCTAAAAAGTATAACTCAGACATCTTACGAGAAGAGTATTTGCATAAAGTCTATGTGGTGGCATAGATTATTGACAACACCGTGTAAGTATGGAAATTTACAAACCGGTGGAGGACCTCTGACCCCACAGGTGGAAAAACCGGCGAATCACGTGAAATCACGTGGGAGCTGGTTATCTCCAGTACCAGCTTGGACGTCAGGCAAGAGGGGAGGCATGTTCCTGCCTTAGCTGGGGGCTCACTTGGCACGATGCCGCCGCGTGTGTTTAGTTGGAAAGAAGTTTAGTTAAGAATGAAGAAGGGTCTGAAAGAAATAGCATGGCGTTGTTGGTGGATGCATGTGCTTGCAAAAAAAGACTGACTCAAGAAGAAAGGAAAGATAATCAAGAGATAGACAACCAACCGAGGAACCTAGGGAGATAGGAAGTTAACATGCGACTAGACATAACACAACGCGGCCAGAGGAAGAAAGTTAAGGCTTATAGCATGCAATGCAAGCCAATGCATCTCTGCCTGTCTATCTCTGCATCTCGTCTATTAAAGAACTCATGTTTATATAACCGCAACATGTGGGTTATATAACAAGAGATCAAGATTTCCAATGGTTTTAACCAATTAATGTAAGTTCTAGCTTTAAACTATACGTATTAACTCGCTTTCAGTAGATAGAATTATTGCTATCGAGGTACTAGTGAATTGGTTTACTAATTTCAGTGCCTTGACAATGTTAATAAGGAGATGAAGGAGATGCATTTAGAATGCTGAATTATATAACAAAAACTACAGGATAGAAAGAGTGTTGCGCCAAAATTCAACGATGGGAAGAGATCTCTTTTTTTCCTAAAGAAACAAATTCGAACTGTAACCTGATCTAAAAGTCAAGCACTTATATCGATATAGAAAATATGGAAGAACGTGGTGTAATGTTAAAGTCATGGGAAATGGATCGCCGTCCCAGTTCAAATCCTGGACGCGGTAATTGCATTTCAGCTTAACAGCTATTACCGGCCTTGTGGAATGTGATATTGGAATCAGTTACTCTCGGGGCAGTACGATTCGACATTGCTATAGTGGTTGGTAATGTGAGTGTGGTGGCACTCACGACGAGTGGCTACTTTAGCCTTGGTTAGCACCCCGTCTGGTGAGGAAAGGGCGGGGAGGACGGAAACTCTGAATTCAACCTGTTAAACTCGTGGCTTAGAAATTGACCTTGTGTCACAACTCCTGCTGTGCGAAGGGGTTGGTAAATGTCTCTAGATATATAAAGGCCGTGGTCGCAAGTTTTGATCTTCCCGCAAGTGTGTCCTTAGCCAAACTAAGTTCGTAGGATAGCTTACAGCAGTGCATATGATAGTAAGTGTATATCAGTCTAATTGGTAAATGTGTGCAAATGTTTGAAGGAACGCGACTGGAAGGCTGAAGACGTTGGTTGCAAACAGGAAGGAAGTACATGAGCGCAGAGGTCGCCGACCCACCGGCAGTCGTCGGCCCCTGACCAGAACGCGACAACCATCGCAGTCCGGTCGCACCCGACCAAACGAGCCGACGACCATATGAGTTAGTGACAATGGTTATTCCTGGCGGATATCAGAATTTTGATGATAAAAAGAAAAAAAAGGTAAAAGCGTTGGATGGAAGTTAAAACTGCTCGAGAGGATTCCACTTCGTTTAGTTAATGAACTAAGTTTATGTTTCTCAGGCCACGCAGTGCTTTTTGACAGAAGTTAGTCGATTGGGATGCAAGTTTCCGAAGAAAAGAAAATAAAGTTCAAAAATAGACTGGAAATAGAATATGCACGAAGACATTTTAAATAATTTTCAATCGAAAAATTTTTTTTTTATCCCAAAAGAATGTACGTAGACATTAAACTCACATCGTTTGGTTGGTTTGTTTACGGCAATGTTAGCTTTATTGGGTTCTTTTATGCCGAAAGCTCTTTTTTTTATAATATATTAATATTTGTTTATATATTTTTACAAATAATATTAAATATTTTTTATAATATAGTTAATATGTTTAAAATAATTTTTTACAATATATTAATATTTTTTATAATATATTATATTTTTTATCAATAATTAATATTTTTTATAATATATTAATATTTTTTATAATATATTAATATTTTTTTGAGTATATATTTTTTATGATATATTAATATTTTTTAATAATATATTAACATTTTTTTACAATATAATAATATTTTTTTATAATATACTTAATATTTTTACAATATATTAATTTTTTTATAATAATATTATATTTTTAATATATAATATTTTTGATAAATTATTAATATTTTTATAATATATTAATATATTTGATATATATTTTTTAATGAATATTTATATTTTTTATAATATAGTTACAGTTTTTACAATATATAATATTTTTTATAATATATTAATATTTTTTATAATATATTAATATTTTTTGATAATATATTAATATTTTTTATAAATATTAATATTTGATATATATTTATGATATATTAATATTTTTTATAATATTAAACATTTTTTATAATATATTTTTATAATATATTGATATTTTTTATATATATTTTATAATATATTAATATGTTTATAATATGTTAATATGACTTTGTTTTATATTTTTTACCATTCTTGAAGTATGTTTCAAAATATTTTTAACTTAATTTTTAAAACCTTCTTTAAACCAGTCATTTGTTCTAATTTAATGCCATACAATGGACCCTAAACAATACTACGAGGCTGGGTTCGAGGTTGGAGTTAATGACCATGAAGGGGATAACTCACTTCACAGAGCTCCAAAGAATTGAGTTTTGGTTGTTGGCTTGGTGTGATTTTATGGCATTTAAACTCTTGTTGGATTTTAATCGTTGCTATATAAACCTGAAAAACGTTGTTGTTTTATTCTTGTTCTTGAGGTGTACTCAATTTTTAGAACAACAGTAGTTTAAGAAGAAGTAATATTAACCGAGTTGAGGATGAGGGCTTATTGACATGAGTGGATACGCGCGAGTCGCATGTCGCGTGGATTGGGAGTCACGATGCGTGAGCAACCGTGAGTGCATATCTCTTAGGTTATAGTGAAGGAGGTTGTTACTCGGTAGGCGTCAACATGTGTAGTCATCCCAGCCTGTGATCAGGAGTATTTGTGAAGTCTGCGTCATGTTGGTCATGCAGAGTAGAGCTTAACATCATACACAGGGCATCTGAAGACTCAAACACCGGTCCTTCTTATTATATAATAAAAAGGATTGGGGATTGCTATGACAATAATCGGGTTGGGAACTAGGTCCTGAGGGCGAGAGTATGCCGAGGTATCGGGCCGAAGACGTTTAAAATGCATAGACGTGAAAGAGTCGAACGGTGACAGATAGGTATAACCGAAGAGATAAAACGCAGTCATACAGCAATACTAATGTTGCACTTGCGAGCACGCCTCAGATCGTCAAAGGCAGTGAATGTGATCAGGAGTGAACTAATTATAAAGAGTGTCTTTGCAGCCAGAATACGCCTTTAAAGAAACAACTAACATGATCTGTGATATTCCACTCTATGATAATTTAATTATATACAAAGTTTGATATGTTAACTTAAGAGCTATTGCTAAGATAGTGGTCAGTATGATAAAAACTATAATAGAATCGATTTTAATTCTTCTCACTCGTTTTTTTTCTTTTCTTTCCTTAGCTTTCAAGCTTTCCAGTTATGACTCAACTTTGAACTGATTAGCCTGTTAATCGCTTCACGCGCGTCCACCCTCTCTCTTATTTTATACTTTCCTTACTATTATAATTTCGTTGTAGCATGTCCTTTTTCTTTCCTATTTTTTCTTTATAATAAAACGGTAGGATCCATTATCTAACTGAGGTGACCGTTACTCATACGAATTCAGCGGGGATCATCAGGATTTACATTTTTTTCTATTCATCTTGACGATTGGACCAGTCTCATTTTTACCGGAGATAGTTGCTGCATGATAACGGCCATAACATTTTAGGGACATGAAATGTTAGGTCCTAGAGCATGAGTACCAAGCCGATTGATTGGCGGGTGCTCTCCGACCAGTCCGTCTAACCTAAATAAGGGCCAAATTGGAATGGTGGCATTTATAAGACCTGCTCCAAGAACCCAGGGTTCCACCCTTAAGCAATTACGAACACCACCCATGACCAAACCAGGTGGTGATTCGAGAATACCCTCTACAGACGGTTTCAGTCGGGTATATTCTAAAGCCTAGATGAAATAACTGTACTCACATGTAGTTACATTGGTAGGGGTGAACCTCTTATGATCTGTGGGTAGTAAGCGTAGGGGATTAAATGGTAGAAATCAAGTGAGGTTCCGGAGAAATGAGCGACAATTACGGACACTGATAAGGTAAAGCTATCAACAGTGCCCTTCGAGTTTCACCGTAGCAAAAGGAAGTCCGGATCATATTATCTGATGATTGGAGCAAAGACTTAATTTTTTAACCACTTGAGGCAAGTGCTGTAAGTTATCAGCTTTTTTAGATTTTATACTACGTAGCTCACGAGCATTCGAGCACGTCTGATTTTTATTGGCAAATATTTGCTTTTTGATATTTCCAGTTTCTTTTAATACATATCTTTATTCTTCTAGACTGGCTGCCAACCCGAGAGCTCGACGATTCATTCTGGGTAATTTATGAGGAAGATTGCGTTCCGGTCTGCCCGCTCAAAAACCGCTAAACCGCGCGGTGACTATCAAAAATAACAACACCAGCTGTGTAATTCTTTGTTTATTTATCGTAATTTGTCCGTAAATTCTTTGTTTAGATATGAAGATGGGATATTAGTGTTTTGAATAGACTGAGGATAGATAGATAGATAGATAAAAACAAACAAAATAATATAGATAGATATGAACAATTAGAGATAGATAGATATTTCGCGACAAGTAAATGTATTTTTGTTTTGGGGGGGTCGCTTCTTTTTTTGTCGTAATTCTTGTTTATTTAAACTAAAAACAACGACATTAAACAAACATGAATAAAAAATATCTTAGTATTTAAAGTAAAGGTAAAGTAAAGTCGACGGGGTGGCCTAAAGTCGGTATCAGCCAGTCAGCGAGGGAGTCTATCCCCTTTTCAATAGCGCTAGAACCAAGGGTTGTTTTTTAGCATCTGAGGTGGGGCGCCACACCTACCATCAGCTCCTTACTTTACCGCACAGATCCCTGTGCTACTCATACGCTGAGTTGGCGGGGACCGGTATCGAACTAGGAACCTTGTGGTTTCTAACGAACGCTCTACCGACTGAGCTATTTTAATAGTCACCTGGGCAGCAAACCCTTGAGGCAGGAGACCGGGACGCACTTCCTCATAAATTACCTTATTCTGTCCTGTTAATTTTACCAGAGATGGAGCTAGAAAGAGTCATATTTACGCATTAACAAAGGGCACTAGTGAAATTTTGCAGAGACTACCACACCTGAAATTCAACTCAGTTCGCTTATCCATTTTACATGTCAGCTGACCCCCCACCCCACTCAACACCGTATTGAAAGTTATCGTAATTCACGAAGAATTTCATCTCAGGATTCGAATGCTAAAATCTTTTTGATCTTATTTAAAAGCCAAGATTGAATAAAAAAATAAGTGCACTTTACCGGTTTATCTCAGTCGGTAGAGCATCCGCTAGGAATCGCAAGGTTCCTGGTTCGATACCACCCCGACAACTGAGCGCATGAGTAGCACATAGCACATATTGGATAATCTGAGCTGTGCTGTAAAGTGAGGAGCTGACGGTGGATAAGGCGCTCCACTTCAGCAAAAATATCCCTGTGTTAAGCGAAAAGGGGATAGATCCCTCGCTGTAAGACTGAAACCGATAATAGGCCATTCCTCCAACTTTGCGTTTTACTTATTTTAGTTTGGTTTGTTTTGTTTTACGGCATATCAACCCCGGTGGGGTTATTTAATGTTGATAAAGTTTTAAAATTAAATTCATTCTTAATGGATAATCAAATTTTGTTTATAAACTGATGTTTTCTATTTAATCCATAGATGGGACCCTGACATGTACTACCACACCGGGTCAGAATGGACCAGGGAGCAATGTGATGAAAGGGTGCTCCACATTCCCTAAACCTCCAAAACTGGAACCTCACTATCAGATAGAGTTTTAACATCATTCCCAGGACATGTAGACCCCCAGTCACCGCCTTCTAGCACCCATATGATAAAAAGGGTTGGGGTTTGCCATAAGGGCAATAGGTTGGGGCAATCATAGAAATGCTAGGGCTTGATGTGACCAGCCGATTGATCGAGGGGGCATCTCAGACCCCCCCCCCCCCGTCTAGCCCAAGAAAGGGCCAAAGTGGAGTTTTTAAAGTCATGGACTGCTTATCCACTGGGTTCTATCTTTAAGCATCATGGGTCGCCACCCACGGCCAACAGCTGGCCTCATTGGGGAGTTTTACCCCTCTGCATAGGTGCTGTCGGTGCATTTGTGGGCTTTTAAAATGAATAAAAACTTCTGAGCGTCTTGACGCTAGCGTTCAGACTTAACGGGCAGATTAATAATGTCTGATCTAATACTTAAAAAAAAAAAAAAAACCTCACTGATGTAACCTTACCGTAGCTCCGCTACTTGGGTGGGGATGTATTGTGGGGATTTAAAATAATAAAAAAAGTTCTGAGCGTCTGGACGCTGGCGTTCAGACTTAACGTGCAAATTAATAAAGTCTTGATCTATACTTCAAAACAGTTGTGTCTTGTTATTTCTCTTCATCATTTCATTTAATATTCCCTATACATTCTAATGCCCTAGCCGACAAGGGCGGTTTACTTACTTTACTGTTCAAGGTTGTAAATTTCCACAGGCGCAGCACAATCTGAGACTTAATTATTTGTCCTTGTGCCAGACTAGGTAAATCTAGTAAATATCAAAAAATTCAATCTTTTATCTTTTGCTTTGTTGTTGGTTTCAAATTAGTTCAAAGAAAAAAACAAGAAAAACAAAAATGTGATAATGGTAATAAAAATCGATCTTTCTCGTCATGCGCATCTCTCGTTGTAGAGAGGAACGCCATTGTTTTCTTTCTTTTCTTTTCTTTTCTTTTGTTGTTGTTGTTGTTGTTGTTGTCTTGTCTGAAATTGTATCGTTTCTATTTCAACAAAACATGAACAATTATAAGAAAAAAAAAAAGAAAAAAAGAAAAAAAAAAGATAAAGAAGTAGAAGAAAATCGCCACAAATGATGTAAATAGATGCGTATTTCATATCGATATATATAATATATATTACCAACCCCTCCGCACGGGCAGGATGTGACACAAGGTCAATTTTTTAAGCAGAGTTCAACATGTTTGAATTCAGAATTTTCCTTCTCCTAGACCGGTTGCCTAACCAAGGTTAAAGAGCCCAGTCTGCCCTACTATTTATCCATAGCTGGAGGGAGAGTAGGATTCATACCTTTCCCAAGGGTATTAGCGCTAAGTGAAATGCAATTACCACGCCCAGGATTTGAACTCGGGGCGACAAGTCCATTTCCCATGCCTTTAACCCTTAAACCACGCGCTTCCATATTTCATATCGATATAAGTGCTTGGACTTTTAGATCAGGTACAGTTCGAATGTTGTTTCTTTAGGAAAAAAGAATCTCTTCCCATCGTTGAATTTAGGCGCAACACAGTCTTTCTATCCTGTACTTTTTGTTTGACCTTTTATATATGTATTTTTACCCACCCCTCTGCACGATCAGGATGCGACACAAGGTCAATTTCTTAAGCATGGCAAATACTCCACCTTATCAATCACGAAGCGACAATAATAGAAACTGATTATAGATGTATTTTGAACTTATCGACAAAGAGAACGTTTACAATATACAAAAGAATTCTCTCCCACTCTCTCCCTCCCTCTCACTCTCTCTCACTCCGCCTATCTCTCACTCCGCCTCTCTCTCTCAGTGTATCTCTCTCTCAGTCTATCTCACACTCTCACTCTCTCTCACTCTGCCTCTCTCACACCCCCATCTCTCTCTCTCTCCGTCTATATCACCCCCTCTCACTCTCTCTCACTCCGCCTATCTCACACTCCGCCTCTCTCTCACTGCACCTCTCTCTCTCAATCTATCTCTTCTCATTCTATCTCACACTCTCTCACTCTCTCTCACTCTGCCTCTCTCACACTCCCCCATCTCTCTCTCTCTCCGTCTATATCACCCCCTCTCACTCTCTCTCACTCGCCTCTCTCACTCCACTCCTATGTCACTTCACCCCCTCTCTTCTCAGTCTATTTCACCCCCTCTCACTCTCTCTCACTCTGCTCTCTCACACTCCCCCTTTCTCTCTCAGTCTCTCTCTCTCTCTCTCTCAGTCTATCTCACCCCCCCCTCTCTCTCTTCTCTCTCTAACTCTGTATATATCCAGACAGACAATGGAAATTAAATGACATGACGCGTAATTGTTCTTTTATTTCATGGTAATATTTTCCTAATTTCTCGTATCACCTTATACACACACACACACACACACACACACACATATATATATATATATTATATATATATATATATATATATATAAAGATAAAACCTACTTAAAGTTTCGCTTAGTGCTCTTCAGGGCTAAGATCCGCTCTTAGCCCTGAAGAGCACTAAGCGAAACCTTAAGTAGGTTTATCTGACTCATTAGATTTATCTTTATTATTTGCTCTACTTAGGTATTGAGCACTCTTTACTTATTAGCTTTAGTATATCCTGGCAGTTTATATATTTTTCTTTTGGCCAAGTATTGTATCAATAGATATTTGTTGGTACGAATATCTTGGTCTTTTCTTTTTTTCCAAAAATGTTTCCCCATGTGATGTTTGATAGTATATTTTTACAATCAAACTATTTGCCGGGTTTTTTTCAACCGCGGGGATTTACCAACAATTTGGTGTTATATATATATATATATATATATTATATATATATGTGTGTGTGTGTGTGTGTGTGTGTGTGTGCTGTGTAATACGAAATTCAAAATCCTATTTTGTGAATGATTTCACAATTACCCAATACAGTAATACTCTATTGTATCAACTAATACACATATACACGTGTGTGTGTATGTGTGTGTGTGTGTGTGTGTGTAATACAGAATTTAAAACCATATTTTGTGTCACAATTTCCCAATCATTCAATAATAAGTATCCCACCAATGGGACGATACAGTGTTACATAAAACGCATGGAATATAAATCTGAATTGGATGTACATTACAAAAGATCAAAGATCAAGAATTCTATAGAACAACAGATTTAATGAAGATATAAAAATAAAAGTAAAGTCGTCGAGGTGGCCTAAAGTCGGTATCAGTCATACAGCGAGGGAGACTATCCCCTTTTCACTAGCGCTAGACCAAGGAGATTGTTTTTGCATCTGAGGTGGAGCGCCACAACAACCATCGTCTCCTAACTTTACCGCACAGATCCCTGTGCTACTCATACGCTGAGTTGCGAGGGCCGGTATCAAACTAGGACCTTGTGAGTTCTAGCCGAACGCTCTACCGACCTGAACTAACCAAGCCCTTCAATGAAGATATTTTCGATAAAAATTCAGTGTGGATTTCCACTTTGGCCCTATCTTGGGCTAGACGGGCGGTCGGTGAGGCCCCCTCCCAATCAATCGGCTGGTCACGTCAAGCCCTAGCACCTATAATGATTTTCCAACCCTATTGCCCTTATGCAAGCCCCAACCCTTTTTATTATATGGGTGCTAGAAGGCAGTGTCTGCGGGTCTACATGTCCTGGGAATGACGTTAAACTCTATCTGATGGTGAAGTTCCAGTTTGGAGATTTGGGGAATGTGGAGCACCCCTTCATCACCATTGCTCCCTGGTCCACTCTGACCGGAGTGGTAGTACCTGTTAGGATCCCATCTATGGGTTAAATAGAAAACATGAGTTCAAAACAAAATTGTATTATCCATTAAGAATGAAATTATTTCAAAATTTTGTCGGCAATTAAACATTTTTGAATACCAAATTGCAATAGAAGTATTCGGCATAAATAACCCAAGGGGTTGACACCGTAAAATCCAACCAACCTACCAACCAATCAGTGTGGATTGTAATTTACAAAAGAAAATTACAATTCCTTTAATTTCAAGGTTAAATCTTCACTTTTCCGTTTTGTTGTTGCTTGCATTATAATGTTATTGTAACAAGATTTATAGAAACCTATTTTAATGTGTCGTCTCTTTCGTTTGTGAAAATTATTTTCATATAGAAACCGGCATTATATTTCATTTCATTTGTCGTTTTGTGTACATTCGGAAATCTACATATATACGTAATATTTAATAATAATATATAAATAATAATAATAATAATAATAATCAAACTTAAAAATAAAAATGGAATAATGTTTGTTCATTTCTTAAAGAATGAAAAACATTTATTTTATTTTTTAGTGAAGTACGTTTTACTTTCAAAAATATTTAAAAGGAAATTTTACCCAGCATGCTTAGCTAAAAACAAAAAAACAAAACAAACAAACAAAAAGTAAAAATTTAATAGAAGTTTAGTAAATATTTTTAAAATACCAAATACAAATATTAAGTTGTTTCTAAGAAGAGAATACAATTTTTATAGAATTCAATCTTTTCCCGCTAAATTGAATCATGACAAAAAAAAAAAAAAAAAAAAGATAAAAAACGGTAGTCAATTAGCGAAATCAAAATGAAATCCTGTCTGTCGAACAGAATAAAACAAAACAAAAACAAAAATAAGAACAAAAATAAGAACAAAAATAAGAACAAAACAAACAAACAAAAAAACAACCAATTTGTCGCTGATTCAGTAAAATCAGGAAACCAAAACAAATTAATACAATCTAGATGACGTTCCACTGACTTAAAAAAAAAGATTTACACTTGCTTCAACATTATTTACAATCAAATGACAAAGATGATGTTGTTTTTGTTGTTTTTTTAAAGAAAGTACCAATGGACAAGAGCAAATTAAATCAAGCTAAAAATAAGACGAATATTCAAACCTACAAAAACATAGCACCAGTTATTTAGAATATTCTTGAAATATTTAACAATTCTGAGATAATGGATTTTGATTATCGCAAATATTCTTAGGATTCATTTTCACGGAGACTTATTCGCATTTTCCCGATAAAGATAAAAAGAAAAAAAAATAGATTAATCAGCCTAATCTAATAAAGATTACGTGTGGGAATGAAAATATTTTTGATGAGAATTTCCAATATTTCATACTACTACTACTACTACTACTACTACTACTACTACTATTATTTACTCCTTTTGAGTTTTCACGTCAGCGTTAGCTGATGTTCTTTCACTGGAGTCTGAGTGACAGCAAGTCTCCTCAGGTCTCCAGGATTCTTCTACTTACTTCCTATCAAATAAATTATCCAAGTAAGATGAACAGGACATGCTGGAGAAGCACTGACGCATTCTCCTGTGGTCACTCAAGCAAGAAAACACCAGTGGAGACCAACGAGCATAAGCCTACATAAATCAGCTATGTGTGGATTTTGGACGGTGCGTGAGGACCTGCGAGAGGCGATTGATGATAGGACAGTTGACGAGAGAGAGTCATGGATATACACGTTTATTTCCATCTTCTTCTTCTTCTTCTTCTTCTTTCTTCTTCTTCTATTATTATAATTATTATTATATTATTATTATTTGATTTTTCACATCAGTGTTAGCTGATGGTCTTTCACTGGAGTCTGAGTGACACAAGTCTCCTCAGGTCTCAGGACTCTTTCTGAGTATTCTGGCAGATTGCAGCAGTGCAGTGTTCTGATGGTTTCAATCCTTCCTCTGATATCCAAACTTTCCAAACCCTTTTTCTAATGCTTTTGGGACTGTTCCAAGTGCACCAACTACAATTGGTATAACTTTCACTTTCATATTCCATAACTTTTTCAGTTCTCTGGCAAGGTCCAGATATTTGTCAATTTTTTCATTTTCCTTTAACTTCACCCTGTGATCGCTGGCACTGCAAAATCCACCAATTATTATTATTATTATTATATTTATTATTATTATTATTTACTCCTTTTGAGTTTTCACATCAGCGTTAGCTGATGTTCTTTCACTGGAGTCTGAGTGACAGCAAGTCTCCTCAGGTCTCCAGGTCTCTTCTGAGTATTCTGGCAGATTGCAGCAGTGCAGTGTTCTAGGTGGTATCAATCCTTCCTCTGATTTTCAGACTTTCAAAACCCCTTACCAATCCTTTTGGGACCGTTCCAAGTGCACCAACTATAATTGGGTATCACTTTGACTTTCATATTCCATAACTTTTTCTGTTCTCTGGCAAGGTCCAGGTATTTGTCCATTTTTTCATTTTCCTTTAGCTTCACCCTGTGATCTGCTGGAACTGCAAAATCCACCAGCTGACAAGTTTATTTTTGTTAATCAACACTAGGTCTGGCCTTCTTGCTGGGATAAAGGTGATCCGTTTTTATTATTATTATTATTATTATTATTATTATTATTATTATTATTATTATTATTATTATTATTATTCAATAAACCAAAATGTGACATAGATTAACTCTTAACATCCTGTTTGAGAATGTTAAGTCAGAGACCCATTCCTATAAGGATTTATCAAAAATGGCTAAAAATGGTCTTTTCATTTAAAGTTACCTGTTATTTTCCGTAAATCAAAGACTGCTTAAATATGTTTAATATTACATTTAAACAAAGGCTATCGTTTTTAAAGATGTCTGCTGAGAGGCTATGAGAATATAACCATATTAACACAAACACGTGGGGGTAGATGCAAAAAAATAGAGCGGCCTAGCGCTTCACGTTAAGCAAGGCACGGAGGGGGGTGAGGCAGAGAGGAGAGTAGCCTCGACAGAAAAGAGAGCCAGAAAGGGAGAGAAAAGCCAGCAGCCGGAAACCATCAGAGTTTATGTGCATTCATTGCACCAAAGACTGTCATTCAAGAATTGGCCTGCAGAGTCACTTGCGCAGATGCAGATAAACATTTTTACTTTTTATTTTGGACACTACGCTATCGCCCTTAGTGGACGGAAAGGATCCAATATAATCGTTTGGGGTGGATTAGGAAAGCAAATGTGACTTCCAGCGGGTGGAATGAGGTGCTATAGGACGTTAAGAGTAAAGTCATAAAAGGTGTAAGGACGAAGGCTATGACTGCATGTCTGCAATAAATACCCAAAGATGGAAGAATGTTTGGTTGAATTCCTCCCTCCCCGCCAAAAAGAGAAAAAAGGGGAGGGGAGACCTTATGGGATATTCTACATTCGGTGATTCATGAAAAACCTGATACTAGTTTCTATAAAATAAATTCTATTCTTCTACAAATAAGAATTATTTTCTTCTATATGGAAATTGTAGTAACGCCCGATTATGAATTGCCCAGCTCAACTGAGTCTTCTTTTTACACAGATCTTTAATTATTTACTTATAATTTCCTACTTTTTTATTTCAGAATACAACTGATGGTAAATTGCCAAGTTTTTGTGGATATGGGGTTATCACGAAACATTTAGCGTGTCAATCCTAATGAGATTATTAATTTCAAATGAGAAACATAAATTGTATATTATATATATATATATATATATAATATATGGTGTGTGTGTGTGTGTGTGTGTGTTGTGTAAAATATGAATTTGAAGGCAATTTACAAGTGCAATGGAATAGGTGTTAAATGATGTTTATTTACCTTTTTATTCTAAATATTTTCGGGAAAAATTCCATCATCAGAGGTCATAGAAGTACTTTTGTTTTTTTATACTTATCCCACGGCGCCGACGTAATCGTTTGTTGTTATTAAGTTGAAGGAACGTCAGATATATAAAATATTGGAATAAATAAATAAATAAACATCATTTAATACCTATTTCATTGCATTGTAAATTGCCAGCAAATTTATATTTTACACATACATACATAATGCTTCAAACAACTATTAAAAAAAAACTTATTTCACCACGCCTGAGCGAGGCTAAATTTATAGTAAAAAAACCCCCAAAAAAAACTAAAGGATTTTCGAAAATCTGCACGAGCCCACGTACAAACGGACCGACATGCCATCACGGGAAACCCGAACATTTCAAATATTCTGGCGTTCTTCAATTTAATAACAACAAACGATTCACGCCGGCGCCGTGGGATAAGTACTAAAAACACAAGTACTTCTATGACCTCTGATGATGGGAACTTTCCCGAAATATTTAGGAATAAAAAGGTAGATAACATCATTTTAACTCACCTATTCCATTGCATTGTAAATTGCCTTCAAATTTATATTTTACACATACATATAATGCTTCAAACAAACTATAAAAGAAAACCTTATAATATTATATATAATGTGTGTGTGTGTGGTGTGTGTGTGTGTGTGTATTCTTTATATAATGAATGTTATATACCGAACCAATTTTCCGTTGCTTCTTTTATGGGATATTCATTATTTAAAAAAAACCTATACCAAAACTTTTCTTTCTGACGATGACCTAAAGTCGAAACTAATTGAAAATAAATAACATAAATAAATATTCTATCTGTTTTATCACTCTTAATTCGATTCCTGCCAGTAGACTGCTGCCCCACGTCACTCGCATGTTTTTAAATGTCTCGCTGCTATCTTATGCAAATAAGGCTATAGCATAAAAAAATGGCAGTTTTGCGAACGGCTTTTCAGAAAGTAGTTCGGACACCCAAGGCAGCGAATGCGTTTGGCTACTGGTAAGTCACTGTCACTCCGACTCCAAGAAAAATAGTAAAAGAAGAAATAGTACTGATGCCGACAAAGATGAGGAGGAAGAAAACAAAGCGATCGTAAAGCTTAAGAAACAAGGAATGTGGTAAATTGTAATAAGTAATTGAGAGTTTTATTATTACTCCTTTTGTGTATATCTTTAGCTTTCTAAAACTATATAAACTCCCAAGAAAACTGCAACTGTATTCTAAGTAGAATAAAGCTTTCTGAAGACCAACCTGTGTGTTCATTTATTACTACAAAGAGTGGCGGAATTTAGGAAATTATGCGTAACGAATTCATTAGAAAAGTTAGCTTAATATTGTATTAGAGGAATCTTCTGGTAATTGAGATAAAAAGGTTAATGCTGAAATGATTATATTAAATAAACAAACAGAATTAAAAGAATAAATAACAAGATGTTTGGGTTGAACTGAGTTATTCTTTATGTGTTATTTTAGCAATAATCAATAATTTACAAAATATCTTCTTTTGTGTTGAGTATTAATTTTTGTATGTGTATGTCAATGCTTTTCGAATTCTTTCAGCGGCTGAAGGAAAAGGTTAATGCTGAATGAATCATAAAACAAAAACAAAGACAAAAGTTGAACAGACGTATTTTTTGTATTATTTTGGAAATCAAACTATAAATAGCAGGACCCGAGGATATATCACAGTATGATGATTTAATTATTACAACGTTTGATATGTTTACTAAAGAGCTATTACTAAACAGTTAAATATGTATGAAAGTGTAATATTTGCATTTAACTCCCTCACGTTTTCTTTTTATTCTTTCCTTCTTTTGTAATAGCTCTTTGGTAAACATATCAAACGTTGTAATAATTAAATCATCATACTGTGATATATCCTCGGGTCCTGCTATTTATAGTTTGTTTCCAAAATAATACAAAAAAATTACGTCTGTTCAACTTTTTTCTTTGTTTGTTTTATGATTCATATCAGCATTAACCTTTTCCTTCAGCCGCTGAAAGAATTCGAAAAGCATTGACATACACATACAAAAATTAATACTCACACAAAAGAAGATATTTTGTAAATTATTGATTATTGCTAAAATAACACATAAAGAATAACGTCAGTTCAACCCAACATCTTGTTATTTATTCTTTTAATTCTGTTTGTTTTATTTTATAATCCATTTCAGCATTAACCTTTTATCTCAATTACCCAGAAGATTCCTCTAATACAATATTAAGCTAACTTTTCTAATGAATTCGTTACGCATAATTTCCTAAATTCACGCCACTCTTTGTAGTAATAAATGAACACACACGGTTGGTCTTCAGAAAGCTTTATTCTACTTAGAATACAGTTGCAGTTTTCTTGGGAGTTTATATAGTTTTAGAAAGCTAAAGATATACACAAAAGGGAGGTAATAATAAAACTCTCAATTACTTATTACAATTTACCACATTCCTTGTTTCTTAGCTTTACGATTTCGCTTTGTTTTCTTCCTCCTCATCTTTGTCGGTAATCAGTACTATTTCTTCTTTTACTATTTTTCTTGGAGTAGGAGTGACAGTGACTTACCAGTAGCCAAACGCATTCGCTGCCTTGGGTGTCGAACTACTTTCTGAAAGCCGTTCGCAAAACTGCCATTTTTTTATGCTATAGCCTTATTTGCATAAGATAGCAGCGAGACATTTTAAAAACATGCGAGTGACGTGGGGCAGCAGTCTACTGGCAGGAATCGAATAAGAGTGATAAAACAGATAGGAATATTTATTTTATGTTATTTATTTTTCAATTAGTTTCGACTTTAGGTCATCGTCAGAAGAAAAGTTTTGGTATAGGTTTTTTTTTAAATAATGAATATCCCATAAAAGAAGCAACGAAAATTGGTTCGGTATATAACATTCATTATATAAAAGAATACACACACACACACACACACACACACACACATATATATATATATATAAGGTTTTCTTTATAGTTTGTTTGAAGCATTATATGTATGTGTAAAATATAAATTTGAAGGCAATTTACAATGCAATGGAATAGGTGTTAAATGATGTTTATCTACCTTTTTATTCCTAAATATTTTCGGGAAAAGTTCCCATCATCAGAGGTCATAGAAGTACTTGTGTTTTTTAGTACTTATCCCACGGCGCCGGCGTAATCGTTTGTTGTTATTAAATTGAAGGAACGCCAGATATTTGAAATGTTCGGGGTTTCCCGTGATGGCATGTCGGTCCGTTTGTACGTGGGCTCGTGCAGATTCTTCGAAATTCCTTTAGTTTTTTTGGGGTTTTTTTACTATAAATTAAGCCTCGCTCAGGCGTGGTGAAATAAGTTTTTTTTAATAGTTTGTTTGAAGCATTGTATGTATGTGTAAAATATAAATTTGCTGGCAATTTACAATGCAATGAAATAGGTATTAAATGATGTTTATTTATTTATTTATATTCCAAATATTTTATATATCTGACGTTCCTTCAACTTAATAACAACAAACGATTACGTCGGCGCCGTGGGATAAGTACTAAAAAACAAAAGTACTTCTATGACCTCTGATGATGGGAATTTTTCCCGAAAATATTTAGGAATAAAAGGTAAATAAACATCATTTAAACCTATTCCATTGCATTGTAAATTGCCTTCAAATTCATATTTTACACACACACACACACACACACACACATATATATATATATATATATATATATATATATACAATTTATGTTTTCTCATTTGAAATTAATAATCTCATTAGGATGTGACACGCTTAAATGTTTCGTGATAACCCCATATCCACAAAAACTTGGCAATTTACCATCAGTTGTATTCTGAAATAAAAAAGTAGGAAATTATAAGTAAATAATTAAAGATCTGTGTAAAAAGAAGACTCAGTTGAGCTGGGCAATTCATAATCGGGCGTTACTACAATTTCCATATAGAAGAAAAATAATTCTTATTTGTAGAAGAATAGAATTTATTTATAGAAACTAGTATCAGGTTTTTCATGATCACCGAATGTAGAATATCCCATAAGGTCTCCCCTCCCCTTTTTTTCTCTTTTTTGGCGGGGAGGGAGGAATTCAACCAAACATTCTTCCATCTTTGGGTATTTATTGCAGACATGCAGTCATAGCCTTCGTCCTTACACCTTTTATGACTTTTTAACTCTTAACGTCCTATAGCACCTCATTCCACCCGGCTGGAAGTCACATTTGCTTTAATCCACCCCAAACGATTATTATTGGATCCTTTCCGTCCACTAAGGGCGATAGCGTAGTGTCCAAAATAAAAAGTAAAATGTTTTATCTGCATCTGCGCAAGTGACTCTGCAGGCCAATTCTTGAATGACAGTCTTTGGTGCAATGAATGCACATAAACTCTGATGCTTTCCGGGGCTGCTGGCTTTTCTCTCCCTTTCTGGCTCTCTTTTCTGTCGAGGCTACTCTCCTCTCTGCCTCACCCCCTCCGTGCCTTGCTTAACGTTGAAGCGCTAGGCCGCTCTATTTTTTTGCATCTACCTCCCACGTGTTTGTGTTAATATGGTATATTCTCATAGCTCTCCAGCAGACATCTTTAAAACGATAGCCTTTGTTTAAATGTAATATTAAACATATTTAGCAGTCTTTGATTTACGGAAAATAACAGGTAACTTTAAATGAAAAGACCATTTTTAGCCATTTTTTGATAAATCCTTATAGGAATGGGTCTCTGGACTTAACATTCTCAACAGGATGTTAAGAGTTAATCTATGTCACATTTTGGTTTATTGAATAATAATAATAATAATAATAATAATAAATAATAATAATAATAATATAATAATAATAATAAAAACGGATCACCTTATCCCAGCAAGAAGGCCAGACCTAGTGTTGATTAACAAAAAATAACTTGTCAGCTGGTGGATTTTGCAGTTCCAGCAGATCACAGGGTGAAGCTAAAGGAAAATGAAAAAATGGACAAATACCTGGACCTTGCCAGAGAACAGAAAAAGTTATGGAATATGAAAGTCAAAGTGATACCAATTATAGTTGGTGCACTTGGAACGGTCCCAAAAGGATTGGTAAGGGGTTTTGAAAGTCTGAAAATCAGAGGAAGGATTGATACCACCTAGAACACTGCACTGCTGCAATCTGCCAGAATACTCAGAAGAGACCTGGAGACCTGAGGAGACTTGCTGTCACTCAGACTCCAGTGAAAGAACATCAGCTAACGCTGATGTGAAAAACTCAAAAGGAGTAAATAATAAAATAATAATAATAATAATAATAATAATAATAATTGGTGGATTTTTGCAGTGCCAGCGGATCACAGGGTGAAGTTAAAGGAAAATGAAAAAAATTGACAAATATCTGGACCTTGCCAGAGAACTGAAAAAGTTATGGAATATGAAAGTGAAAGTTATACCAATTGTAGTTGGTGCACTTGGAACAGTCCAAAAGCATTAGAAAAGGGTTTGGAAAGTTTGGATATCAGAGGAAGGATTGAAACCATTCAGAACACTGCACTGCTGCAATCTGCCAGAATACTCAGAAGAGTCCTGGAGACCTGAGGAGACTTGCTGTCACTCAGACTCCAGTGAAAGACCATCAGCTAACACTGATGTGAAAAATCAAATAATAATAATAATAATAATAATAATAATAATAAGAAGAAGAAGAAGAAGAAGAAGAAGAAGAAGAAGATGGAAATAAACGTGTATATCCATGACTCTCTCTCGTCAACTGTCCCTATCATCAATCGCCTCTCGCAGGTCCTCCACGCAC
>CM042150.1:100265563-100273063 GCA_023376005.1 Doryteuthis pealeii
CGTCAAGACGCTCAGAAGTTTTTATTCATTTTAAAGCCCCCACAAATGCACCGACAGCACCTATGCAGAGGGGTAAAACTCCCCCAATGAGGCCAGCTGTTGGCCGTGGGTGGCGACCCATGATGCTTAAAGATAGAACCCAGGTGGATAAGCAGTCCATGACTTTAAAAACTCACTTTGGCCCTTTCTTGGGCTAGACGGGGGGGGGGGGTCTGAGATGCCCCCTCCGATCAATCGGCTGGTCACATCAAGCCTAGCATTTCTATGATTGCCCCAACCTTATTGCCCTTATGGCAAACCCCAACCCTTTTTATCATATGGGTGCTAGAAGGCGGTGACTGGGGGTCTACATGTCCTGGGAATGATGTTAAACTCTATCTGATAGTGAGGTTCCAGTTTTGGAGGTTTAGGGAATGTGGAGCACCCTTTCATCACCATTGCTCCCTGGTCCATTCTGACCCGGTGTGGTAGTACATGTCAGGGTCCCATCTATGGATTAAATAGAAAAACATCAGTTTATAAACAAAATTTGATTATCCATTAAGAATGAATTTATTTTAAAACTTTATCAACATTAAATAACCCACCGGGGTTGATATGCCGTAAAACAAAACAAACCAAACTAAAATAAGTAAAACGCAAAGTTGGAGGAATGGCCTATTATCGGTTTCAGTCTTACAGCGAGGGAGTCTATCCCCTTTTCGCTAACACAGGGATATTTTTTGCTGAAGTGGAGCGCCTTATCCACCGTCAGCTCCTCACTTTACAGCACAGCTCAGATTATCCAATATGTGCTATGTGCTACTCATGCGCTCAGTTGTCGGGGTTGGTATCGAACCAGGAACCTTGCGATTCCTAGGCGGATGCTCTACCGACTGAGATAAACCGGTAAAGTGCACTTATTTTTTTATTCAATCTTGGCTTTTAAATAAGATCAAAAAGATTTTAGCATTCGAATCCTGAGATGAAATTCTTCGGTGAATTACGATAACTTTCAATACGGTGTTGAGTGGGGGTGGGGGGTCAGCTGACATGTAAAATGGAATAAGCGAACTGAGTTCGAATTTCAGGTGTGGTAGTCTCTGCAAAATTTTCACTAGTGCCCTTTGTTAATGCGTAAATATGACTCTTCTAGCTCCATCTCTGGGTAAAATTAACAGGACAGAATAAGGTAATTTATGAGGAAGTGCGTCCCGGTCTCCTGCCTCAAGGGTTGCTGCCCGGTGACTATTAAAATAGCTCAGTCGGTAGAGCGTTCGGTTAGAAACCACAAGGTTCCTAGTTCGATACCGGTCCCCGCCAACTCAGCGTATGAGTAGCACAGGGATCTGTGCGGTAAAGTAAGGAGCTGATGGTAGGTGTGGCGCCCCACCTCAGATGCTAAAAACAATCTCCTTGGTCTAGCGCTATTGAAAAGGGGATAGACTCCCTCGCTGACTGGCTGATACCGACTTTAGGCCACCCCGTCGACTTTACTTTACTTTTACTTTAAATACTAAGATATTTTTTATTCATGTTTGTTTAATGTCTTGTTTTTAGTTTAAATAAACAAGAATTACGACAAAAAAAGAAGCGACCCCCCCAAAAAAAAAATACATTTACTTGTCGAAAATATCTATCTATCTCTAATTGTTCATATCTATCTATATTATTTTGTTTGTTTATCTATCTATCTATCTATCTCAGTCTATTCAAAACTATATATCCATCTTCATATCTAAACAAGAATTACGACAAATTACGATAAATAAACAAGAATTACGACGAGCTGGTGTTGTTATTTTGATAGTCACCGGGTAGCGGTTTTTGAGGCGGGAGACCGGAACGCACTTCCTCATAAATTACCCAGAATAATCTGTCGAGCCTTGGTTGGCAGCCAGTCTAGAAGAATAAAGATATGTATTAAAAGAAACTGGAAATATCAAAAAGCAAATATTGCCAATAAAAATCAGAGTGCTCGAATGCTCGTGAGCATAGTAGTATAAAATCTAAAAAGTGATAACTTACAGCACTAGCCTCAAGTGGTAAAAATTAGTTTTGCTCCAATCATCAGATAATTATGACCGGACTTCCTTTTGCTACGTGAAACTCGAAGTCACTGTGATAGCTTTACCTATCAGTGTCCGTAATTGTGTCTCATTTTCTCCGGAACTCACTGATTCTACCATTAATCCCCTACCTTACTACCCACAGATTCATAAGAGGTTCACCCCTACCAATGTAACTACAATGTGAGTACAGTTATTTCATCTAGGCTTTAGAATATACCGACTGAACCTCTGTAGAGGGGTATTCCTCGAATCACCACCTGTTGGTCATGGGTGGTGATTCGTAATGCTTAAGGGTGGAACCCTGGGTTCTGAGCAGTCTATAACATGCCACACTTCAATTTGGCCCTTATTTAGGTTAGACGGACTGTCGGAGAGCACCCTCCAATCAATCGGCTGGTCACGTCATGCTCTAGGACCTAAAATTCATGTCCCTAAAATGTATGGCCGTTATCATGCAGCACTATCTCTGGTTAAAAATGGAGACTGTCCAAATCGTTCAAGATGAAATAGAAAAAATGTAAATCCTGATGATCCGCTGAATTCTTATGAGTAACGTCACCTCAGTTAGATAATGGATCCTACCGTTTTTATTATAAAGAAAAAATAGGAAAGAAAAAGGACATGCTACATACAAAATTATAATAAGTAAGAAAGTAGAATAAAGAGAGAGGGGGTGAGCGCGTGGAAGCGATAAGGCTAATCAGTTTCAATTGAGCATAATGGAAAGCTGAAAAGAAGGAAAGAAAGAAAAAACGAGTGAGAAAGAATTAAATCGATATTATTATAGTTTTTACATATTGAACTATTTAGCAATAGCTCTTAAGTTAACATATCAAACTTTGTAATAATTAAATTATCATAGAGTGGAATATCCACAGATCATGTTAGTTGTTCTTTAAAAGGCGTATTCTGGCTGCAAACACTTTTATAATTATGTCTCTGAATGTTTGAGATGAGGCTCGATGATTAGTATTAGCTGCGTTATTCGGACTATTGTCCTCATCTTCATTGTTATTTGTACAACGTTTCGGCCGATATGCACTCCGGCCCTATGATTGTCCCAACCCGATTATTTTCATAGCAATCCCAATCCTTTTTATTATATATAAGAAGACGGTGTTTGAAGGTCTTCAGTGCCCTGTGTATGATGTTAAGCTCTATCTGATTGTGAAGTTCCAATTCTGAGGCTTGGGAAATGTGGAGTAACCCTTCATTACCATTGCTCCCAGGTCTACTCTGACCCAGAGTGGTAATACCTGTAATAGCCCCATCTATCGGTTAAATATTTTTTTAATGTGTCTAAAAAATTGAGTACACCTCAAGAATGAATAAAACAAAACGTTTTCGGTATAAAATAACCCAACAAGAGTTTAAATGCCATAAATCCAACCAGCCAATCAACCAACTAATTTTTGGAGCTCTGTGAAGTGATGAGTATCCCTTCATGGTCATTACTCTAACCCGGAGTGGTAGTATGTGTTAGGGTGCCATGTATGGATTAAATAGAACAAATGACTTTTAAAAATGTTTAAAAATTAAGTTTAAAAATATTTTGAAAATACTTCAAGAATGGTAAAAAAAATAGTAAAAAAAAATATTAATATATTATAAAAATATTAATATATTATAAAAAATATATATAAAAAATATCAATATATTATAAAAAAATATATATAAAAAATGTTAATATATTATAAAAATATTAATATATCATAAAAAATATATATCAAAAATATTAATATATTATAAAAATATTAATATTATAAAAAATATTAATATATTAAAAAATATTTAATATATTAATAAAAATATTAATATATTGTAAAAAATGTTAATATTTATAAAAATATTAATATATCATAAAAATATATATCAAAAATATTAATATATTATAAAAAATTTAATAATATTAATAAAAAATATTAATATATTATAAAATATTAATATATTATAAAATATAAATATTGTAAAAATATAAATATTATAAAAAATATTATATTTGTAAAAATGTTAATATATTATAAAATATTAATATATCATAAAAAATATATATCAAAAATATTAATATATTATAAAAAATATTAATATATTATAAAATATTAATATATTGTAAAAATTTAATAATAAAAAAAAATATATAAAACATATTAATATATTATAAAAAATATTAATATATTGTAAAAAAATATATAACAAATATTAATATATTATAAAAAAAAAGAAGCTTTCGGCATAAAATAACCCAATAAAGGCTAACATGCCGTAAAAACCAACCAACGATGTGAGTAATGTCTACAGTAATTCTTTTGGAGATAAAAAAAAATTTTTCGATTGAAAATATTAAAAATGTCTTCGTGCAATTCTATTTCCAGTTCTATTTTTGAACTTTATTTTCTTTTCTTCGGAAACTTGCATCCCAATCGACAACTTTGTCAAAAGCACCTGCTGGCCTGAGAAACATAACTTTAGTTTCATTAACTAAACAAGTGGAATCCTCTCGAGCAGTTTTACTTTCCATCCAACCTTTTACCTTTTTTTTTTCTTTTTATTCATCAAATTCTGATATCCGCCAGGAATAACCATTTGTCACTACTCAATGGTCGTCGGCGTCTTGGTCGGTGGCGACGACTGCGATGGTGTCGGCGTCTTGGTCGGTGGCGACGACTGCGGTGGTGTCGGCGACCTCTGCGTCATCTACTTCCTTCCTGTTTGCAATCCAACGTCTCAGCCTCCAGTCGCTTCCTTCAACATTTGCACATTTACCAATAAGACTGATATATCACTTACTATCATATCACCTGCTTACAGCTATCTACGAAACTTAGTTTGGCATAAGGACACACTTGCGAAGATCAAACTTGCGAACCACGGCCTTATATATATAGAGACATTTACCAACCCCTTCGCACGAGCAGGATGTGACACAAGGTCAATTTCTTAAGCCGAGTTCAACAGGTTTGAATTCAGAGTTTTCCTTCCCTTAGACCGGTTGCCTAACCAAGGTTAAAGAGCCCAGTCTGCCCAACTATTTACCCATAGCTGGAGGGAGAGTAGGATTCATATCTTTCCCAAGGGTATTAGCTGTAAGTGAAATGCAATTACCGCGTCCAGGATTTGAACTCGGGACGGCGAGTCCATTTCCCATGACTTTAACCATTACACCACGTTCTTCCATATTTCATATCGATATAAGTGCTTGGACTTTTAGATCAGGTACAGTTCGAATGTTGTTTCTTTAGGAAAAAAGAATCTCTTCCCATCGTTGAATTTTGGCGCAACACAGTCTTTCTATCCTGTAGTTTTTGTTATATAATTCAGCATTCTAAATGATTCCATCTCCTTATTAAATGTCAAGGCACTGAAATTAGTAAACCAATTCATATACCTCGATAGCAATATCTCATCTACTGAAAGCGATGTTAATATACGTATAGGTAAAGCATGAACTACTATTAATTGGTTAACAACCATATGGAAATCTGATCTCTTGTTATATACCCACATGTTGCGGTTATATAAACCATGAGTTCTTTAATAGAGAGATGGCAGAGATAGACAGGCAGAGATGCATGGCTTGCATTGATGCATAACTTACTTTCTTCTCTGGCCGCTTGTGTGATGTCTAGTCGCCATGTTAACTTCTATTCCTAGGTTCCTGTTGGTTGTTTATCTTTGATTCATTTTCTTCTTCTTGGTCAGTCTTTTTTTGCCAAGACATGCATCCACCAACAACGCCATGCTATTTCTTTAAGACTTTTATTCTTAACTAAACTTCTTTCTCTAACTAAACACAGCGCGCATGTGCAAGTGAGCCCCAGCTAAGGCAAGACATGCCTCCTGCCTGACGTCCAAGCTGGTACTGAGGGATAACCAGCTCCCACGTGATTTCACGTGATTCGCGGGTTTTCCACCTGTGGGGTCAGAGGTCCTCCACCGTTTGTAAATTTCCATACTACACGGTGTTGTCAATAATCTATGCCACCACATAGATTATGCAATACTCTCTGATAAGATGTTGTATACCCTTTTTTTACTTCTTACTTCTATTCTTCTTCTGGCGTCTTTGACATCTTAAGTTCTTTTAGCGACTCTTCTAACATCTGGACTTCGTCTTGGTAGTCGGTTGCACTTAACTCATTCCTTCTTCTAGATCAGTCTTGTTACCAAGACATTCATTAATCACAAAACCGTGTTATTTTCTTAAGCTTTTATTTACTTAACTAAACATTTCATGTAACTAAACATCTGACTACCATATCGCGCGTATGCAGTAAGTTCCAGTTAAGGCAGTACATCTTCTCTGCCTGACGTCTAAACTGAAACTCAGGACCCAACCAGGTCCCACGTGACTTCACGTATTTCGCGGGCTTTCTGTACTATTCCATGTAAAGTCCCGCCCGTGATATGAAAAGGGCCATCCCTTTAGAAATACAGGCGATTGACAATAATCTTATGCAACCGCATAGATTATGTAACAAAGATAAAACCGGAATTCTTGCAAGCTGTGGCCCTGTCAGTTCTACTCAACGGTTGCACACCTTGGACTTTAACTAAGGATATTATTAATAATTTCAAACCATAGATGGGATCATAACAGATACTAAAACTCTGAGTCAGAGTGGATCAGAGAGTAATGGCAATGAAGGAGTACTCCACTCTCTATAATCTCCAGAACAAGAGCCTCACCATCAGATGTAGTTTAGCGTCGTACCCATGACACCCTTTTTGGGGGTGGGGAACTTTTTCCTCTTCAGGGGGTACAGTCAGTTTTCTAATCCTTTCTCAATGCTAACTGACGGGTTGAACGGAAATAGATGTGTCATTATAAGATACAAATCAAGAAGGGGAATTAACACTTCTACTCCCGTCAGTTAAATAATGGGACCATATGACCTTAAGGCACTCCTTTTGCGATTTCGATCCGTGGGGACATTTTTTCCATTTAGACCGTCAAAATCCGGTTAATTGTTTACAGACGATTTTTAGAGTTTTTTTTTTAATTATAAAACTAACCCCTAACCCTAACCCCTAACCTTAACCCCTAACAAACAACCGGACTTTTACGGTGTAAATGAGAAAAGTGTCCCCACGAGTCGAGATCGCGGAAGGGGTGCCTTAAGGTCATATAATGATATTGATTGGAACTTTCTTTGACAAAGGATTCCTGAAGAAGGTACTGCCGAAACATTGTAAGCACCTATATATTAATATTCATGTCCCTAAAATGTATGGCCGTTATCATGCAGCACTCTCTGGTTAAAAATGAGACTGTCCAAGATGAAATAGAAAAAATGTAAATCCTGATGATCCACTGAATTCTTATGAGTATCGTCACCTCAGTTAAATAATGGACCATACCGTTTTTATCATAAAGAAAAATAGGAAAGAAAAAGGACATGCTACATACAAAAATATGATAAGTAAGAAAGTTGAATAAAAAGAGAGAGGG
>CM042150.1:100278063-100286622 GCA_023376005.1 Doryteuthis pealeii
TGTATTTCACTGAGGTCCAATATTTCTTCTTATTATATCTATCTCAATAGATATTGCTTGAAATTATATCTGAGGCATTTTAAATCAGCAAAACCTCACTCGTATTTTGTCATTGTATTTCACCGAGGTCCAATATTTCTTCTTATTATATCTATCTCAATAGATATTGCTTGAAATTATTTCTGAGGCATTTTAAATCAGCAAAACCTGACTCGTATTTTGTCATTGTATTTTGTCATTGTATTTGTCATTGTATTTCACCGAGGTCCAATATTTCTTCTTATTATATCTATCTCAATAGATATTGCTTGAAATTATATCTGAGGCATTTTAAATCAGCAAAACCTCACTCGTATTTTTCATTGTATTTTGTCATTGTATTTCACCGAGGTCCAATATTTCTTATTATTATATCTATCTCAATAGATATTGCTTGAAATTATATCTGAGGCATTTTAAATCAGCAAAACCTCACTCGTATTTTTGTCATTGTATTTTGTCATTGTATTTCACCGAGGTCCAATATTTCTTCTTATTGTATCTATCTCAATAGATATTGCTTAAAATGATATCTGAGGCCATTACAGAATGCAACAAGATCAATTCTTACTTGATATCACTCTTGAACCCGAGCCAAATTAACTTTCGCGTTTAATATTTTCATGTGCGTAGCTTTGCTCTATACTGAACTTCCATCGCCATTTTATTGTTGGATGCTGTGTCTTGAGGCTGTTATTCAAATATTAACTAGATTAAAAGAATACCCATTTGCGTCAGTTATGATAATAAGTCATTTTCAATTCTCTAAATGGCGTCTTTCTTTTCGAGAATATCATTTGATTGTTGGTGGAACAATCCGAACTGCTTTTCGATACAAACGGCGCGGCTCTCTTCAAAACGACTTTTGTGTTGTGTAATCAAAGCAGCAACGTGCTAAGCAAGAGATTTGCATTGTTTAATATGCTCTCTGGCATTTGATTAAACAATCTCCCGACCAATTGTACTTGACATTAAGAATGAAATAACTCAGAAGAATCAAGAGAAACAACCTAACCTTTAACTTTGATATAGATATTCACCAACACCAATTTCGGTAAATATCTATGTTCTTATATCATTTAACGGTAGGAAAATTTGGGTGACCCAGAAAAAAAACAGAACCCACAAATTTTGTAATAAAACTGTTAATTTTAACTAGGGGGGTTTAGGGTTTAGGGTTAGGATTGGGTTAGGGTTGGGGTTGGGGTTGGGGTTGAGGTTTAGGGTTAGTTTAATGGGAAAATAAATAAATAATTTGGGTTCTGTTTTTTCTGGGTCACTATGTATACAGGGTAACCCAGAAAAAACAAAACCCACAAAATTTGTAATAAAACTGTTAATTTTAACTAGGGTGGTTTAGGGTTTAGGGTTAGGGTCGGGGTTGGAGTTGCGTTGGGGTTTAGGGTTAGTTTAATGGGAAAATAAATAAATAATTTGGGTTCTGTTTTTTCTGTGTCACTATGTATACAGGGTAACCCAGAAAAAACAGAACCCACAAAATGTGTAATAAAACTCTTAATTTTAACTAGGGGGGGGGTAGGGTTTAGGGTAAGGATTGGGGTTTAGGGTTAGTTTAATGGGAAAATAAATAAATAATTTGGGTTCTGTTTTTTCTGGGTCACACTGCAATATGTTTTAATTTTCCGATCGATTTGCAAGTTCAGCCCATTTAACATGTCAACGTGTTTTGTTGTTTCACTTTATCGCTTCATCATTGAACATTTTTCAAATGATTTTTTAGTTCGTTCTGTAAATGTTTACTTTATAAAATGATCAGACACAGAGAAAAATAGAAATTGATATCAAATTTGCATCATATTCAAGGGATGTGTCGCGTAACGATTTTTGTTGTTGGAAATGGACATGGCGAGACGAGTTCAAATCACGCTAATGCACTTGGGATAGGCATGAATTCATCTCTTTTCCCGCTAAATATGAGTAAATAGTAGGGCATATAACTGTGTGAAATATTTGTATTAGATAGGAATACTTGATACTATATAGTAAAATTATTTGTATTAGATAGGAATACTTGATACTATATAACGTGTGAAATTATTTGTATTAGATAGGAATACTTGATACTATATACCGTGTGAAAATTATTGTATTAGATAGGAATACTTGATACTATATACCGTGTGAAATTATTTGTATTAGATAGGAATACTTGATACTATATAACCGTGTGAAAATTATTTGTATTAGATAGGAATACTTGATACTATATAACCGTGTGAAAATTATTTGTATTAGATAGGAATACTTGATACTATAAACGTGTGAAAATTATTTGTATTAGATAGGAATACTTGATACTATATAACCGTGTGAAAATTATTTGTATTAGATAGGAATACTTGATACTATATAACCGTGTGAAAATTATTTGTATTAGATAGGAATACTTGATACTATATAACCGTGTGAAAATTATTGTATTAGATAGGAATACTTGATACTATATAACGTGTGAAAATTATTTGTATTAGATAGGAATACTTGATACTATATAACCGTGTGAAATTATTTGTATTAGATAGGAATACTTGATACTATATAAACCGTGTGAAAATTATTTGTATTAGATAGGAATACTTGATACTATATAACCGTGTGAAAATTATTGTATTAGATAGGAATACTTGAACTATATTGTGAAAATTATTTGTATTAGATAGGAATACTTGATACTATATAACCGTGTGAAATTATTTTATTAGATAGGAATACTTGATACTATATAACCGTGTGAAAATTATTTGTATTAGATAGGAATACTTGATACCATATAACGTGTGAAAATTATTTGTATTAGATAGGAATACTTGGTTCCATATAACCGTGTGAAAGTTTTTTGTATTAGATAGGAATACTTGATACCATATAACTGTGTGACATTTTTTTGTATTAGATAGGAATACTTGATACCATATAACCGTATGAAAATTTTTTGTATTAGATAGGAATACTTGATACCATATAACCGTGTGAAATTTTTTTGTATTAGATAGGAATACTTGATACCATATAACCGTGTGAAAATTATTTGTATTAGATAGGAATACTTGATACCATATAACCGTGTGAAAATTATTTGTATTAGATAGGAATACTTGAAACCATATAACCGTGTGAAAATTATTTGTATTAGATAGGAATACTTGAAACCATATAAATGTGTGTAGATTATATCAATTAAGAATAATTACTTAGAGCTATAGTTAGTTACTAAGGATTATTATTAGTTACTTGAAACCATATAACTGTGTACAAACAGTTATTATTAAATAGAAATAATTACTTGAAACCATATAAATATTAGTATTAGATTAGAAATACCTGAAGAAGATGTGCCTTCCGGACTTCTTCATGTATTTCTTGTCGGACACGGGAACCTTCTCAGACTCGGTAACCTTCTTGTCGTAATCGGGAACCTTCTTGTCGTAATCGGGAGCCATCACGGAACTTTGAACCTAACCCTTTATTCAATCCACTGAGGATAGGCATAAATTCATCTCTTTTCCCGCTAAATAGGAATAAATAGTAGGGCAGAGTTGGTTCTTCACGGCAACCATTCTAAAAAAAAAGGAAAACTGTGAATTCAAACAATCTGTACTATGCTTAAAATCGACTTTGGTGGACGGGGTTTGATAGATACATATTTAGGAATAGGTATATATCTATACCCTACCCTCTGATATGAGAAAGATGTGATACAAGGTCAGTTTTTCCTTCTCCTAGACTAGTTGCCTAACCAAGGCTAAAGAGCCCAGTCTGCTCTACTATTAGCTGGAAGGAAAATAGTTGGATACATTCCTTTCCCAATGGTATCAGCGCTATATGAAATGCAAACAGATCCATGATTTGAACTAGGGTCAACGAACCCATTTCCTACGACGATAACCATTACACAAGTTCCAACACCAGATAATAAGGATTTACATCTTTACACTTCATCTTGGATAATTTGGACGATCTTGTTTTTAATTAGAGAGTGTTGCAAGGTGATAACAGCCGTATAATTAAGAAACACGACTATTAGTAGTATTATCTGTGTTATTCGGACTATTGTCCTCATTTTCATTGTTATCTGTACAACGTTTCGGCCGATATACCCTCCGGTCTTCTTTGGGTATTGGCCACAAGGCCTAGTGGATAAAGGAGTTAGGTTAAGACAGTGACGGTTATCTCTAGACTGCAGGTTCAATCCTGGTCAAGGGCAACAGTAACATAGAATAATAATTAACACAACTTAACGGCTCTACCCCAGCTATGGTTAGCGGAATGAGAACAGGATACCCCCGTGGACTGAATAAAGGGTTAGTCTCAAAGTTCAGTGATGGCTCCCGATTACGACAAGAAGGTTCCCGAGTTCGAAAAGAAGGTTCCCGAATCCGACAAGAAATACCTGAAGAAAGCCGGGGGGCACATCGGCCGAAACATTGTACAGATAACAATGAAGATGAGGACAATAGTCCGAATAACACAGATAATACTAATTATCAAGCCTCATCTCAAACATTCAGAGAAACGACTATTATGGACCATATGACCTTTAGGCACCCCTTTTTGATCTCGATTAAGAAAGGACATGTTTTATTTTACATCGTCAATATCCGGTTGTTTTAACAGACGATTTTAAGATTTTTTTTAAATGATAAAACTAACCCCTAACCCTAAACCCTAACCCTAACCCCTAACAAACAACCGGATATTGACGGTGTAAATCAAAAACATGTCCTTTCTTAATCGAGATCAAAAAGGGGTACCTAAAGGTAATATGGTTCTTATTATTATTAATAATATGTTAAAAATTAATGGTTAGATCGCTGCTCTTGTTAACTACTACTAAATGATTTTATTCATTAAATGGAAATTAATGTCGTCTTGTCTGGAAAATATCGACAAAAGGAGATTTAATAAAAATCGGATAAAAATATGAAAGATGTACGTATGGAACCTGATCGTTTTTATTCTTCCTCGTTTCACTCTTGCATTATAACAGCTGCTATCGATGAACGTCGAGGACGAAAATGCCAACGATGAATGTAATCTCAATCAACCCGATAAAGAAAACATGTTTCACTTTCACCAGTGGCCCAGAGCCATTGAAGAAGCAACGAAACACCAGCCATATATATATATATATATATATATATATATATATATATATATATATATATATATGAATATGATATAATGAAAAAACAAAAGATGTTTACAACTGAAATAGGCTCATCAGGAGAGAAGTGTGCAAAACCGTTTCGGGCCAAATCTCTCGACGGTTTTAAAAAGCAACACCGGCCCATCCTCACTAATATGAGGACCCTTTCGCATTATAATGCATCGACCGCTCGTGGGTCGGTCATCAACAAAAATAAGACGGGAAAATGACCGTTAGTAAAAACAGAACGCTGCTAGTCAAACGTTGGAATTAATAAAAAAAAATGCGCTGTCTATATTAAAAATAAATGAATTTTATTTAAAAATAAAATGAATTTTATTTAAAAATAAAATGAATCTCATTTTTAATTTTAAAAATAATCAGAAGCATTATAGTAATAAAATAAGACTCAAAAAGTCTGATGTAGAGTTATAGAAAAGTGTAAAATATGTATAAAAAGTGTATATAGAATATCAAAATTATTGTAATACAATCCAACTATATATATATATATATATATATATATATATATATATATATATATATATATATATATATATATATATATGAATGAAGAAAGAGTCACGAGTTTTAATTAAATTTGTGAAAGTCTCCAGAGTTTTATATTTCTAGTCGTTCAGTGTTCGCGATGTATCCCATTGGTTTTAAAGAGCTTTTTATCCCGGAAGCATTTTTAACAAGGAACATGTCAACATTGAACACCGGACAAAATCAACTTGTTAAGTCGCTGACGGCCATTTTGACGGTCATATGAAACTGATAGCAAAATACTTTGAACTCTAAATACGGCAAACCAGTGCAATTCGACAGCATCAGAGACTTTTGATGATAAGTTTATTGCCTCATAATTAGATTCATTTCTGTCTGGTACTGATGTTTTCTTTTGAGAATTAACGATATTATAAAGGCGAAAAAGATGGTGAATATTGTGATCGTTATTTTTTTTATTTTTTTTATAAGAATTGATAATTATTCATTTGAGTCATTTGACCAAGTACGAAGAAAAATTGTGCAAATTGGTTGGAGAAAAAAAAAGAAAGAAAATCTAAATTGAATTTGCCGGCAAAAATAAAATATTTATTCAGATTTACTGTCCTAAATGAAAAATATTTTTAATAAGTCTCTATAGATATAGAATATTTAAGATCTATATATTAATAATCTTGTTCCTTAAACTACGACCATTATCATCTTGTAACACCCTCTGATTAAAAATGAGACCGTCCAAATTGTCCAAGATGAAATGCAAAAATGTAAATTCTGATTATACTAATAATCTTGTTCCTAAAACTACGACCATTATCATTTTGTAACACCCTCTGATTAAAAATGAGACCGTCCAAATTGTCCAAGATGAAATGCAAAAATGTAAATTCTGATTATACTAATAATCTTGTTCCTAAAACTACGACCATTATCATTTTGTAACACCCTCTGATTAAAAATGAGACCGTCCAAATTGTCCAAGATGAAATGCAAAAATGTAAATTCTGATTATACTAATAATCTTGTTCCTAAAACTACGACCATTATCATTTTGTAACACCCTCTGATTAAAAATGAGACCGTCCAAATTGTCCAAGATGAAATGCAAAAATGTAAATTCTAATGATCTGGTGTTGCTTATTTGTCGAATTCTTATTTCTTATGAATGTCGTCACCTCAGCTAAATAACGGACCATTCTGGTTTTTATTATAAAGAAAGAAAAGAGAAGCAAATGACATGCTACACGGAAAAATATAATGGGAAAGAGATAGATAGAAAGAAAATAGGGGAAAGATAAAGAGAGGGGATGAGCGCGAGGAAGCGATAACGCTAATCTGTTTCAATCGAATATAATAAAAAGATGGAAAAAGAAAAGAAAAAAGTGAAAGAGAGAGTTAAATCAAGGTTATTATACTTTATACGTATTGAAGATTTTAGCAATAGCTCTTAAGTAAACAAATCAAACTTTGTAATAATTGAATTATCATACTGTGGTATATCCATAGGTCCTGCTAGTAAGACATTATTTTGGTCTGAATATTTGGGATGAGATATTACCATTATAATATACTGTTCCATTCAGGCTATTGTCCTCACACTGGTTGATTTAGTTTTTGTAATCGAAAATATTTCCACCCTGTCGGCGGGGCTTAGAATACGCTAACTGTATCCTCCTCGGGATAGTAAGGACCCCTAAAAGAAGACTTTCTTAGGTATAACACTGCATCTGGTGGTGAGGCTCCGGTTCTGGAGAGTATGCAGTACTCTTTCATTGCCATGAATCCCAAGTCCACTGATCCAGAGTGGTAATACTTTTGTAGGGTCGTATCTATAGGTCAATTGAATATGTTTGAAAATTATTTGTATTAGGAATACTTGATACCATATAACCGTGTGAAAATTATTTGTATTAGATAGGAATACTTGAAACCATATAACTGTGTGAAAATTATTGTATTAGATAGGAATACTTGAACCATATAACTGTGTGAAAATTATTTGTATTAGATAGGAATACTTGATACCATATAACTGTGTGAAAATTATTTGTATTAGATAGGAATACTTGAAACCATATAACCGTGTGAAAAGAATTTCTATTAAATGGGAATACTTGAAACCATATAGCCCTGCGAAAATTATTTGTTTAGATAGGAATACTTGAAACCATATAACCGTGTGAAAATTATTTGTATTAGATAGGAATACTTGATACCATATAACCGTGTGAAAATATTTGTATTAGATAGGAATACTTGATACCATATAACCGTGTGAAAAGTATTTGTATTAGATAGGAATACTTGAAACCATATAACCGTGTGAAAAGTATTTGTATTAGATAGGAATACTTGATACCATATAACTGTGTGAAAATTATTTGTATTATATAGGAATACTTGATACAATATAACCGTGTGAAAAGTATTTGTATTACATAGGAATACTTGATACCATATAACCGTGTGAAAAGTATTTGTATTAGATAGGAATACTTGATACCATATAACCGTGTGAAAAGTATTTGTATTAGATAGGAATACTTGAAACCATATAACTTGTGTGAAAATTATTTGTATTATATAGGAATACTTGATACCATATAACCGTGTGAAAAGTATTTGTATTAGATAGGAATCTTGATACCTATAACCGTGTGAAAAGTATTTGTATTAGATAGGAATACTTGATACCATATAACCGTGTGAAAAGTATTTGTATTAGATTAGGAATACTTGAAACCCATATAACTGTGTGAAATTATCTGTATTTAGAATAGGAATTACTTGATACATAAACCGTCGTGAAACTATTCTTGTCACTATCTGATACCATATCTCTCTCT
>CM042150.1:100286722-100308795 GCA_023376005.1 Doryteuthis pealeii
TATATTATATATATATATATATAATATATATATATATATGAGGTTAAGTAAACAAACAATGTGTTTATTTTTATATGGCTTTAAGCCGACAATTTTTGGAGGATATGTGCTTAATTGAAGTCATACCTAATTTTGAAAATTAGGATGAGACCTAATAGGTCGAAATGTACATTCAGGGATTGACATTTTCTCGATTTGTTTAGCCTCACATTTGAACATATATGCCGCCTAAATTCATTAATTATTAACTAATTAATTTTCAAAAATTAGGTATGACTTCAATTAAGAATATATATCCTCCAAATATATATATATATATATATATATATATAATATATAATAGAGATTAGAGAGATAGAGAGAGAGAGAGAGAGAGAGAGAGAGAGAGAGAGAGAGAAGAAGAGAATGAAAGAAGGAGAAAGATATAAATAACAAGTGTTTGTATTTACAAACAAACCTTTCTTAATAGAAGAGTACCCATCAAGAATGAATGAAAGAAAACACCTTCGGTATAAAATGACCCAACAAGGGTTGACATGCCGTAAACTCCATCCATCCAACGTTAGTAGATCTTTTTAAATGATTCCTGGGACCAAGATCGCTGTTTTTCGGTTTTTTCTCTGAGTATATATATTTACCAACCCCTCCGCACGAGCAGTAAGCGACACAAGGTCAATTTCTTAAGCGGAGTTTAACAGGTTTGAATTCAGAGTTTTCCTTCTCCTGGACTGGTTACCTAGCCATGGTTAAGAGCCCAGTCTGCTCTGCTATTTACCCATAGCTGGAGGGAGAATTGGATTCATACCTTTCCCAAGGGTATTAGCGCCATGTGAAATACAAAGAGCTTCGCCCAGGAATTGAACCCGGGTCGACGAATCCATTCCCTACGACTCTAACCATTAGACCACGCGACTCTGCATTTCTCTGAGTATAGATCGACTAAATGATTGTTGGTATCCGTCCGTCTACTAAAGACGATGGCGTAGTGTCCACTTTTTTAATCTTCAACTGTGTGAGTGGCTGAACAGAACCAATTTTTGAATGGCAATCTCTGGTGCAGTGATTGCAAACAAATAGTGATGCTTGCTGGAGTTGCTGTTGTCATCCTTCCTTATGGCTGTCTTTTCCGTGGCGGCTTTTTTCCTCTCTTTTTCACTCATTCTCGTTCCTTGTTTGATGAGGAGGCGCCAGGTCGTACGGTCTTCTGCACATGTGTTGGTGTCGATGTGGTATGTCTTACATCCCTCTTGCAGACATCTTTAACGCGCAGGCGTGGTCTTCCTACCGGTCGGTGCCCTCTACTGACTCACCATACAGTAGGTCTTTGGGAGTGCGTATTTTGTCCATCCCCCTGACGTGACCGAGCCAACGCGGGCGTCTCTCGCAGATAATGGGGCATGCTGTTCGTGTTTGTTCGTTCCCAAGCACTTTGTCCTGCCAGCGTATGCGATTGATTAATTGATTGAGTTTAACAGCATGTAGAACTGTCTGGGATTATTTCATACTTAGAGGTTAGGGAATTGCGTTCATTGTAGGTACATATTTACATTTTTGTGTTGTTTCTTAAAAATATTTCTTCACAAGATCCTATCAAATAGGAATAATTTCAAAACAGACATCTTAATCATAGATGGGACTCCAACAGGTATTATCACTCGGATCAGAGTGGACCTGGGAGTAATGGCAATGAAGGGAGTACTTCACACTACCTATTTCTCCAGATCTGGAGCTTCGACACCAGATGCGGTTTAGTAACATAACCAGAATACCCATTTGGGGGGTTCGTATCCCTCCAAAGAGAACCAGTCAGGATATTCTAAGCCCCAACAACATGATATTATGTATAGAGAAGTTGTGTATGTCCTGATGCACAATGTTAGATCCCTTAGAGAAAAACAAGACTTCGAATACTGATTTCAAAGGTTGGCGCTACACAGTTTTCGTGCACTCAATTTCTACGACTTGACTTTATATCTTACAACAAGTCGAAGCATAATAAATATAGAGTAGCTTGGCTGGTTGGTTGGTTGGTTATTTTGTTTTACGGCATACCAACCCCTTTCGGATCATTTAATGCCGAATCAAATCATTTTGATAAACTAAGGACTAAAGTTGCCTACAGTACTTGTGTTGTTTTAGTGGTCACCCAGTTAAATATTGAACAGGCTCATGCTGCTTAACTTCGGTAATCTGTCAGGAACAGGTGCTTTTAGCGTGACTTGATCCTAATTATAGAGTAGTGTATCAGTTATTATATCATCAAAAAATGAGAAAATTCCTTTTTTAATTTAATTCTTTAACAGATTTTTAAAAACTATCCCGAGGAAATCTATTGAGGAAAAAATCACAAAATCTTACGGCGCAGCTCTACGCCAGATATAAAAAAAGGAATTTCAGGGGTGCTTCAACCAATAAAACCCTCTGTGGAATCAGTGTCTTGAATGTCAATGCGGCTATTTTGAAATTAGTTTGGTAATTTATGAGGAAGTGCGTCCCGGTCTCCTGCCTCAGAAATTGCTACCTGGCGACTATTAAAATAACGTCCCCAGCTATGTCGTCTCGGCGGTGTTACTTGAAATAAAACAACCAACTTAGGGCGTTAAATGTATTTTAGTGAGGGGAGCTTCTATTAAAAAAATGTGTCTAAAAAATTGAGTACACCCAAGAATGAATAAAACAAAACGTTTTCGGAACTTTGAACCTAAGTTCAGAATTCCGTGATGGCTCCCGATTACGACAAGAAAGTTCCCGAGTTCGAAAAGAAGGTTCCAGAGTCCGAGAAGGTTCCCGAGTCCGACAAGAAATACCTGAAGAAGGCCGGAGGGCATATCGGACGAAACGTTGTACAAATAACAATGAAGATGGGGACAATAGTCAGATAACACTTTATTTTTTTGTTGTTGTTTTTTGTTTATCAGGTTTGGTTGCTGTATGGTTTAGCCTTACTTAAGTATCAGCTGTGTTCGGGAAATGTTCAGGGAAGATCTATTTATTTCATTCCGGAAATGTCTACACCATTTCCATCTTTTGCATTTCAATACCTTTCCGTCATTGTTCAGAAAGATTTCTAAACTTTCTAAACACGTAAGTAACAATTTTTGACTCTTTTAGCTGAGACTCAGTTTTTTCTTTACAGGATCAGAATTCTTCATGATTGGTTTTCCAAGGTATTGAACTCACGGCTTCCAAGGAACAATGCCAAACAATAGGGCGGCCAGTGTTTGTATCAACCATTAGCAGAGTTATGAATACTCGGATCAACACGTCAGAACCCTCCTCCCCACCAAAAAATTCTAGTCTTTGAATGATTGCTTCACGTACTGAACATTTGAACACTTATCTATGCTGCTTATTGTTATTTATTAAAAGACTAGTACAAAAATAAAAACCGTCCGGGCGATGTAAAAATAATTTTTAAACATTGCCTGAAGGGTGGGAGTCAGCGAGTTTGTACCCAAAGTAAGTAAAATCATTAAATTCATTTAAGGATTAAAAAATAAAACAATTTGAAATGTAAACTTTAAATATGTATTAAAATAAAACAAACTATATATAGATATATAATACCAGTCATGTATTTATTAAAACAATGAGGACTGTCTAATGCTGCATGTTCAAATTTTGAGTCGTGTATTTATTGAATAAATACACTCAAAATTCGAACATGCCAAACATCGTAGAATAAATTTTATTCTATGTTATGACGATTTTGGGTAATGTGATGTAAGCAGTGACGTAATTTTTATTACCGACAAAAAGCGGAAGCAAATCTCCATTATGTGCATAGAAATAAAAAAAAACAAATGTAGGCTTTTCAATTGTTGGCATGCTTCCGTCTACGAGAGACGATGGAATAGTGTCCAATTTTTTTTTTTTTTTTTCTGGAACTACGTAGCCTGAGTGGTTTGGTATGGAGGATGAGCTGTTGCCCAGACAGCAAATCCCCCCTCTCCACACTGCCGCTGTGACCCAAAGGAAAGGTAATTAGCCAATGCAGTTTGACAGCGGTAGTATCGCAGGAGTTGCTGGGTTGCACTGAGTTCAGCGTTACACCACCTTAGGGACTCCGGCCCCGGATTTGTTTTTCGGGGTTTACTCCCATAATCCAAGTCTGTAGTGAGTTGGTAATCCTAGTCTGATGGGTTTTCTTTGGTGTTAATCCAAAAGATAGGTCTTCCTGGCAGAAATATTTTATTAATATTAATAATTAATTGAAAATCTTTTTTTTTTTTCAGCTGATGATAATATACGCATGCTCTTAATATATAGAGTGTATATTTATATAATATATATATATATATATATATATATATATATATATATATAATATATAATATATAATATATATATATATATATAAACTAGTGGTCTCAAACGGTTTTTACACTCTGGCTAAAACAGAGAGGAAATGTTGCATACCCTTCTACTTTACTTACTTCTTTCTTGCTCTATTCTTCTGGCCGTCTTTGGAATCTTATAACATCTTGCCTTGGTCTGGAATCTTCTAAGGTCTGGACTTTCTTGGGACTTTGGGTCTGGTCTTCTATTGGGGATTTCTCTTTATCAGAAGCCCTGTGTCATTGTTAGTTTTTAGATAATAAACAAGACTTCGATTTACTTGATCTTATTTTATTTTTAAATCCCAGCCAGACAATCTGCGCAGATGAGAACGGCGGCGCGTAATACGCGACTTACAACCTACGAGCTCGGCTCCTACCTTCTAACTGACTGAAACTTACTTACTATCTAAACCGGAAGAGAGGGTCCTCTCTACCGGTTCTCACGACTATCCCGGAAGATAGGGTTTGGACTGAGGTCAAGCTTGTCACTCAATCTTGAAGGCCGTCAGCTGCACTTTAAAAACGCCATCTTGTTTTCTACACTATTGCACATAAATATTAGGTGTCTAATAATTATGTAACAGAAAGAGAGGGTAAAAAAGAGAATGAGGTAGCATTCAATACAACATTTTCTGCAAAACATACTTTGATTTTCATGTCAAAATAACAAGATAATTCTTGAAAAATATGGACCAGCTAACAGAGAAAGAATGAAAGAGTGAGAAATATCAAGAAAGAAAGAATGAAAAAGAAAAAGTGAGAAGTATTAAAGAATGAAATAAATTTATGAAATTTAATTTACCTCAACAGCTAAAAACAAACAAATCAGTAAAAAAAAAAAATAAAATAAAAAAAGAATTAATGTATCCCCAGACTATATATCCTTTTCCCCCAGCCTCAACCCTGGGAAAGTGTCAGTGGGTGAACATTAGGATAGGGAGATTTTCCACCATTGTGTGAGGAAATAGCATCAAATATCGTCTACTAAAATGCACCAAAAATAAAATGTCATGACTTTTCAGTGCGTACAGAATCTCAGGATTGCTTTAAAAAGCCTATGCATTTTAAAATACATTAATATATTTTAAAAAGGAAACTTTCTTTTCAGTCACTTCTCATCAGAGAAGAATTCCGGAACCATATGACCTTTAGGCACCCCTTTTACTTTGCTGATTCATAAGTATATTTTTTCACTTACACCGTCACCATCCGGTTGTTTGTTAGGGGTTAGGGTTAGTGGTTAGGGTTAGGGTTGGGTTAGGAGCTAGTTTTATAATTTAAAGAAAAACTCTAAAAATCGTCTGTTAACAAACCGGATGTTGACAGTGTAAATGAAAAAAATATACTTATGAATCAGCAAAGCAAAAGGGGTGCCTAAAGGTCATATGGTCCGAATTCCGTGACACAAATCTAACTGTCCAGTTTACAAAAAAGAATATGAAGCTGCTACGATACTTTCGTAAATTCATACCACCACACAAAACCTTCGGTACACACACGAAATAACGACTACAATCGTGTTTCAAGTCCTTCGATTTCACGTATTCTAATTGGCTACATGGTAGTTGGCTTCATGTACTTGATTACATGGTAACTGTCCTTATTGAAATCGCTACATGTTAACCACTCGCACGTAAATCGCTACATATTAACCACTCTCACGTAAATCGCCACATGTTAACTGTCCTCACGTAAATCGCTTCATGTTAACTGTTCTCACGTAAACTGCTACATGTTAACCACTTGCACGTAAATCGCTACATATTAACCACTCTCACGTAAATCGCCCACATGTTAACTGTCCTCGCGTAAATCGCTACATGTTAACTGTCCTCACGTAATTGCTACATGTTAACCACTTGTAGCAAATCGCTACATATTAACCACTCTCACGTAAATCTCCACATGTTAACTGTCCTCGCGCTACATGTTAACTGTCCACGTAAACTGTACATGTTAACCACTTGCACGTAATCGCTATATATTATTCACTCTCACGTAAATCGCCACATGTTAATGCCTCACGTAAATCTCTACATGTTAACTGTCCTCACGTAAACTGCTACATGTTAACCACTTGCAAATCGCTATATATTAATCACTCTCACGTAAATCGCCACATGTTAACTGTCCTCGCGTAAATCGTCACATGTTAACTGTCCCACGTAAACTGCTACATGTTAATTGGCTTATATGTAAAACCCACTCTACAATCTAAGAATCATTTGCACATTATAAACAATAGCAACGACAACAATAGAATCTATTTTTGGCCAATGAACCAGACTTGTTGATCTACTTCTTAACTGGCCATATAGATAATAGACAGACTCTTTAAAATATTGCCGAGGCTAAAGGGTTAACGATGGAGAGGGGGGGGGACACTTTCATTGGAGCGTAACTAAAAGACGCAGCTGATAATTCGTGCACTGTGCATCAATTAATCATGACCTCGAAAAACAATCGATTTTCCTGTTCGAAAAGAAGAACGCTGACTTTGCCATAATTCGCTTGGATTTCTGGTGTTGATAAACTTAAAGAACAACTTGGCTTTTTTTTTTTGTCTGGGGATTTGATTAATGGTGCTTCCTTCTTCTTCTTCTTCTTCTTCTTCTTCTTCTTCTTCTTCTTCTTCTTCTTCTTCTTCTTCTTCTTCTTCTTCTTCTTATTCTTATTCTTCTTCTTCAATTGCGACAGAATTGAATCGAACAGAATTTCGCGATTGATACACATTGATACAGAATACCAAAATCTTTCAAATACGCACTCAAGCCATTTTTCATGCCTTCATCCTATTCAGATAAACAGTTTCTTTCTTTCTTTCTTTCTTTCCTAGCATCTTCTTTCTTTCTTAGCGTATTTCTTTCTTTCTTCTTTCATTTTTCTTTCTTTCTTTATTCTTTCTTGGCTCTTTCTTTCTTTCTTTCTTTTTTTCTTTCTTCTTTCTTTTTTCTTAGCGTTTTCTTCTTTTCTTTTTCATTTTTCTTTTCTTTCTTTTATTCTTTCTGCATTCTTTCTTTCTTTTCTTTCTTTCTTTCTTTCTTTTTCTTTCTTAGCTATTTTCTTTTCTTTTTCTTCTTCATTTTTTCTTTTTTCTTTCTTTTCTTTCTTTCTTTCTTCTTCTTAGCGTATCTCTTTCTTTTCTTCTTTCATTTTTTTCTTTCTTTCTTTTTATTCTTTCCTTGGCATCTTTCTTTCTTTCTTTCTTTCTTTCTTTCTTAGGTATTCTTTCTTTTTTCTTTCATTTTTTCTTTCTTTCTTTTTTTCTTTCCTGGCATCTTTCTTTCTGTCTTTCTTTCTTTTTCTTCTTTCTTTTTTCTTTCCTACTTCTTTCTTTTCTTTTCTTCCCTCTTTTTGTTTTTGTATTCTTCTTCTTTTATTTCTTTCCTTATTTCTTCCTTTATTCTTTTTCTTTTCATTTTTTTCATTCCTTCTTATTCATTTTTAACTTCTTTTTTTCTTTCTTTCTTTCTTCTTCTTTCTTTTTTTCCTTCCCGATTCTCTCTTTCTTTTTCGATCTTCTTTATTTCTTCTTCCTTTTTTGTCTTTATTTCTTTCCTTGTTTGTTTGTTTGTCTTTTCTTTGTTTTGTTTTTTTGTTTCTTTCTTTCTTTCTTTCTTCTCTTCGTTCGTTCGTTTTTCTTTCGTTATTTCTTTCTTTCTTTCTTTTCTTTCCTTTCTTTTGAACAGAACTCAAGTAACCATAAAAATAAAAAAAAAAAATGAATAATCTTTAGAAAATGTCATATGACTCAAGCTGAAAAGTAAATCTCAGAAAACCTTGCAAAATATTAACACACGCCACTGATTAGCAATTAAAGTTGGCAATCTCATTTGAGTTATGTTTACTAAGAATAATGAACTCGATCCTTATTGGCTGTTACACTACTGTGATCTTGGGCTAGACTTAGCTCTACTTAAACAAACACGCGCGCTTTCTCTCTCTCTCTCCTCTCTCCTCTCCTCTCTTCTCTCTCTCTCTCTCTCTCTCTCTCTCTCTCTCTCACACACACACATACACACACACACACAACACACACATATATAATATATATTATATATATATATATATATATAAGTACACAAATACACTCCTTGTCTCACACACACATACACATACAGATGTACTCTATTTCTGTAACTCTACCTATTTCTCCTCTATATCACACACACACACACACACACACTCTCTCTCTCTCTCTCCCCCTCTCTCTCCTCTCTCTCTCTCTCTCTCTCTCTCTCTCACACACACACAACACAGATTACTCTATTGTAACTCTACCTATTTCTCTCTATATCACACCACACACAACTCTCTCTCTCTCTCTCTCTCTCCCCTCTCTCCCTCTCTCTCTCTCTCACACAACAACACACCCACACACACACCACACACAGATGTACTCTTTATTTCTGTACCTCTACCTATTTCTCTCTATATATCACTCGTCACACACAGTCTCTCTCTCTCTCTCTCTCTCTCTCTCTCTCCTCTCTCTCTCTCTCTCTCTCTCTCTCTCTCACACACACAACACACACACACACACACGCCCTTAGTGTAGTGTGGTGGTTATCAAGATAATCGAATAGGCCTGTCTGAAATTGATCTACACTGAGCACCTTGTGTGATGTAATAGTTAGCAAGTTTGACTGTCAGATCATTGTTAAATGAGTTCAATTCTCACTAGGTGCTCTACACTTAAGGCCTTGTGCCAGACTAGGCAAAACTTAGCAAATGAAAGAGCACATTGTCATAGTGTAATGAGTTGCAGTCTAATCACACAACCGATTGCTACGGTTAGCTAAACTTTGTTAGTGAGTTCAATTCTCACTCACAGCCCTATACGTCTGGCTTTCTGCTAAACTAGTCTAAGCTTTGTAAATGTTTGTACTGAGTGACCCGCTATTGAATCACGTGCTAAGCTAAGCTGAGGAAATGACCTCCCTAGTCTATATCACATACTTGCAATATTATTTCATCAAAGACTAGCAGGGGCTACCCGGCGTCGCCTGGGTAGAGGGATTTTTTATAACTTAGCCCCGCAGATCCATTATTACTGAATCGTGAGTTGAATCCTCGTGGGATGACCCATTTAAGTCCCTATGTAAAAAAAAACAAAAATAGAGCTTGCATTGATCCAGCTACTCTGAAAAGAAATGTTAATGTCTACTATCTAAAATATTTAATGAAAAAAACCCATACTGTTATCATTTAAATTTTATTTCTTAATCATCTTCACGGATATAAATCTAACTTCTATTATTTTTGCTCAAAAACCAAGCCCTCTTGATATTTAATGTGTATATATATTTACTTTGTCGTTAATTGTTTTATTTTTGAAGTTTCCTACGGACATACACATACACACAACTGCCCTTTATATATGTATAGATTATTTCAAAATAATTTTAAAATGTTGTTTTAAACGTTCGAAAACAAATGTTGTTATACACTGATATCTATTGGGATCCATTAAGATCCATAATTGATAATACTGTATTTATTCATTATGAGTGCGAAACGTGAGTTTTTGACTTTGTAACGGTCCCCAATACTAAAACTGTTTAATCAAATATTTAAAAAATATAAAAAGATCCACGTGTGTCATCTAAAACAGCATTTTCCCCACTTTCCCGCCCAAATCTAGTGGGTGTGAATACCAGCTATTCTCCCTTGTGATCAGTAGCAGTCAAGTAGTCAAAGAAGACAGACCAGGATTTTACACTCTTCAGCTGTTGGACCGAGAATATCAGTTCCGAATTTCACGATGGTAACAAAGTTTTATTCTCCGAGGAATTCAGGACTGTAGCAATTAGAAAAAGAGAAAAAAAAGCAGGAAAATTAAAACCATTTACGTACTCTGCACATGTACAAAAATTGATATTCACACAAAAATATATTTTGTAAATCTATATATTAATACAGGTGTTCCTTAATTTTACGTCCGTTATTATCTTGCAACATCCTCTTGTTAAAAATGAGACCGTCCAAATCGTCCAAGTTGAAATGCAAAAAATGTAATACCTGATTATCTGATAATGCTTATGCGCCGAATTCTTATTTATTATGAGTGTCGTCACCTCAGCTAAATAATGGACCATTCCATCCTTATTATAAAGAAAGGGAAGAAAAAGGAAATGCTTCATAGAAAAATATAATAAAAAAGAAAGAGAGTATGGAAAAAGTAGAGAGTAGGGGTTAGCGCGTGGAAGCGATAACACTAATCTATTTCAATCGAACATAATACAAAGAAGGTTTTGGTTTGGTTTTGTTTATGGCATATCAACCCGTTGGGTCATTTAATGTCGACAAAGTTGTGAAAAATTCATTCTAATGCATATACAATTTTTGTTTATCAACTCATTGTTTTTCTATTTAACCCATGGATAGGATAAAAAAGGAAAGAATAAAAAGAAAACGTGAGGGTGTTAAATGAAAATTATTATACTTTTTACATATTTAACTGTTTAGTAATAGCTCTTAAGTAAACATATCAAACGTTGTAATAATTAAATCATCATACTGTGATATATCCTCAGGTCCTGCTATTTAGTGTTTGTTTCCAAAATAATACAAAAAAATTACGTCTGTTCAACTTTTTTGTTTTGTTTTGTTTTATGATTCATATCAGCATTAACCTTTTCCTTCAGCCGCTGAAAGAATTCGAAAAGCATTGACATACACATACAAAAATTAATACTCACACAAAAGAACATATTTTGTAAATTATTGATTATTGCTAAAATAACACATAAAGAATAACGTCAGTTCAACCCAACATCTTATTATTTATTCTTTTAATTCTGTTTGTTTTATTTTATAATCCATTTCAGCATTAACCTTTTATCTCAATTACCCAGAAGATTCCTCTAATACAATATTAAGCTAACTTTTCTAATGAATTCGTTACGCATAATTTCCTAAATTCACGCCACTCTTTGTAGTAATAAATGAACACACACGGTTGGACTTGAGAAAGCTTTATTCTACTTAGAATACAGTTGTAGTTTTCTTGGGAGTTTATATAGTTTTAGAAAGCTAAAGATATACACAAAAGGGAGGTAATAATAAAACTCTCAATTACTTATTACAATTTTACACATTCCTTGTTTATAAGGTTTACGATTTCGCTTTGTTTTCTTCCTCCTCATCTTTGTCGATAATCAGTACTATTTCTTCTTTTACTATTTTTCTTGGAGTAGGAGTGACAGTGACTTACCAGTAGCCAAACGCATTCGCTGCCTTGGGTGTCGAACTACTTTCTGAAAGCCGTTCGCAAAACTGCCATTTTTTTATGCTATAGCCTTATTTGCATAAGATAGCAGCGAGACATTTTAAAAACATGCGAGTTACGCGGGGTAGCAGTTTACTGGCAGGAATCGAATAAGAGTGATGAGACAGATAGGAATATTTCTTTTATGTTATTTATTTTTAAATTAGTTTCGACTTTAGGTCATCGTCAGGAGAAAAGTTTTGGTAGAGGTTTTTTTTTTAAATAATCAATATCCCATAAAAGAGGCAACGAAAATTGGTTCGGCATATAACATTCATTGTATAAAAAATACACACACACACACACCACACACACACACACATATATATATTATATATATATATATATTAAGTTTTTTATAGTTTGTTTGAAACATTGTATGTATGTGTAAAATATAAATTTGAAGGCAATTTACAATGCAATGGAATCGGTGTTAAATGATGTTTATTTACCTTTTTATTCCTAAATATTTTCGGGAAAAATTCCCATCATCAGAGGTCATAGATGTACTTGTGTGTTTTAGTACTTATCCCACGGCACCGGCGTAATCGTTTGTTGTTATTAAGTTGAAGGAACGCCAGAAATGTTCGGGGTTTTCCGTGATGGCATGTCTGTCCGTTTGTACGTGCGCTCGTGCAGATTCTTCGAAATTCTTTTAGTTTATTTTTTTACTATAAATTAAGCCTCGCTCAGGCGTGATGAAATAAGTTTTTTTTTATAGTTTGTTTGAAGCATTGTATGTATGTGTAAAATATAAATTTGAAGGCAATTTACAATGCAATGTGATAGGTGATAAATGAAGTTTATTTACCTTTTTATTCCTAATATTTCAAATATTTGGCGTTCTTTCCACTTAATATAAACAAACGATTACGCCGGCGCCTAGGGATGAGTACTAAAAAACACAAGTACATCTATGACCTCTGATGATGGGAATTTTTCCCGAAAATATTTAGGAATAAAAAGGTAAATAAAACATCATTTAACACCTATTCCATTGCATTGTAAATTGCCTTCAAATTTATATTTTACACACACACACACACACACACACACAACAACAAACATATATAATATATTATATATATATATATACAAAATATATATATATATATATATATATATATATATATATATATATGAGAAGTAAACAAACAGACGATGTTTGTGATATATTTTCACCGACAATATTTGGGAGAATATGTGTTTAAATGAAGTCGAACCTAATTTATGAAAGTTAATTAATTAATAATATATATTATTATATTAATAGCTATAGATACAAAGACCGCCCCGTGTGCGATTCGAAACAGTCAGCTTGACAATCAGGTTTCGAATCGCACACGGGGCGGTCTTTGTATCTATAGCTCTGCTGATGAGGCCTAATAGGCCGAAATGTACATACAGAGATTGATTTTTCTCGATTTGTTTAGCCTTAAAATTTAAATAGGTAATCCCGCCTAATTAATTAATTATTAATTAATTAACTTTCATAAATTAGGTTCGACTTCATTTAAACACATATTCTCCCAAATAATATATATATATATATATATATATATATATATATATATATACAATTTATGTTTTCTCATTTGAAATTAATAATCTCATTAGGATGTGACACGCTTAAATGTTTCGTGATAACCCCATATGCACAAAATCTTGGCAATTTACCATCAGTTGTATTCTGAAACAAAAACGTAGGAAATTATAAGTAAATAATTAAAGATCTGTGCCAATAGGAGACTCAGTTGACCTGAGCAATTCATAATCGGGCGTTACAACGATTTCCATAAAGAAGAAAATTAATTCTTATTTGTAGAAGAATAAAATTTATTTATAGAAACTAGTATCAGGTTTTTCATGATCACGGAACGCAAAATAAGGTCCCCCCCTTTTTTTTCTCTTTTTTGGAGGGGAGGGGGTGAATTCAACCAAACATTCTTCCATTTTTGGTATTTATTGCAGACATGCAGTCATAGCCTTCGTCCTTACATCTTTTATGACTTTTTAACTCTTAACGTCCTATAGCACCTCATTCCACCCGGCTGGAAGTCACATTTGTTTTCCTAATCCACCCCAAACGATTACTATTGGATCCTTTCCGTCCACTAAGGACGATGGCGTAGTGTCCAAAATAAAAAGTAAAATGTTTTATCTGCATCTGCGCAAGTGACTCTGCAAGCCAATTCTTGAATAACAGTCTTTGGTGCACTGAATGCACACAAACTGTGATGCGTTCCGGGGCTGCTGGCTTTTCTCTCTCTTTCTGGCTCTCTTTTCTGTCGAGGCTACTCTCCTCTCTGCCTCACCCCTCTCCGTGGCTTGCTTAACGTTGAAGCGCTAGGCCGCTCTATTTTTTGCATCTACCTTCCACGTGTTTGTGTCAATATGGCATATTCTCATAGCTCTTCTGCAGACATCTTTAAAACGATAGCCTTTGTTTAAATGTAATATTAAACATATTTAGCAGTATTTGATTTACGGAAAATAACAGGTAACTTTAAATGAAAAGACCATTTTTAGCCATTTTTTGATAAATCCTTATAGGAATGGGTCTCTGGACTTAACATTCTCAACAGGATGTTAAGAGTTAATCTATGTCACATTTTGGTTTATTGAATAATAATAATAATAATAATAATAATAATAATAATAATAATAATAATAATAATAAAAACGGATCACCTTATCCCAGCAAGAAGGCCAGACCTAGTGTTGATTAACAAAAAATAACTTGTCAGCTGGTGGATTTTGCAGTTCCAGCAGATCACAGGGTGAAGCTAAAGGAAAATGAAAAAAAATGGACAAATACCTGGACCTTGCCAAGAGAACAGAAAAAAGTTATGGAATATGAAAGTCAAAGTGATACCAATTATAGTTGGTGCACTTGAACGGTCCCAAAAGGATTGGTAAGGGTTTTGAAAGTCTGAAAATCAGAGGAAGGATTGATACCACCTAGAACACTGCACTGCTGCAATCTGCCAGAATACTCAGAAAGAGACCCTGGAGACCTGAGGAGACTTGCTGTCACTCAGACTCCAGTGAAAGAACATCAGCTAACGCTGATGTGAAAACTCAAAAGGAGTAAATAATAATAATAATAATAATATAATAATAATAATAATAATAATAATAATAATAAGAAGAAGAAGAAGAAGAAGAAGAAGAAGAAGAAGAAGAAGAAGAAGAAGATGGAAGTAAACGTGTATATCCATGACTCTCTCTCGTCAACTGTCCCTATCATCAATCGCCTCTCGCAGGTCCTCCACGCACTGTCCAGAATCCACACAGAGCTGATTTATGTAGGCTTATGCTCGTTGGTCTCCACTGGTGTTTTCTTGCTTGGGTGACCACAGGAGAATGCGTCAGTGCTTCCCCAGCATGTCATGTTCATCTTACTTGGATAATTTATTTGATAGGAAGTAAGTAGAAGAGTCCTGGAGACCTGAGGAGACTTGCTGTCACTCAGACTCCAGTGAAAGAACATCAGCTAACGCTGATGTGAAAACTCAAAAGGAGTAAATAATAATACTAGTAGTAGTAGTAGTAGTAGTAGTAGTATGAAATATTGGAAATTCTCATCAAAAATATTTTCATTCCCACACGTAATCTTTATTAGATTAGGCTGATTAATCTATTTTTTTTTTCTTTTTATCTTTATCGGAAAAATGCGAATAAGTCTCCGTGAAAATGAATCCTAAGAATATTTGCGATAATCAAAATCCATTATCTCAGAATTGTTAAATATTTCAAGAATATCCTAAATAACTGGTGCAATGTTTTTGTAGGTTTGAATATTCGTCTTATTTTTAGCTTGATTTAATTTGCTCTTGTCCATTGGTACTTTCTTTAAAAAAACAACAAAAACATCATCTTTGTCATTTGATTGTAAATAATGTTGAAGCAAGTGTAAATCTTTTTTTTAAGTCAGTGGAACGTCATCTAGATTGTATTAATTTGTTTTTGGTTTCCTGATTTTACTGAATCAGCGACAAATTGGTTCTTTTTTTTTTGTTTGTTTTGTTCTTATTTTTGTTTTTGTTTTTGTTTTATTCTGTTCGACAGACAGGATTTCATTTTGATTTCGCTAATTGACTACCGTTTTTTATCTTTTTTTTTTTTTTTTTTTTTTTGTCATGATTCAATTTAGCGGGAAAAGATTGAATTCTATAAAAATTGTATTCTCTTCTTAGAAACAACTTAATATTTGTATTTGGTATTTTTAAAATATTTACTAAACTTCTATTAAATTTTACTTTTAGTTTTGTTTTTGTTTTTTGTTTTTGTTGTTTTTTTTACCTAAGCATGCTGGGTAAAATTTCCTTTTAAATATTTTTGAAAGTAAAACGTACTTCACTAAAAAAAAAATAAATGTTTTTCATTCTTTAAGAAATGAACAAACATTATTCCATTTTTATTTTTAAGTTTGATTATTATTATTATTATTATTATTATTATTATTATTATTATAAATATATATATATATATGTAGATTTCCGAATGTACACAAAACCGACAAATGAAATGAAATACAATGCCGGTTTCTATATGAAAATAATTTTCACAAAACGAAAGGACGACACATTAAAATAGGTTTCTATAAATCTTGTTACAATAACATTATAATGCAAGCAACAACAAAACGGAAAAGTGAAGATTTAACCTTTGAAATTAAAGGAATTGTAAGTTTCTTTTGTAAATTACAATCCACACTGATTGGTTGGTTGGTTGGTTGGATTTTACGGCATGTCAACCCCCTTGGGTTATTTTATGCCGAATACTTCTATTGGTAATTTGCTATTCAAAAATGTTTAATGCCGACAAAATTTTGAAATAATTTCATTCTTAATGGATAATACAATTTTGTTTATGAACTCATGTTTTCTATTTAACCCATAGATGGGACCACAACAGGTACTACCACTCCGGGTCAGAGTGGACCAGGGAGCAATGGTGATGAAGGGGTGCTCCACATTCCCCAAATCTCCAAAACTGGAACCTCACCATCAAATAGAGTTTAACGTCATTCCCAGGACATGTAGACACCCAGCCACCACCTTCTAACACCCATATAAAAAAAAGGTTGGGGCTTGCCATAAGGGCAATAGGGTTGGGAAAATCATATAGATGCTAGGGCTTGACGTGACCAGCCGATTGATCGGAGGGGGCATCACCGACCGCCCGTCTAGCCCAAGAAAGGGCCAAAGTGGAAATCCACACTGAATTTTTATCGAAAATATCTTCATTGAATGGCTTGGTTAGTTCAGTCGGTAGAGCGTTCGGCTAGAACTCACAAGAACAAAGTGCTCTTCAGGGCTAAGATCGGATCTTAGCCCTGAAGAGCACTAAGCGAAACTTTAAGTAGGTTTATCTGACTCATTAGGTTTATCTGACTCATTAGGTTTATATATATATATATATATGTGTGTGTGTGTGTGTGTGTGTGTGTGCGTGTCTGTGTGTGTCTGTGTGTGTGTGTAAGGTGAGACGAGAAATTAGGAAAATCTTACCATGAAATAAAAGAACAATTACGCGTCATGTCATTTAATTTCCATTGTCTGTCTGGATATATACAGAGTGAGAGAGAGAGTGAGAGGGGGTGAGATAGACTGAGAGAGAGAGAGAGGCGGAGTGAGAGAGAGGCGGAGTGAGAGTAAGAGGGGGTTAGAGGGTGAGATAGACTGAGAGAGAGAGAAAGAGTGAGAGAGAGAGAGAAAGGCGGAGTGAGAGAGAGGCAGAGTGAGAGTAAGAGGGGGGTGAGATAGACTGAGTAGAGAGAGAGAGAGAGAGAGACTGAGAGAAAAAAGGTGGAGTGAGAGAGAGGTAGAGTAAGAGAGAGTGAGGGAGTGATATAGACTGAGAGAGAAGAGACTGAGAGAGATAGACTGAGAGAGAGAGGTGCAGTGAGAGAGAGGCGGAGTGTGAGATAGGCGGAGTGAGAGAGAGTGAGAGGGGGAGGATATAGACGGAGAGAGAGAGAGGTGGGCGGGAGTGAGAGGGGAGGGCGAGGGAGAGAGTGGAGAAATCTTTTATATATTGTAAACGTTCTCTTTGTCGATAAGTCATAAAAAATACATTCTATAATCAGTTTCTATTATTGTCGCTTCGTGATTGATATGGTGGAGTTTGCCATGCTTAAGAAATTGACCTTGTGTCGCATCCTGATCGTGCAGAGGGTGGGTAAAAATACATATATAAAAGGTCAAACAAAAAGTACAGGATAGAAAGACTGTGTTGCGCCAAAATTCAACTATGGGAAGAGATTCTTTTTCCTAAAGAAACAACATTCGAACTGTACCTGATCTAAAAGTCCAAGCACTTATATCGATATGAAATATGGAAGCGCGTGGTGTAAGGGTTAAAGGCATGGGAAATGGACTCGTCGCCCCGAGTTCAAATCCTGGGCGTGGTAATTGCATTTCACTTAGCGCTAATACCCTTGGGAAAGGTATGAATCCTACTCTCCCTCCAGCTATGGATAAATAGTAGGGCAGACTGGGCTCTTTAACCTTGGTTAGGCAACCGGTCTAGGAGAAGGAAAACTCTGAATTCAAACCTGTTGAACTCCGCTTAAAAAATTGACCTTGTCTCACATCCTGCCCGTCCGGAGGGGGTTGGTAAATATATATATATCGATATGAAATACGCATCTATTTACATCATGTGGCGATGTCTTCTACTTCTTTATCTTTTTTCTTTCTTTTTTTTTTCTTTTTTGTTTCTTATAATTGTTCATGTTTTGTTGAAATAGAAACGATACAATTTCAGACAAGACAACAACAACAACAACAACAACAACAAAAGAAAAGAAAAGAAAAGAAAAGAAAACAATGGCGTTCCTCTCTACAACGAGAGATGCGCATGACGAGAAAGATCGATTTTTATTACCATTATCACATTTTTGTTTTTCTTGTTTTTTTCTTTGAACTAATTTGAAACCAACAACAAAGCAAAAGATAAAAGATTGAATTTTTTGATATTTACTAGATTTACCTAGTCTGGCACAAGGACAAATAATTAAGTCTCAGATTGCGCTGCGCCTGTGGAAATTTACGACCTTTAACCAACGAGTAAAGTAAGTAAACCGCCCGGTCGGCTGGGGCCTTAGAATGCACCGACTGCACCTCTGCATAGGGGTAAGACTCCCCCAATGAGGCCACCTGTTGGCCGTGGGTGGCGACCCGTGATGCTTAAGGATAGAACCCAGGTGGATAAGTAGTCAATGACTTGAAAACTCCACTTTGACCCTTTCTTGGACTAGACGGGCGGTCTGAGATGCCCCATCCGATCAATCAAGCCCTAGCATTTCTATGATTGCCCCAACCTTATTGCCCTTATGGCAAACCCCAACCCTTTTTTATCATATGGGTGCTAGAAGGCGGTGGCTGGGGGTCTACATGTCCTGGGAATTACGTTAAACTCTATCTGATGGTGAGGTTCCAGTTTTGGAGGTTTGGGGAATGTGGAGCACCCCTTCATCACCATTGCTCCCTGGTCCATTCTGACCCGGAGTGGTAGTACCTGTTAGGGTCCCATCTATGGGTTAAATAGAAAAACATAACTTTATGAACAAAATTTGGTTATCCATTAAGAATGAATTTATTTCAAAACTTTGTCGACATTAAATAACCCACCGGGGTTGATATGCCGTAAAACAAAACAAACCAAACTAAAATAAGTAAAACGCAATGTTGGAGGAATGGCCTATTATTGGTTTCAGTCTTACAGCGAGGGAGTCTATCCCCTTTTCGCAAGCACAGGGATATTTTTTGCCGAGGTTGAGCGCCTTACCTACCGTCAGCTCCTCACTTTACAGCACAGCTCAGATTATCCAATATGTGCTATGTGCTACTCATGCGCTCAGTTGTCGGGGTTGGTATCGAACCAGGAACCTTGCGATTCCTAGGCGGATGCTCTACCGACTGAGATAAACCGGTAAAGTGCACTTATTTTTTATTCAATCTTGGCTTTTAAATAAGATCAAAAAGATTTTAGCATTCGAATCCTGAGATGAAATTCTTCAGTGAATTACGATAATTTTCAATGCCGGTATGGGGGGGGTCAGCTGACATGGAAAATGGAATAAGCGAACTGAGTTCGAATTTCAGGTGTGGTAGTCACTGCAAAATTTTCACTAGTGCCCTTGGTTAATGCGTAAATATGACTCTTCTCGCACCATCTCTGGGTAAAAATAACAGGGCAGAATAAGATAATTTATGAGGAAGTGCGTCCCGGTCTTCTGCCTCAAGAGTTGCTGCCCGATGACTATTAAAATAACGACCCAGCTCAGTCTATTCAAAACTATCCATCTTTATATCTATCTATCTATCTATCTATCTATCTATCTCAATTTGTTCATATTTATCTATATTACTTTAAATACTAAGATTTTCTTTTATTCACGTTTGTTTAATGTCTTGTTTTTAGTTTAAATAAACAAGAATTACGACAAAAAAAGGAGCGACCCCCCCCCAAAAAAAAATACATTTACATGTCGAAAATATCTATCTATCTCTAATTGTTCGTATCTATCTATATTATTTTGTTTGTTTATCTATCTATCTATCTCAGTCTATTCCAAACTATATATCTATCTTCATATCTAAACAAGAATTACGACAAATTACGATAAATAAACAAGAATTACGACGAGCTGGGGTTGTTATTTTGATAGTCACCGGGTAGCGGTTTTTGAGGCGGGAGACTGGAACGCACTTCCTCATAATTACCCAGAATAATCTGTCGAGCCTTGGTTGGCAGCCATCTAGAAGAATAAAGATATGTATTAAAAGAACTGGAAATATCAAAAGCAAATATTGCCAATAAAAATCAGAGTGCTCTCGAATGCTCGTAAGCATAGTAGTATAAATCTAAAAAAGTGATAACTTACAGCACTAGCCTCAAGTGGTAAAAATTAGTTTTGCTCCAAATCATCAGATAATTATATGACCGGACTTCCTTTTGCTACGTGAAACTCGAAGTCACTGTGATAGCTTTACCTATCAGTGTTCCGTAATTGTGTCTCATTTTACTCCGGACTTACGACTTCTACCAGTTTCAAATCCCCTACCTTGACGACCCACAGCATTCATAGAGTCACGCCCTCACCAAGACTGTTTACACTACAATGCACCGGTCACAGTGTATTTACTCTAGGCTCTTAGAAGAGAGTATATACCGACAACTGGAACCTCTGACGCACTCATGGGCCAGCGATTCCTCGATCACCAACCTGAATTCAGGTCACACTGGGCTGGATGTTCCGTTAACTGCTTAAAGGGTGGACCGTTTACTGAGCAAGTCTATAACAGCCACACTTCTATACATTTTGCTCTATTTAGGGTTTAGCACGACTGTCGGACTCACACACAAACACCTGAGCACCGCTCCAATCAACTCGAAAAGGTCACTTCGGCATAGCACCTAAAAAATTTCATTGTCCCTAAAATGATAACACCCCCCCCCACCCCCCCACCATCTCATCTTATCCCAGCAGCAACTATCCACTCACACCCTCCCTGCAAACCACCGCAGCCACCTCGTCTCCCACCACCACCTCCGACCTCCTCAACCGATACACATCAACGAAAAATCGTTTAAATCCTGATGATCCACCATGCAATTCTCATGAGTACTCGCTCACCTCAGTTAGATACATGGACGATCCTAACCGTTTTTATATAAAGAAAATACGGAAAGAAAAAGGACATGCTACATACAAATGTATAATAAGTAAGAAAGTAGAACATAAAGACAGAGAGGGGAGTCCTGACAGCGCGCGAAGCGATAAGCTAATGTTTCCAATGACTAATGGAAAGTGAAAAGAAGGAAAGAAAGGAAAAAAACGGGCCGCGTGAGAAAGAGATTAATCCATATTATTATAGTTTTTACATAATTGAACTATTATTACAACTAGCCTCTTAAGTTCAACATCTAAACTTCACCATAGTTGATTAATTAAAACTTATCAGGCGACTACGAAGTTGCATATCCACAACCTCATGCTAGTTTGTTCTTCTAAAAGGTCGTATTCAGGCGTCTATGCAACAACCAACCTTTATAATCTATATGTCTCATGAATGTTGAGCATGAGGCTCGCAATGATAGTTATAAGCCTGCGTTATTCGAAACATTGTTATTCATCCTTCATCTGTCAATGATACAACGTTTCGGCACCGAGAGTCCTCGGCCATTCTTCACAGATATTCCCGAGCTCCGACAACTGCACTGCGATGTAATGTACCTCCAACACGACTTATTCTTCCATTTAGCATCCTCCAACCCTTTTTATTAATATTAGTTAGAATCTTTAGTGCCCTCGGTCGATAATGAGGTTCGTTATTACAGCATACTATCTGATCTGTGAACACAAGTTCCAATTCTGACTGGCCAGGAAATGTGAAGACTGAAACCTTCATAACACTTGCTCCCACGCAAGCATCTACTCTGACCAGCGC
>CM042150.1:100308895-100361271 GCA_023376005.1 Doryteuthis pealeii
ATCATGAATCCATTTTCATGAATTGTAATATTCTGTTAAATGTTACTTTATAGAATGAATCAGAACAGAGAAAAATAGAAATTGATATTTCAATTTGCATCATATTGCAGGGATTTGTTCCGCCGAACAGTTGTGTGTTTGGGAAATGGACATGGCGAGCGGTCAATATCTAATGCACGGATGGCATTGAATCTCATCTCTTTCCCCGTAATAGAGTAATGTAGGCATATACGGTTCTGTGGGAAAATATTGTATTAGATTAGGGATACGTGTACTATATAACCGTCTATGTTTTGTTGTTGAAGTGAATTATTTGTTATTAAGGTAGGAATACTTGATACTTAATCCCGTCGTTTTTGAAAGTTGTATTAGGTAAGGAATACTGGTACCATATACCGTGTTGAAGTTTTGTATTGTAGGGATACTTTGATACATATAACCGTGTTTGAAATTCTTTTTGTATTTAGATGTAGGAATACTTGATACCTATAACCGTGGAAGTTTTTGTTATTTAGGATCAGGAATACTTTGATACATTATAACCGTTGTGAAAGTTTTTTTATTAGGTATAGGAATACTGGATACCATATAACGAGTTGAAATTTTTTTGTATTAGATAGGTACTTTTGTACCTTACCGTGGGTAAAATTATATGTATAGATAGGAATACTTGATTACCTATAAACTGGGTGAAAATATTTGTTTAGAAGGAATTACTTTGAAACCTTATAATGTGTGTAGATATATCAATTAAGGAATATTACTTAGAGTATAGATTTTACTAGGATTATCATTAGTACTTGAAACCATACTGTTGTACAAAACAGTTATTATTAAATAGAAATAATTACTTGAACCATATATATTAGTATTAGTTATAAAACCTGAGAAGGATTGTGCCCTCCGGATTCTTCAGGTATTTCTTGTCGGAATCGGGACTTTTTTGGTCGTATCGGGAAGCCATCACGAATTTTGATCTAACCCTTTATTCAATCATAGAGATAGGCATAAATTCATCTTTTTCCCGCTAAATTGAGTATAATAGTAGGTGCGAGAGTTGTTCTTCACGGGCAACATTTCTAAAAAAAAGAAAATGGAAACTATGAATTCAAAAATCTGTACTATGCTTATAAAATCGACTTTTGGTGGACGGAGGAGTTGGTTTGGCGTACGATACAATTTTCAGGGATACGTATTCATCTATAACCTCCCCGATGATGTAGGCCAGATGTGATCAGGTCAGTTTGCCCTTCTCCTAGACTAGTTGCCTCCCAAGGGCCTTAATAGCCCAGGTCTGCGTTACTAATAGCTGGGAAAGAATGTTTGGATACGATTTCCGTTCCCAAGGGTATCAGGCTAATGAAATGCAAACAGATTCTTGATTTGAACTTGGGTCAACGAAACCCATTTTCTACGACGATAACCATTACACAAGTTCCAACACGATAATCAGGATTTACTATCTTTACACTCATTTTGATATTTGGGACGCGATCTTGTTTTTATTAGGGGAAGTGTTGCAAGGTTGATAACAGCCGTAAATAAGAACAGACTATTTATTATTATCTGTGTTTATTCGGACTTGTTCCTTCTTTTTCATTGTCTTTATCTGCTACAACGTTTCGGCCGATATATCTCCGAACCTTCTGCAGGTATGGGACACAGTGGATAAAGGAGTTAGGTTAAGACAGTTTCTGTGTGACGGTTATCTCTAGACTGCGGTTCAATCCTGGTCAAGGGCAGCAAGAACATTTCACATAATATTAACACAGGTTTTTTTTTAACGACTCCCCCAGCTGGGTTAGCTAATGAGAAAGGGATACGCCAGTGGACTGAATAAAGGGTTTAGGTCTCAAAGTTCGTTATGGCTCTCATTACGACAGAAGGTCCCGAGTTCGAAAGAAGTTCCTGAGTCGACAAGAAATACTGAAGGCCGGAGGGAACATCGGCCGAAAATGCAGATACAATGAAGTGAGACAATAGTCGAATAAACAATATACTTCTCAAGCTCGCACTTCAGAGTAGAGAAGCGATTATGGCATATGAGCCTTAGGCCCCTTTCTATAGAGAATGGGTTTTTCATTTTCGGGTCTTATCGTTTTAAACAGACGTAAGAATTTTTTTAATGATTACATCCCTAATTCACTACTTAAACAAGCCTTATCCGTATGCCCTTGGTCCTTCTAATCGAGATCAAAAAGCCTGGACTAAGTAATATGCCTTATTTTAAATAGAAATAATGGTAGCGGCTAACGCGGACAATGTCTATCGATAATGGAAATTTTGCCGTTTTGCTGGAATATTATCGACAAAAGGAGATTTAAGAAAAATGGGATAAAATGAAATGTAGTATTGCCTGATCGTTTTTTTTCTTCCTCGTTCACCTTGATTATAACAGCTGCATCGATGAAGTCGAGGCGACAATTGCCAACCGTGGAATGGTTAATTCTCAATCAACCGTAAAGGAAACATTTTTTCACTTGTTCACCAGTTGGCCCAGAGCCATTGAAAGGAACTCGAAACACCAGAGCATATATAATATATGTTATATATATAGTATATATAATGATTTCTAATTTAAGTATATATATATATATTATATGAATGAATGAGAAAGAGTCATAGTTTTAATAAATTTTGTGAAGTTTCCAGGTTTTATATTTTCTATGTCGTTCGTGTTCGCGATTATCCTTGGTTTTAAAGAGCTTTTTTATCCGGAAGGCTTCTTTAACAAGGGAACATGTTTCAACATTGACACGGGACAAATCCACTTGTTAAGTCGCTGACGGCCTTTTGACGGTCATATGAACTGATAGCAAAAATACTTTGAACTCTAAATTACGGCAAACAGTTTGCATTCGACGCATCAGAGACTTTTGATTGAAGTTTATTGCTTCATTGAATTAGATTCATTTCGCTGTCTGGTACTGATGTTTTTTCTTTGAGAATTAACGATGATTTAAGGCGAAAAGATGAGTTGATATTTGTTTGTTATTTCTTTTTTTTTATAGAATTGGATATTATCATTTTGGAGTTCATGTTGACCAGAGTACGAAGAAAGAAGTGGTGTGTGCAAATTGGTTGGAGAAAAAAAAAAAGAAAATCTAGATTGAATTTGGCCGGCAAAATAAATATTTATTCAGATTTTACTGTCTAAATGAAATATTTCTATTAATCTCTTCGATATAGAATATTAAGATCTATATATTAATAATCTTTTCCTTTAAAACTCGGTACTCATTATCATTTCGTTGTAACACCTCTGATTAAAAATGGACCGTCTAAAATTGTCAAGGGATGGAAATGCAATGTAAATTCTATTATATTATAATCTTGTTCCTTAAATACGACCATTATATTTGTAACACCCTCCTCATTAAAATGGACCCGTCCAATTGTCCAAGATGAAATGAATGTAAATTTGTCTATAATTTTGTTCTAATAGAACATTTCATGTAAACACTTCCCATTAAAATGAGACCGTATAAATGTCAAGATGAAAGCAAAAAATGTAATTTGATGTTATAATAATTGATCTAAACTAAAATTATATCTTGTCTTTGATTAAATGAAGACAGTTAAATGTGATTAAGATGTTTAGTTGTAGGAGACCGTCTAAATTGTCCAGATGAAAGCAAAAATGTTAAATTCTGAGATATATACTAATAATCTTCGTTCCTTAAACTACGACCATTATTCTCTTGTAACACCGTCGGATTAAAAATGAGCACGGTCCAAATTGTCAAGTGAAATGCAAAGAAAATTGTAAATCTGATTATACTAATAATCTGTGTCCTGTTAGACTAGCGACCATTATCATCTCTGGTAACACGTCTTTGATAAAAATGAGACCGTTCCAAATTGTCCAAGATTGAAATGCAAAAGAATGAAAATGCTGATATATACTAATAGATCTTTCCTTAAACTAGCGACCTTATCATCTTGTAACCACGGTCGATTACAAAATGAGTCCGTCCAAATTGTCCAAGATGAAATGCAAAAATGTAAAATCTGATTATACTAATAATCTTGTTCCTTAAAACTCGAGGCCATTATCATCTTGTAACACCGTCTGATTAAAAATCGAGGACCGTCCAAATTTGTCCAAGATGGAAATTGCAAAAATGTTAAATTTGCTGATTATATTAATAATCTTGTTTCCTTTAAACTACGACCATTATTCATCTTGTTGTAACACCGTTTGATTAAAAATGAGACCGTCCAAATTGTCCAAGATGAAATGGCAAAAAATGTAAATCTGATTATACTATTAATCTGTGTTCCTAAAACTACGACCATTTATCATCTTGTAACACCCTTCTGATAAGAATGAGACCGTTCCCAAATTGTGTCCAAGATGAAATGCATAAATGTAAATCCTGATTATATTAATAATCTTGTTCCTTAAACTACGACCATTTATCATCTGTAACCAACCCTCTGATTAAGAATGGACCGCCAAATTGTCCAAGATGAAATGCCAAAAATGTAAATCTGATTATATACTAATAATCTGTTCCTTAAACCGACCATTTATCAATTTGTAACACCCTTTCATAAGAATGAGGGACCATTCAATTTGGTCCAAGATGAAATGCTCAAAATGTTTAAATATCTGATGTATACTAATAATCTTGGTTCCTATAAACTACGACCATTATCATCTTGTAAACACCCTGTCTGATTTAAAAATGAGACCGTCCAAATTGTCCAAGATGAAATGCAAAAATTGTTAAATTCTGATTATATTAATTAATTCTTGTTCCTTTAAACTACGACCATTATCATCTTTTGTAAGCACCTCTGATGAAAAATGAGACCGTCCAAATTGTCCAAGATGAAATGCCAAAAAATGTAAATCTATTATTACTAATAATCTTGTTCCTTAAACTACGACCTATTATCATCTTGTAACACCCTCTCAATAAAAATTGAGACCATGCCAAATTGTCCAAGATTGAATATGCAAAAATGTAAATCTGATTTATACTAATAATCTTGTTCCTTTTTTAAACTACGACCATTATTCATTTGTAACACCTCTGCATTAAAAAATTGATGCCCGTCTCAAATTGTCCAGATGAAATGCGAAAAATTGTAAATCTGTATTATACTAATAAATCTGTTCCTTATAACTACGACCATTTATCATCTGTGTAACACCCTCTTGATTAAAAAATTGAGACGTCCAAATTGTTCCAAGATGAAATTGCGAATAATATGTAAATTTCTGATTATAGTAATAATCATTGTTCCTTAAACTACGACCATTATCATCTTGTAACCACCCTGCTGATTAAAAAATGAGACCGTCCAAAAGTTCCAAGATGAAATGCAAAAAATGAAATCTTGAATTTTATACTAATAATCTTGTTCCTTAACTTACGAGCCCCATTATCATTCTGATAACACCCTCTCATAAAATATGAGACCATTCAAATAGTTGTCCATAGATGAAATTGCAAAAATGTAATCATGATTATATCTAATAAGTCTTGTTCCTTAGAACTTACGGACCATTATCATCTTGTAACACCCTCTGATTAAGAATGAGACCGTCCAAATGTCCAAGATGAGAATGCAAAAATTGTAAATCTGATTATATTATAATCTTGTTCCTTTAAACTACGACCATTATCATCTTGTTAACACCTCTCTGATTAAAAATGAGACCGTCCAAATTGTCCAAGATGAAACTTTAAAAATGTAAATCTGACATATTACTAATAATCTTGTTTCCCTTAACTACGACCATTATCATCTGTGTTAACACCCACTCATTAAAAATGAGACCATCCAAATGTCCAAGATGAAATGCAAAAATGTAAATCTGATTATACTAATAATCTTGTTCCTTAAACTTACGACCATTATCATCTTAGTAAAACACCCTCTGATTAAAAATGAGACCGTCCAAATTGTTCCAAGATGAAATGCAAAAATGTAAATTCTGATTATATTAATAATCTTGTTCCTTAAACTACGACCATTATCATCTTGTAACCACCCTCTGATTAAAAATGAGACCCGTCCAAATGTCCAAGATGAAATGCAAAAATGTAAATCTGATTATACTAATAATCTTGTTCCTTAACTACGACCATTATCACTTGTAACACCCTCATTAAAAATGGAACCATTCCAAATTGTCCAAGATGAAATGCAAAAATGTAAATCTGATTATTAACTAAAATCTTGTTCCTTAAACTACGACCATTATCATCTTGTAACACCCATCATTAAAAATTGAGACCATCCAAATTGTCCAATATGAAATTGCAAAAATGTAAATCTTGAATACTAATAATCTTGTTCCTTAAACTACGACCATTCATCTTGTTAACACCCTTGATTAAAAATGAGACCGTCCAAAATTGTCCAAGATGAAATGCAAAAATGTAAATTCTGATTATATTAATTAATCTTGTTCCTTAAACTACGACCATTATCATCTTGTAACACCCTCTGATTAAAAATGAGACCGTCCAAATTGTCCAAGATGAAATGCAAAAATGTAAATCTGATTATACTAATAATCTTGTTCCTTAAACTACGACCATTAATCATCTTGTAACACCCACTCATTAAAAATGAGCAACCGTCCAATTGTCCAGATGAAATGCAAAAATGTAAACTGATGTTATACTAATAATCTTGTTCCTTAAACTTACGACCCTATTATCATCTTGTAACACCACTCATTAAAAATGAGACCGGTCCAAATTGTCCAAGATGAAATGCAAAATGTAAATCTGATTATACTAATAAAAATCTTGTCCTTAAAACTGACCATTATCATCTTGTAACACCCACTCATTAAAAATGAGACCATCCAAATTGGTCCAAGATGTGAAATGCAAAAAATGTAAATCTGATTATACTAATAATCTTGTTCCTTAAACTACGACATTATCATCTTGTAAACCCTCTGATTAAAAATGAGACCGTCCAATCTGTCCAAGATGAAATGCAAAAATGTAAATCTGATTATACTAATAACTTGTTCCTTAAACTACGACCATTATCATCTTGTAACACCACTCATTAAAAAGTGAGACCATCCAAATTGTCCAAGATGAAAATGCAAAAAATGTAAATCTGATTATTTACTAATAATCTTGTCCTTAAACTACGGACCATTATCATCTTGTAACCCTCTTGGATTAAAAATTGATAGACCGTCCAATTATTGTCCAAGATGAAATGCAAAAAATTATAAATTCTGATCTATATTAATAATCTTGTTCCTTAAACTACGACCATTATCATCTTTGTAAACACCCTCTGCATTAAAAATGAGACCGTCCAAATTGTCCAAGATGGAAATGCAAAAATGTAAATCTTGATTATACTAATTAATCTTGTTCCTTAAACTACGGACCTATTATCATCTTGTAACACCCACTCATTTAAAAATGAGACCATCCAAATTGTCCAAGATGAAAGCAAAAATGTAATCTGATTATACTAATAATCTTGTTCCTTAAACTTTACGACCATATATCTTTGTTGTAACACCCTGTCTGGATTAAAAATGAGAGCCGTCCAATTTGTCCAAGATGAAATGCAAAAAATGTAAATCTGATTATACTAATAATTCTTGTTCCTTAAACTACGACCATTATCATCTTGGTAACACTCCGACTCATTAAAAATGAGGACCGTTCCAAATTGTCGCAAGATGAAATTTGCCAAAAAATGTTAAATCTGATTATACTAATAATCTTGTTCCTTAAACTACGACCATTATCATCTTGTAACACCCACTCATTAAAAAAAGTGAGACGCGTTTTCCAAATTTGTCCAAGATGAAATGCAAATAATGGTGTAAATCATGATTATTTACTAATAATCTTGTTCCTTAAATACGACATTATCATCCTTGTAACACCCACTCATTAAAAATGGACCATCCAAAGTTGTCATGATGAAATGCAAAATATGTACAAATTCTGATTATACCTATAATCTGTGTCCTTAAACTACGACCATTATCATCTTTGTAACACCTCTGATTAAAAATGAGAACCGTCCAAATTGTCAAAGATGAATGCCAAAATGTAAATTGATTATACTAATAATCTTTTCTTAAACTACGACCATTTATCATTTCTTGTAACACCTCTGATTAAAAATGAGACCGTCTAAATTGTCCAATATGAAATTGCAAAAATGTAATCTGATAGTATACTAATAATCTTGTTCCTTAAAAACTACGACCATTTTATCATCTTGTAACACCCTCTGATTTAAAAAATGAGATCGTCCAAATTGTCCAAGATGAAATGCAAAAATGTTAAATCTGCATTATACAATAAATTCATGTTCCTTAAACTACGCCATTCATCATCTTGTAACAACCCTTCTGCCATTAAAAATGAGGACTGTCCAAATTGTCGCAAGATGAAATGCAAAAAATTGTATAGTTCTCATTATACTAAATAATCTTGTTCCCTTAAAACTACGACCATTAGTCATCTTGTAACACCCTTCTTGATTAAAAATGAGATCGCTCCAAATTGTCCAGATGAAATGCAAAAATGTAAATCTGATTATACTAATAATCTTGTTTCCTTAAACTACGACATTATCATCTTGTACACCCCAACTCATTAAAAATGAGACCATCCAAATGTCCAAGATGAAATATGTCCAAAATAGTAAATCTGTATTATTACTAATAATCTTGTTCGCTTAAACTACGACCATTATCATCTCGTAACACCCACTCATTAAAAAATTGAGACCGTCCAAAATTGTCCAAGATGAAATGCAAAAAATGTAAAGTCTGATGTATACTACATAATCTTGTTTCCTTAAAACTTACGACCACTATCATCTTGTAACACCCACTCATTAAAATTGAGACCGTCCAAATTGTCAAGATGAAATTGCAAAGAATTTAAATCTTGATGTATACTAATAATCTTGTTCGTTAAATACGACCATTATCATCTTGTAAACCACCCACTCATTTTAAAAATGAGACCGTCCAAATTGTCCAAGATGAAAATGCCAAAAATGTAAATCTGATTATACTAATAATCTTGTTCCTTAAACTTACGACCATTTATCATCTTGTAAACACCCACTCATTAAAAATGAGACCGTCCAAATTGTCCAAGAAAATTGAAATGCCAAAAATGTAAATCTGTTATAGCTAATAATCTTGTTCCTTAAACACGACCATTAGTCATCTTTGTAACACCTCTGATTAAAAATGAGACGCGTCCAAAATTGGGTCCAAGATGAAATGCAAAAATGTAAAATTCTGATTTACTAATAATTCTTGTTCCTTAAACTAGACCATTTATCATCTTTGTAAACACTCTCTTTGATTAAAAATGAAGACCGTCCAAATGTCCAAGATGAAAATGCAAAAATGTCAATTCTAATTATCTGGTTGTTGCTTATTCTGCCGAATTCTTATTTCTTATGAATGTCGTCACCTCAGCTAAATAACGGACCATTCTGGTTTTTATTATAAAGAAAGAAAGAGAAACAAATGACATGCTACCGGAAAAATATAATGGGAAAGAAGATAGATAGAAAGAAAATAGGGGAAATATAAAGAGAGGGATGAGCGCGAGGATGCGATAACGCTAATCTGTTTCAGTCGAATATAATGAAAGATGGAAAAGAAAAGAAAAAGTGAAAGAGAGAGTTAAATCAAGTTATTATACTTTATACATATTGAAGTATTTAGCAATAAGCTCTTAAGTAAACAAATCAAACTTTGAAATAATTGAATTATTCATACTGTGGGTATATCCATAGGCCCTGCTAGTAAGACATTATTTTGGTCTGAATATTTGGGATGAGGTATTACCATTATCATATACTGTTCCATTCAGGCTATTGTCCTCACATTGGTTGATTTAGTTTTTGTAATCGAAAATATTTCCACTCTGTCGGTGGGGCTTAGAATACGCTAACTGTATCCTCCTCGGGATAGTAAGAACCCCTAAAAGAAGACTTTCTTAGGTATAACACAGCATCTGGTGGTGAGGCTCCGGTTCTGGAGCTCTGGGGAGTATGCAGTACTCTTTCATTGCCATGAATCCCAAGTCCACTGATCCAGAGTGGTAATACTTCTTAGGGTCGTATCTATAGGTCAATTGAATATGTTTGAAGATTATTTGTATTAGATAAGAATACTTGAAACCATATAACTGTGTGAAAATTATTGTATTAGATAGGAATACTTGAAACAATTAACTGTGTGAAAAGTATTGTATTAGATAGGAATTTACTTGAAACCATATAACTGTGTGAAAATTATTTGTATTAGATAGGAATACTTGATACCATATAACCGTGTGAAAAGTTTGATAGATAGGAATTACTTGAAACCATATAACTGTGTGAAAATTATTTGTATTAGATAGGAATACTTGAAACCATATAACTGTGTGAAAATTATTTGTATTAGATAGGAATACTTGAAACCATATAACTGTGTGAAAATTATTTGTATAGATAGGAATACTTGAAACCAGTATAACTGTGTGAAAATTATTTGTATTAGATAGGAATACTTGAAATACTGGTGAAAAGTATTTGTATTAGATAGGAATACTTGAAACCATATAACTGTGTGAAAAGTATTTGTATTAGATAGGAATACTTGAAACCATATAACTGTGTGAAAATTATTTGTATTAGATAGGAATACTTGAAACCATATAACTGTGTGAAAAATTATTTGTATTAGATAGGAATACTTGAAACCATATAACTGTGTGAAAATATTTTGTATTAGATAGGAATACTTGAAACCATATAACTGTGTGAAAATTATTTGTATTAGATAGAATACTTGAAAACCATATAACTGTGTGAAAAGTATTTGTATTAGATAGGAATACTTGAAACCATATAAACTGTGTGAAAATTATTTGTATTAGATAGGAATACTTGAAACCATATAACTGGTGTGAAAAATTATTTGTATTAGATAGGAATACTTATAACTTGTGTGAAAATTATTTGTATTAGATAGAAATACTGAAACCATATAACTGTGTGAAAATTATTTGTATTAGATAGGAATACTTGAAACCATATAACTGTGTGAAATATTTGTATTAGATAGGAATACTTGAAACCATATATGAAAAATTATTTGTATTAGATAGGAATACTTGAAACCATATAAACTGTGTGAAAATATTTGTATTAGATAGGAATACTTGAACCATATAACTGTGTGAAAATTATGTATTAGATAGGAATACTTGAAACCATATAAAACTATATAACCGTGCTTGAAAACCATATAACTGTGTGAAAAATTATTTGTATTAGATAGGAATACTTGAAACCATATAACAGTGTGGAAAATTATTTGTATTAGATAGGAATACTTGAAACCATATAACCGTATATTTAGATAGGAATACTTGAAACAATATAACCGTTAAAATTATTTGTATTAGATAGAATACTTGAAACCATATAACTGTGTGTAGATTATATCAATTAAGAAAATTACTTAGAGCTATAATTAGTTACTAAGGATTATTATTAGTTATTTGAAACCATATAACTGTGTACAAACAAACAATTATTATTGAATGGAAATAATTACTTGAAACCATATAAATATTAGTATTAGATTATAAAATACCTGAAGAAGATGTGCCCTCCGGACTTCTTCAGGTATTTCTTGTCGGACACGGGAACCTTCTCGGACTCTGGAACCTTCCCGTAATCAGGAGCCTTCTTGTCGTAATCGGGAGCCATCACAGAACTTTGAATCTAACCCTTTATTTAGTCCACGGGGTCAACCTGTTCTCATCCCGCTAACCATAGCTGGGGTAAAGGCGTTAAGCTGTGTTAATTATTATTCTATGCTACTGCTGCCCTTGACCAGGATTGCACCTGCAGTCTAGAGATAACTGTCACTCCTTTATCCATTGGGCCATGAGTCCAATACCTGAAGAAGGCCGAAGGGCACATCGACTGAAACGTTGTACAGATAACAATGAAGATGAGGACAATAGTCCGAAAACGCAGATAATACTAATTTCAAAGTCTTTCACATTTTCAACTATTACAAATCGGTTGCAAACATAAAGATGGAATACTCATTTGAATAGTGACCCCATCTTAGTTGTTTTAGCCTCTGATATTCCTTGGGTGTCTGTTGTTCATGTTGGCAAACTCCTGGGAATTTTTAACAGAACCCTTTATTCAATCAACAGTAATAAATTATTAGCACTCGACTACCCCATGCTTGTGCAGTGTGGGGGGGGGAGCAGATAATGTCTTCCTTAACTTTATATCACTTTTCTTTATTACCACTGAACCAAATGAATAAATGAACGATATATATATATATATATATATGTGTGTGTGTGTGTGTGTGTTGTATATATATATATATATAGAGAGAGAGAGAGAGAGACAGAGAGAGAGAGAGGGGGGAGAGTTAAGAAGAGAAACTTAGACCTTAATGAAATTCTCAGGAGACAAAAGAGACCAGTAGATAAACAAACATAGAGAGACTAAATGAAAAAATGAATATGGAGAGAGATACAAGGAGAGATAAATGTATACATAGATAAAGGGATGAACAGAGAGAGAGAAAGAGAGAGAGAGAAGAGAGAGAAGGGGGAGAGAGAGAGTTCAGAAAGATAAACTGGGGAGATATTAATGGAATTCTCGGAAGAGAAAGCGACCAATTGATAAACAAACTTAGGGACTAAATAAATAAATATGTAAGGTATGTAGAGAGATACTAGGAAAGATAAAGAGAATAACACAGAGAGAGAGAGAGAAAGTGAGAGAAAGTGGGTGAGAGAGATAATTTTTTTAAAATAAGATAAAGGGATATAAAGGTAAAGAGAATAACAGAGAGAGAAAGAGAGAAAGTGAGAGAGAGTGGGTGAGAGAGGGTTAATGTTTTTTTTTCAGTATGTGTCTGAAGACAAAGACGAAATCATGCACTACTTGACCCTGTGACAATCTGTTGATGCAAAACCTGGACTTCTGCCAAATGGCGTTTGTCTGTCTTTTCAATTGACAACTTTTATCGCCACACAGAAGTGAGGACTAACTTATAAGTGACGTTCTCCTATGGCAATGGACTATTGTACATGGACACACCCGTGTTGGCCGATTAACAAAACTTCAGCTCTCTGCGGACACTGGATACCGTCTAGAGCAGTGGTTCCCAACCTATGGCCACATGACCAAAATAGGCCACAGCAAATTTCAGGTGGGCCAAGGAAATATTATAATTCTATATGATTTAAGAGCATACTTTTTATATACAGAATCAATCCAATCATATATGTGGGAAATTTATATTTTCTAGAAAGTAAGATGTCAACTAATTCGCGGTAGGGGAGGGTGGAGAGAGATTTACGCCCCTGATATGCCCCCCTATATGCCAATTGAATAAGATAATGAACTTAGAACGGTTAAAATTGCAAAACGTCGTCAAAATGGTTGTATCTTGATTGAATAAATATCTTATGTAAAATGGAAATATTTTTTCTATTATAATAATTTCATGGGCCACAAAAAAAATCTGGTTTCAAAGCGGGCCATGAGCTGAAAAAGGCTGGGAACTCCTGGTCTAGAGGACTTACCAAGAGAGATGGTTGATAGGAACAGATGACGAGAGAGAGAGAGAGAGAGAGAGAGAGAGAGAGACTCCGGGGAATCCTTGCTATTATGGTGGAGTGTATAGAGGTTGTTTGATATATTCGTTGTAAGGTCACCAGTTTGAAGTTGAACTTCATGAAATATTATTCAAAACATGAAAGACACCATAATATCATTCAATAATGTAGGCACCAAGGCAATAAAGAAAAGAACTCAATTTTAAAACAACAAACAAATTGCATTGAGAAAAGCTTTACAAAAAGGTAATGCAGAATACCGAGCAAAGTTCTTTCATCAGTCTTTAGTACAAAATGTAATTTTTGTTTTTTGTAAAGTTCTTTATGACATGTAAGAAAAATATGTTATAAGTTTTGAAGTGAGAAAGAAAGGGTAAGAAATCAAAGTCACATAACAGTCAGTCGCAAGTGAATTGCTTATCTCATCAATGGCTGATTAGAGGGAGATAGAAAGAGAGATATATGTTCATACCTTATTATAAGTGAATGTGATTTTGTCTTACTTTAGAGTGACGTGAATTTGGTTAGACGGATAATTTCTTTCCGGTTGGGATCCGAAAAGTTGGTTAATTTATACTCCTAGGGTAGGCTCCAAAAGGGGTGTATTTGATAGATTTCCTTTTAGGCGCGAACGTCTCTGATTGGTTGAAAATGTACAAATTTTTATTTCAATTTTCTTTTTTTTTTACTAGGGAGCGCAATCCCCTGCACAAACTATTATTTTTGTCATTTGAATTTTGTTCGTCGTAGTAAGAACTTCCGGTTCACTACAGTATCATCAAGCCTTGATGAGGATGATGATCTTCATACATGATCAGTTATGTGTGATTACTCAGATCTTGACTTCCTATGTGTCCTAGATTTGACGTTAAACTGCATCTAATGGTGAGATTTCAATTCTGGAGCTTTGAGGAGTATGAAGTATCTCTTCATCACCATTAATCCCAGGTCCACTCGGAGTGGTAGAACACATATGAAGATACCATATATTGATTTGAAACCTAAAATTAATAGATTCCTTCATACAAAATGGCAACAACACTGGAATAACAACATCCACAATAAACTCTTCCTAATCAAACCCACTTTGGGAGGCTGGAGACCAACTTTAAGGAAGTCTAGAAAGGAACAAGTCATTGTGTCCCGATTACGAATTGGTCATACAAGACTAACACACTCCTATATATTCAAACAAGAACAACAATCACAATGTAGAACATGTCAAACACCTTTGACAGTTAAACACTTATTCATGGAATGCAGGTTTCTTTCTCACATCAGAAACCGTTATTTTAAAGCAAACAATATGAAAGATATGTTTGAAAATGTCAACATGGAGGATATTCTCTCTTTTCTGGGGGAAATAAAATTATACTATAGAATATAGACATGAAACAAATCAATACTATACAACATAATCCCCAATAATGCTATCACATTGTTAAAACTAATAAATAAATAGTATAAATATAAATACACGATATGTATCACTTCCTAAATGTTAGGCATGACATAACCCCCGACGGGTTGATATGCCGTTAAAATCAATAAACAAACAAACAAATTAAACGAATTGAAAGGAGAGAAATTGAAAAAAAAAATCATTGAAGAATGCAGCCCATTGTGTACTGTGGCGAAAGATGTTGATTATTTCTAGTTGGAATGGGAAGAAAAGATCACCACGTTACCTGTCATTATTTTATGGATGGTAACTCCTCGATCAAGCAGTTAGATACCTTAAGCAAGCGCTGATATCACATTTTCTGAGTCTTTGATTCTCTGAAGTCTCAGTAGTCGTCCAAATTGTAGTAGAAGAAATATACTGGCTACAAAGCCAGAATTTGAAGTAGTTGTACACAAATTTTTTTATATAAAATTCCTGTTGGTGTACCACAAGTGTCAGAACATATTAAAATTTGTACATTTTACACTGAATATCAAAGTAGGTTTCTGGCCAGCTTGATAGGTGAACCGGCATTTGTTTAGGTCACATTTTCTAGACACTTCCCAAATGGCTGGGTGAACAGTGTTAACCAAGGGGCTGCTCATTCACCCACAACCTCGCCGAGGCACATTGCTGTTCAATCAGCAAGGCGGTGACGTTAAGTAGGTCACGAGTCACGCTGTATGTAGATTCACATCTGTGTGCTTCCAGCCCGTCAGGCCCGCACACCTCACCATTCTTCCATCACTCTGATACTTGTAGAAATATATGCACATGTTTTTTGTTTATGTTGTGCGCTTGTGCGACACGCACAGCATGCTCTCCTTCCCCAAAGTCAAGTACCAGTGACAAGCCGAAGCAAGATGACTGGGAGACTCTGGGAAACGCAGGTGGATGATCTGACGGGATCTACGGGTCCACCACACCGAGAAAAAAAAGAAAAAAATTTCCCTAATATTTTCTAAGTTTAAGGAGAACTGCTAATATTGACGAGATATTAGCATCTACAAGAAGGTTTGTGAGCACATACGAGCCTTAAGGATAGAAGCCCATTTTTTGTATATATATATATATATATATATATATATTAATTTATTTATTTATTTTGCTGGTTGAGTGAGAGAGTGAGATTGATTTTTGATTAGTTAAGCTTAGGTCACCTGATTGAGTTAAATTAAGTTAGTAAACAAGTCAAAATTTGCTGCATATTTCGTGGAAATATTTGCTATAAAAATTCGTTTTAATCTATTGTAGAATAATCATACTAACTCCACTTACCGTCGAATTGGCAAGACAAGACAGCAAGCAGTCGTAACTTAAATACGATCCTGGTTTGCTGCAAAGACCAATGCAAAATGGCAGGATTTATGGAGCCTCTGAGGATCATACAAACCAAGCAGCCAATCAGGACTCAGGGAATGGAATCACCCAAATGCATGAGTGGACTGTTCTGAATTCTCATAAGTACCAGTTGTCTTGGCACTGGTTCAGTTGTGCTTGGCCAGTCACATTGTTCAAACCAATAGTAGACTGACTGACTGACTGACTTACTTCAATATCAATAATGGGTTATTAGCTTATCAGTATTCTTCTATAGATATGTTTGTCTATATTTGTGAAAATTCAAGGCGCATGGTGTAATGGTTATCGTCTTAGAAAATGGACTCGTCAACCCAAGTTCAAATCCTGGACGAAGCTGTTTGCATTTCACATTTCACATAGCGCTAATACCCTTGGGAAAAGTATACACCCAACTACTCTCCCTCCAGCTATGGGTAAATAGTAGGGCAGACTGAACTCTTTAACATTGGCTAGGTAACCAATCTAGAAGGAAAACTCTGAATTCAAACCTGCTAATCTTCGGTTAAGAAATTGATCTTGTGTTAAATCCTATTCTTGCGGAGGGATTGGTAAATATATATATATATATATATATATATATATATATATATATATAATATTTCAGTATGAAAATGTTCCCCATTGATGCAAGAACTCAATCCTACGTCCTGAAGAAGGTCTAACAGACCAACATGTTACAACGTCGATATCACTACCTACCATAGACATTAATTTTCTACAACATTCAGTGTTTGTCTACCTTTCTCCACATATATATATTTACCAACCCCTCCGCACGAGCAGGATGTGACACAAGGTCGATTTCTTAAGCGGAGTTTAACAGGTTTGAATTTAGAGATTTCCTTCTCCTAGACTGATTATCTAGCCATCGTTAAAGAGTCCAGTCTGCCCTGCTATTTACCAATAGTTGGAGGGAGAATTGGATTCATACCTTCCCCAAGGGTATCAGCGCCATGTGAAATTCCTACAGCTTCGTCCAGGAATTGAACTCGCGTTGACGAGTCCATTTCCTACGACGCTAACCATTAGACCACGCGCCTCCATCATATATATTTGTGAAAATTAATATGTTGCATTCTTTTGTTTTTGACATCACCATATATATATATATATATATATATTATATATATATATATATATATATATATATATATATATATATATATATATATATAATATATATATATAACCTCTTGTTTGTGTATTGAAAATTGTGTTCACATACACACACAGGTAAACACACAAACAAACTTACACGAACACACGTGCGTATGTGTGTCTTTGTGTGTGTGTGCGTGTGTGTGGTGTGTGTGTGAGAGAGTGAGAGAGAGAGAGAGAGAGAGAGAGAGAAGAAATTGACGGGGTAGGAATGTGGTTTTCGGTCCAGTTTCCAAAATGAAAGCAATATGTAGCAAAGTTGACAGCATAAAACCAGGTTACATTCCCATTGTATCCCCCCCTTCTCCTTTCTCGTTTGATCCGAATATCCTAGCCGCCATTAAACTCCAATTTCATTTCTGTTCGTCATTCCGTTATCTTAACAATAGAAGAATCGAGTCGATTGGACATGGCAAAAGTTAATCCTCCCTCGTGGAATTTGCCTGCACCTTTTCCAAGTTCTATTGATCCACGATCCGGGATCTTATTACCGGCTTTTGTCCGACATTTGTCCATTCATTAGATCTACCATGACGCCACACACAAGATGTATACAGCGACCTGTGACTTTTTCTTTCTAATTATCTTTGATGCTCCCATTCCAACTTTGAGATCTGATTGTCTTGAAAGGCACCACTTGCCAATGTTGCCCACTCGAACATTTATGGCGACCAATCGATAATTGATGACATCTTTCGGCTGCACTTTAAATCCAATCCTCATATATATGGGGTAAATCTATATGTTCTAGAAAGTAATATGTCAACTAATTCACGGTAGAGGAGAGTGGGGAGAGATTTACGAACCTGATATGCCCCCATATATGCCAATTGAATAAGATAATGAGCTTAGAGCGGTTAAAATTGCAAATCGTCGTCAAAATGGCTGTATCTTGATTGAATAAATATCTTATGTAAAATGGAAATATTTTTTCTATTATAATAATTTCATGGGCCACAAAAGAAAATCTGGTTTCAAAGTGGGCCATGAGCTGAAAAAGGTTGGGAACTCCTGGTCTAGAGGACTTACCAAGAGAGATGGCTGATAGGAACAGATGACGAGAGAGAGAGAGAGAGAGAGAGAAAATAACATTAGAGGGCAGTCACGTATATGTCGAGGGATTAGTGGAGGCGCATCATGTAATGGTTATCCTCTTAGGAAATAGAATCGGTAACACGAGTTCAAAATTCTGGATGAAACTGCTTGCGTTCGGCATAAAGTTAATACCCTTGGGAAAGGTATGAATCCAACATTTCTCTTTCCAGTTATGGCTAAATTGGAAGGCGGACTGTGCTCTTTTACTTTGGTTAGGCAACCAGTCTAGGAGAAGGAAAGTGCTGAATTCAAACCTGTTAAACTCCGCTTAAGAAATTGACCATGTGTCGCATCCTACTCGTCTGAATTGCGTGGGTGAATACACACATAGAAGGATTAGTGTTAGTGCTTAAATCTTTGTCTGCTTTAATCTGCTCACAGCGGATCTCCCACTACTGCAATCCTACCGAAAGCAACTGATGGCTAGTTAATCGATTTCGATGGTTAATTAAATGTATAGTAATTTGGGGTTTTTGTTGTTTATTTTTTAAACAATACGTAATTAAAAACAACCTTAATCCCCTAAAACCGTAACCCAATTCGTAAAATGTTAATTCATAGACTGTAGTTAAACTGTTATTGGGTTCCACCAAAAAACTTTCCGTTTTAATTTCCCGACCTAAATCAGAAGTCAGCCCTTTTCAATATAGAATAAATGCATATTAGAATATGCATTCATTCTTTATTTAAATATACAAATGTTTGAACAGCTACACACAATTTTTATCCACTCGAATTACAATAATAATAATAGTTTATCTGAATAGAATAAATTATGAGATGAACAGATAGTGAAATTTGAAATATTCCGTCATACAGATTTTTTTTAAAATACGAAGAAAATTTGATACAGCGGTGTGGGAAATTTGTTAGGGAAAGGGTTAAATGCATAGAGGGTCTGAAGTTTTCTCTGTTTACCAACGACTAGAATAAAAACTACAAAAGTGACAAAAGCAGCACCATTATTTTTGTTAATTAACGATGAATTTGAATGTATCATTCAAGCTGGAAAGTTTCTCTTATTAGTGAATGTTGTGGATTTCGCTCTCATTAAAAAAAAAAAAAGAGATGCAATATGCAAAATGCAATTGATATTTGAGGTGAAGTCAACCATAGTCACCTCTCCCTGAATCGGCCATGTATATTTTGTAACGCTCATATGTACATAAAAAGAACAAAAAGATAAATTCATAAACGTATATTTTATTCCAAACCGAAATTGATACATTAAAACAGAAAATAATTACTTATCTATAACACTACGACCTTGTCTAGAACAGTAAAAGAATCGCTTCGAACACCAGATTGTATCGGCCAAGCTATGACTCTAGTAGAACGGCACCTCTATTTATTAGTATAAATAAAGGTACTTATTGTTAGTATTATCTGCGTTATTCGGACTATTGTCCCCATCTTCATTGTTATTTGTACAACGTTTCGGCCGATATACCCTCCGGCCTTCTTCAGGTATTTCTTGTTGAACTCGGGAACCTTCTCGGACTCGGGAACCTTCTTTTCGAACTCGGGAACATTCTTGTCGTATTCGTGAGCCATCACGGAACATTGAACCTAACCCTTTATTTATTCCACGGGGGTATCCTGTTCTCATTCCGCTAACCATAGCTGGGGTAGGAGTTGTGTTAATTAATTGATTTTTCTAACTGCTTTCATTCAGGATTGAACTCGGGTTCCAGAGATAACTGTCTCTTAGAACTGTCTTAACCTAACTGCCTTATCCACTCGGCCATGTGTCCAATTGGACAAATAACAATAAAGATGGGGACAATAGTCCGAATAACGCAGATAATACTAATCTTCAAGCCTTATCTCAAACATTCAGAGAAATTATTAGTGAATGTTGTGGATTTCGCTCTCATTAGAAAAAAGCTTTTTAATGCAAATTTTATTATAATGAATATTCGGTGTCAATCAGTAACCGAAACTACGTCACTGCTTACGTCAAAATACGTCAAATTAGTAATTGCGTAATTTTATCAATGAGTATTCAATTCATAGTCGAAATCATTAATACATAGATTAGATAAATCTTTTTATTAACGAGGTCACTATGAAAATCTCAATTAGATCTTTCTCAAAACACGGGTTATATATATATATATATATATATATATATATATATATATATATATATTATATATATATAAGATTTTTGGATGTTTGTTTTTAGAAGCATTGTTGAATAAAGTATATTATTATTATTATTATTATTATTATTATTATTATTATTATTATTCATATTTTGCTTGAAGGCAATTACAATGCATATATCGCAAAAATTCGATACTTTATAGAAAATAATAAAGTCGAAACAGTCTGTACGATGTTCTAGACACCGAGCGATCCTTTGCCGGGATTACACTTGTCAAGTTTATTTTCTATAAAGTATCGAATCTTATGCGATATATGCATTGTAATTGCCTTCAAGCAAAATATAAATAATAATAATATATATATATATATATATATATATATATATATATATATATATATATATATATAAATATATATATATGGAGGCGCGTGGTTAGAGTCGTGGGAAATGGACTCGTCGATTCGAGTTCAATTCCTAGACGAAGCTGTTGGCATTTCACATAGCGCTAATACCCTTGGGAAAGGTATGAATCCATATATTCTCCCTCTAGCTATGGGTTAAATAGTAGGGCAGACTGGGACCTTCAACCTTGGGTAGGTAACCAGTCTAGGAGAGGGATAACTCTGAATTCAAAATTCCTGAGGTCGGTCGTTGATTGGGTTTGTGGCAACCCTTGATGCACCAATTCTTTCCTATCGACTGTGCCAAAAAGTGTGGATGGTCCAAAACAAGCTTTCCCCACTATAAACAAATCACTGTGTGGGTGTTCATTGTGTGTGTGAACCCCCATGCGTCGAAAATCGACGAGAGAGTCCATAAGAAAATAATATATATATATATATACATATATATATATATATAATATTGCGTAGTGACCTGCTTTTTACTTTTATACACGCATGAAAAGCACTGGGCCTTTCCACGAGTAATGAGTTTGAATGTCGTACCCAGTTGATATTTCATATTCTTTAGGATTTTGCCTGACTAGGCTGAACTTTTGAGATGTTAAAGAGACAACTTTTTAACAATCCTAAAGACGTGACTTCGAACTTCAACGTCAGTCATATTTACTTGGCTAAGCCACTTCCATGAAAATTCATTGGATATTCTATGTATTTACTAACCCCCTCTACATGAGTAGGATGTGACACAAGGCCATTTTTAAGCGTTGTTTAGCAAGTTTCAATTGAGAGTTTCCCTTCTAGACCGGTTGCCATACCTGTTGGAATTCTTTTCTATATAAGGTGTGCTCCAATTCCTCACCTGGATTTATAGACTAGGCGAGGTCATGTGGTTTATTCCTACACCAATCAACAGTTCGGCTGATTAACTACTTAAACACTAATTCTTTCATAGTACACTTGTAACCATTGATGAAGGAACTTACAATACAGAGGATTCTTTACCAGAGGATTACCACACGGGTTTCTGCTGGACAAGCGCTCTTGCTTTGAAGGCTAAAGAATGGCCTATAAAAACTTAACAGCTTACACGTCTAGGAACGCGAGGAACTTCTTCAATGGCGAAGAATCGAGCTATGAACTTTGGGAAGCAAAGTTCCACGGGTATTTAAGGACCCTTCAACTACACAATTCTGCTGGATAACCGCTCTTGTTTGAAGGCTAAAGGGTGGCCCATAAAAACTTAACAATACCAAAATTAAATAACCCAGTATTCCCTACTATTTACCAATAGCTAGCGGGAAAATAGTTGAATTCATACCTTTCCAAAGAGTATTAGCGCTATGTGAAATGCAAATAGCCTCGTCCAGAGTTCGATTTCGTTCCGCCGTGTTCAGTTCCTGCGACGTTGACCATTACACCGTGGGTGACTCCTAAAAATGGCTGTTCTAGACTCGAACCTGAAGTCGGGAAGTGAAAACCTATTCTTTTAAGAATAAGAGGAAAGACACCGCCAATGAACCCAACAAAGCACGCCCATTCGACTTGAGTAGGCTAAATATCTCTTAGTAGTCGTTTCTTGTTTTTTTTTTTTTTTTTTTTTTACTAAAAGACTAAAAATCATCCGAACTGAAATACAAAAACCGCCGTAGTCACCAAAAGGAAAGAAGTCACTTTCGATCTTAATGTAGAAAATTTCTTTTGAAAAAAAAAGTTAAAATGAAAGTGAAAGTAGAAATGAAGAAGGTGAAACGCAGCTTCAAGCTGAAAATTACGCGCCATTGTTGTATTAGGCTTTTTTTTTCATTTAAGTACATTACAGTGAGGAGGAGGAGAAGGAGGAGGAGAAGAAGAAGGAGGAGGAGGAGGAGGAGGAGGCCACCTCTAGCAATGATTACTCTTTTGCTTGTTACTTAATGGATTCGTCTTTACTTTTACAAAGATTTCAAATGGGGTTTCTGCAATGGATTTATCTTTTCGGCTCACATATTGTCATATCTTCGAGATCGATCTGAACATTTGATTTTGACCATTAACCGACAATATTTCCGCCTGCACTTATCCCTGTTGTTCCATTATATTATATATATATATATATATATATATATATATATATATATGAAAGTAAGTAAACAAACAATGTGTTTATTTTTTATATGGCCTTTTTAGCAGACAATTTTTGAAGGATATGTGCTTAATTGAAGTCATACCTAATTTTGAAAATTCATTAGTTAATAATTAATGAATTTAGGCGGGCATATATGTTCAAATGTAAGGTTAAACAAATCGAGAAAATGTCAATCCCTGTATGTACATTTCGACCTATTAGGTCTCATCAGCAAGGTTAGAGACATGGGAGACTGCTCCATGTGTGAGTCGAAATATATCTATATATATAAAGTAAAAAATGGACTCTCCCGTCGATTTTCGACGTATGAGTGTTCATTAAGTGAATAACCAACACAGTGTTTTGTTTATAGTGGCGAAGGTTTGTGTTGGACCATTCCGGACTTTTTGGCACAGTCGATAGGAAAGAATTGGTGCACAAGGAATGCCACAAACCCAATTAACGACTGATCTCGGGATTTTTTAATTCAGAGTTTTCCTTCTCCGAGACTGGTTACCTACCCAAGGTTAAAGAGCCCAGTCTGCCCTACTATTTTACCTATTACTGAATCGTGAGTTGAGTCCTCGTGGGATGCCCCATTTAAATTCCTATGTAAAAAAAAAAGACCTTGCATTGATCCAGCTACTCTGAAAAGAAATGTTAATGTCTACTATCTAAAATACCAAATGGAAAAAAATCCATGCTGTTATCATCTAAATTTTATTTTTGAATTATCTTCACGAATATAAATCAAATCTCTATTATTTTTGCTCAAAAACCAAACCCTGATGATATTTAATGTGTATATATATTTACTTTGTCATTAATTGTTTTATTTTCAAAGTTTCCTCCGGACATACAAATTCACACAACTGCCTAGAAGTGGCTACAGTGTCTCGCAGATCCATTATTATTTATCGCGAGTGAGATCCTCACTGATTGCCCCATAAAAATCCCCACGGAAATATATAACAATATAGTAAGAAATTTCCATTCAATGATTTACAATTTTAAAAAATTATAAAAATGATGCAATTAATTCAATCAATCAATATCATAATCCAACGCGAAGAAAACATACAAAAAAAGTTAAATAAAATAATATGCAAATGACTTTCCCTTCTGTTACTTTTCAAGTTTTAATTTTTATATTTTAGATATATCTTATTATAATGGAGATTGTGTGTTTTTCTGTCTGTAACCGAAACTATATTACTATTCAAGTCACAATTTTCTTTGTTATTTACGTCACATTCTACAGGATTTTATTTTTATTTAAACCTCAATTATTGATAAAATTGCTTTATATTATTAATACTGTTGACAATATCTACATGCTAATAACATGCAATTGTATTTATATATACAACAAAATAGCAGTTTACAGTGTGAATGGGAAGGCTAATTTGCATATTGATATAAAAAATCTGATTTAATAAATATGTGCTTAGTATTATTTTCTAATTGTGTGATTTTATCTTAATGAATATTAGCAAAAATCTCGAAGATAAATCTTAAAAGAAATCCGTTAACAAGAAGAAATAACTGTAATCTTATTCTTTACTTCCTATTTTAACTAAATAGTTGAATTAGGAAAATTTACCAATGAAAGACTGGAGTGGGGGAAGAGTAAGTTTCAGTTGTTCTATTTTTTGATTGTATAACCCTCAGTTTCAAATCTTTTTTATCTGCATTCTTATTTAGTTTCATTAGCCTTTCTAAATTAATTTAATATTTTATTACATTAAAACTTAAATACTTGCACCCGAAGGGTGCATACATTTGCTAGTATGTATAAGTAAAAGTAAAAGTCGACGGGGCGGCCTAAAATCGGTATCAGCCAGTCAGTCTATCCCCTGTTCAATAGCGTTAGACCAAGGAGATTGTATTTAGCATCTACCATCAGCTCCTTACTTTACCGCACAGATCCCTGAGGACCGGTATTGAACTAGGAACCTTGTGGTTTCTAGCCGAACGCTCTACTGACTGAGCTAACCCGACCCCTGATATATATGCATAGATAGATAGATTAAGAGAGAAATATGTTTATAGTTTCTATATTTCCATCTCTGGTTGAAAATAATAATTTCTTTACTATAAAAGCAAATATAAAACATTTAAGATTGATGTTACCAATTTCAGTTGTATGTAAACATTCATTCATCAATCGCTCTTTTTTTTTTCTTTTTCTTTTTTTTTCTTTTTTGTAAATAATTCTATTGAAATATCAGCGTAGATTTATTTTCATCGTTATTTCACAAATCATAAAAATGAAAAAAAAAAAAAGATTCAATGTAAAAACTCGAAAAAAGATAACATTCAAAACGTTCATATCTGAATGAAATAAAAAAAAATACTTGTATTTGTGAATTTCTTACATTGTTCTCACCTACCAAAACTCGGGAGAGACTCAACTTAATTTTTTTATATATGGTTTCTCCAAAATATATGGAGTAAATTTGATATTTTCATTTTTTTTTTCGTCGAAAAACCAACGATGATTAAATAATGAACGTTTTATCTATACTATAAGTAAATAACAACTGTGCTTCTCTCTCACACACACATTATATATATATATATATATATATATATATATATATATATATATATATATATATATTGTAAAATAATGCAACCATTTTCTGTTTGCAAGTTTTGTCCTTTGTCTTTTCGTATTGCCGGATTATTTTTGTAATATCTTGCGAAAATTGGCTGATGTATTTGCCATATGTCATTGACCAAGTACTTTCTGCCCTATCGTGGGCCATCTTCAAGGTATTTTGAAACCGTACAACAATGGGCTATTCCATTTTCCATTTATATAGGTTGTGTTTATTATTGTTGTTGTTATTATTATTAGTGTTATTATTATTATTGTCATTATTATTACTACTTTTGCTATTATAATTTTATAGTAATTATAGGCATTTTAGAATGTTTAACAATATATGCCAACAAGAAAATATGCTGCCTAAATACACACACACACACACACACACACACATATATATATATATATATATATAATATATATATATATATATATAAGTATGGATAAAAGGATATGAAAACACACAATATGTTGTTAAAATGAAAATATTTTATATCATATTCATAGCTAATATTGAACAATATTTCAATTTATAAAAATCATCTTCAGAGCTTGTTTTTACTCCGGACTCATCGAGAGAGGAGCTGAAAATAATTTGAATTCAAAACGAAAACATTGATGTTCCAAAAAAGTTTTTTTCAAAAACTGTTACACTAAGATATACATGATTGTCGCTGACCGAGAAACGCGTGGCGGATGTGCTTATATTTGAAACTACCGCATAACTTTTTTGGAACATCAATGTTTTCGTTTGGAATTCAAATTATTTTCAGCTCCTCTCTCGATGAGTCCGGAGTAAAAACAAGCTCTGAAGATGATTTTTATAAATCGAAATATTGTTCAATATTAGCTATGAATATGATATAAAATATTTTCATTTTTAACAACATATTGTGTGTTTTCATATCGTTTTATCTATACTTATACCGTCGGATTCATTTCCTTTCTCTTAACACACACACACACACACACACACACATATATATATATATATATATATATATGTGTATATGTATATATATGGGGGGATCTTGATGACGGTCGCCAACTAAAGCGTAAACGCAACGCTCTCCAATAAAAGGGATGGAGCACTCTACGGGTGGCCTTTACATACATAAAGATGTGTGTATTAAAACAGTTAAAATCCCCTTCGCATTGATGACAGCCTAGCGGTTAAAGTGTCTGACTGACACTGAACCGATCGGATTTCAATCCCGGCTGTAGGTAGCTTACAATTGTCAAGCCACGCTGAACAGACTTGATAAGTCGAAACACGTGTCTGTGGATGACTATGTGTATATATATATATATATATATATATATAGTGTAGATAATATGAGGGCTATATTTATAAGTAAACGATGCTCAATATCATTATATTTAAGTTAAGGTAGCGTGTACATGGAATCAACAACGCCTGGTTACTGATAGTTTCTCGCCTATGCGATATTCAGAACAAAGGATCACATTGGCGAAGAATCTATCAGTAATCCAAGCGCTGTTGATTCCATGTCCACGCTTCCTTAACTTTTATATATATATATATATATATATATATATATATATATATATATGTGTGTGTGTGTGTGTGTGTGTTATCCAATATTGGTAGATAATTCATAGGAATATGCATTAACATGTATTATATATATATTACTTTTTTGCCTTCATATACAACATTTCATTTTTTTCTCCAGACCGTCTGATATACATTGAAAAAGGGTGAATGTTCAACCGAAATATCGGAATAGATTAAACCAGGAACAGAGCAACGGTTGAATATATAAAAATTCTGACTTTTTGTTCTGTTTTTCTTGTTTTTGTTCTTTTTTCCAATGTTTCAAAAGACGAAACAAACAACGTTCACAAGAACATAACATACATAATCATGTTATATATATAACATACATAATCATGTTATATATATATATATATATATATATATATATATATGTATATATATGTGTGTGTGTGTGTATGTGTGTGTGTGTGTGTGTGTGTGTGTGTGGGCGTGCATATATATAAAGAGAGTGTGGGGTAGCAAATGGAATAGACAATAGAGATAGAAAAGAGAGAGATAGCTAAACCGAGAGAGAGATAGCTAAACAGAGAGAGAGAGAGAGAGAGAGAGAGAGAGAGAGAGAGAGAGAGAGAGAGAGCAGTCATTATTATTTTATAGGTTTGAGTCAATTTCCAATTATGTGTGATTATTTCAACTGAAATTATCTATTTTCTGTTGAACTAAAACTATTCGGTGTCAAGAAAGAATATTCAAATTAATTTCAGGAGGAATCGCTAAGAGAGAATTAATAGAAAATCCAAAAGAAAAAGAAATGTTTGGTTTTTAGTGTCACAGTTTTGCGATTGTAGAATTCCTAAGTCAAATAAATGCGACACGGACTGACTCAACTAATGCGATTAAAATGGAAATGGCATTTCTTCAAAGGCGACAGATAAAATTATAATTCTATTTTATGGACGGCTGGTTTGCCTATATAGACACTCATTCATTCAGCCAACCGTAAACTCATGCATTCACACATTAAAACAGATCTCTATGTATGCCTGTTTCTCTTTGTGTGCGTGTGTGTGTGTGTGTGTGTGTGTTTGCACGCCCCGGTGTGATATCTATTATCAGTAAATTATTTATAGGAATATGTATTAACAATAAATATGCAGTACATTTGGAAATTTACTTTTATCCACACAAAACCATACACACATGTTTGTGTGTGTGTGTGATAATAATAATCTTATTATAATGGAGATTGTGTGTTTTTCTGTCTGTAACCGAAACTATATTACTAATCGAGTCACAATTCCCTTAGTTATTTACGTCATATTCTCCATGAATTTTTATTCATATTTAAACCTCATTAATTAATAAAATTGTTTTACGTTATTAATATTGTTGACCATATCTACATAATAATAACATGCAAGTGTATTTATATATACAAAAAATGGCGGTTTGCAGTGTGAATGGGAAGGTTAATTTGCATATTGATATCAAAAATTTGATTTTAATAAATATGTGCTCAGTATTATTGATTTCTAATTGTTTGATTTTATCTTAATGAATATGAGCTAAAATCTCTGGGATAAATCTTAAAAGAAATCCATTAACAATATTAACAGTAATTCTATTCTTTAATTTAAGTAAATAGTTAAATTATGAAAATTTAGCAATGAAAGACGGGAGTGAAGAAAAAGCAACTTTTAGTTGTTCCCCTCTGTTTCAAATCTTTTTATCGGCATCTTATTTAGTTTCATTAGCTTTTCTAAGTTAACATTATATTTTATTGCATTAAAACTTAAATACTTGCACCCGGAGGGTGCATATATTTGCTAGTAATAATAATAATTTCAGCTAGTATATTAGGTCTGAGACCTGTCAGCTGTTCCTTATAAATATTCATTTTTAATTCCACAGAATATTTATAATCATTCCACAGATTATCCAACTTTGCCTTGAAGGAGTTTAGAGATGGGGCATTCACTACTGATGAAGGTAGTTTATTCCATGTATTCACCACTCTGTAGCTAAAATAATTTTGTCTTGTGTTTGCTTTACAAGATTATTTAAGGAGTTTTAATTTATGTCCCCTTGTATAGGTATTTTGAGCAATGTTTTGTAGGTTAGGGTTCGTTGAATAAAAACCATGCGTGTATTTGTAGGCTTCAATCATATCCCCACTTATACGTCGGAAAACCAGACTTGGTAGGTCAATGTTCCTAAGTCTTTCTTCATACGAAAGGGATTTTAAATTATTCACTAATTTAGTAGCTCTCCTCTGGACTCCCTCAATGAGTTTTGTGTCCTTGGTGAGTCTGATATGTAGTATAAGGAATGATAGTGAATATGAAAAATGTTTGCATACAATAGTGCTCAATGTTAAATTGGCAGAGCAGTTTTAAAATCTCAAATACAATATTTTGGTACTAATTGACCGTTACTAAATTTCACTGCGTATTAGTCACTCATCATACAGGTGAATGGTGAAAAGTGGTTGTTCTAGTGTTTTGTATAACGTGATGCTTGTTCACGTAATAGAATCTTATAATACAAGACTTAATATTTAAAAACATGTCTTATGTCTTAATTCTTGTGGTGTTCAGATATTTAAAAAAAATATCAATTTTTTCAGCGGAATTTAACAGGTTTGAATTCAGAGTTTTCCTTCTCCTATGCTGGTTGCCTAACTAAGCAGTCTGCCCTACTATTTACCCATAGCTGGAGAGAGAATAATTGATTTATATTTAAAAACATAACAGACATATGTCTTAATGCTCGCGGTGTTCAGATATAAAAAAAGATCAATCTTTTAAGCGAAGTTTAACAGGTTTGAATTCAGAGTTTTCCTTCTCCTAGACTGGTTGCCTAACTAATCAGTCTGCCCTACTATTTACCCATAGCTGGAGAGAGAATAATTGATTTATATTTAAAAACATAATATGCATATGCCTTAATTCTCGCGGTGTTCAGATATTTAAAAAAAAAGGGCAATTTTTTAAGCTGGAGAGAGAATAATTGGATACATACCTTTCCCAGGGGTATTAGTACTATGTTAAATGGAAGCTGCTTTGATCAGTATTTGAAATCGTCTCGCCGTGTCTATTTCGTACGATATTAACCATTACACCCCCATAAATAATATATGGGCATATAATAATGCCAAACAGGGGTGGGGTGAACTTTTGGGAACACTTAACAACTTTGGGAAACTATCTGAGATAAATGGGACAATACAGATGTGACTCACTGTAACACTACTCTCTCCCTCTCGGAATGGAGAGATGACGTGTCAACTCTCTTTACGTTCTGGCACTCATTTCCAAATGGAGAGAGGACGTGTCAACTCTCTTTACGTTCTGGCACTCATTTCCAAATGGAGAGAGGACGTGTCAACTCTCTTTACGTTCTGGTGCTCATTTTCGAATGGAGAGATGACGTGTCAACTCTCTTTACGTTTGGCACTCATTTCCGAATAGAGAGATGACGTGTCAACTCTCTTTACGTTCTGGCACTCATTTCCGAATGGAGAGATGACGTGTCAACTCTCTTTACGTTCTGGTACTCATTTCCGAATGGAGAGATGACGTGTCAACTCTCTTCACGTTCTGACACTCCTTTCCGAATGGAGAGATGACGTGTCAACTCTCTTTACGTTCTGGCACTCATTTCCGAATGGAGAGATGACATGTCAACCTTCTTTACGTTCTGGTACTCATTTCCGAATGGAGATATGATGTGTTAAAACGTTGCTTACGTTACGTCTCTTACTTCTAATGGAGTGAGGATGTGTTGATGGTAGGAATATTTGTATAATCTCTCTGGGCCGGTATCACAATTTGAGAGGTTGGAATCCTGGTTGTTGGGCTGCAGCTGACTGGCAATTCTATGATGTCTCGAGTCTGGAAACCAACTTGGGAGCTGAGGAATATCTTGCCTTGTGTCATTTAGAGTTTTTAGTAATAACACAAGGCCACTTCTTTTCTTTCTTTTTTTCTCATGAGAATATTATTTCCCCCAAAATCACAACTGCCTAGAGGAAGAAATTCATGTCTTGCTCTCCCAGCACATTCTTCCAGACTCAATTCTTTCTCTCCCCTCTCACTCCTCTTCTTTGTCACGTCTCAACGTCTCGTTCAATGTAACACTGCCATGTGTCTATGCTGAATCATCATTAAACTTTTCCATTCTCATCTAACTCAAATTTCTAGCTAAAAACTTTCCGTGCTGATTTACATTATTCAGGTTACTCTCTTACTCCACGTTACCCCCATTAGATAACATAAACAGCTATCGAGCAGTTTGAAGGAAAAGCTTTTAAAAAATTAAGAAAACCAAAGGATAATCCCGTACATAAACACTGCATGCATGTTATAACATTATATATATATATATATATATATATATATATATATATATTCGTGTGTACAAAAAGGACCTACTCGAGTTTCACCATAAGGATCTTCAGGGTTAAATCCACTGAATTAATCGAGATATTGATTAATTACAGCTAACTGCAGGAGTTCATAGAGCAATTGTTAGCAAGATATTGTTCTAGAAATGTGTTTTGTGTTAAAGTTTAATCCTTAAGGGGTAAACAATAAATATGTCCTTGAACCAGATTAAGTTAATCTTATAGACATTTGTTTAAAATTATTATTTTTGGAATTCTTTTTCATCTCAATATATATATATATATATATATATATATATATATATATATATAATAAAAAAGAATTGCAAAATAATAATTTAAAAAATGCTTATCAATTTTTTTCCCCAATTGTGCACATAAAGCGAAATAGATATATTGATAGATTAAGATAAAGAAAAAACAAATAAATGTCTATGAGATTAACTTAATCTGGCTCAAGGCCACAGTAATTGTTTACCCCTTGAGGATTAAACTTGAACACAAAACACATTTCTAGAACAATGTCTTGCTAACCATTGCTCTATGAATAGCATATATATATATATATATATATATATATATATGAGAAGAAAATATTTTAAAAAATATAACAAACACAGGATGTTATGATTAGGGGAAACAATTTTATGTGTCAATACTTAAGCATTTCGGTATATTGTACCATCTTCAGGACACTGTTAAGTAATGTTTATGTGAGGGACAAAATGAAAGATGTTAAGTGTATAGTGAATGTAGGTGGGTAAGTCATTCCTATTTACACACACACACACACACACACACACACACACACACACACACATATTTATATATATATATATATATATATAATATGGGCGCTATATTTCTAATTAGACAGTGCTCAATATCACTGATAAAGTATTTATATTTGAGATAAGGTAGCGGCGACATGGAGTCAATAGCTGGTTACTGACAGTTTCTCGCCAATGCGATCTTCAGACCAGGTTTCGTCTGAAGATGGCATAGTCGAGAAATCGTCCACGCTACATTCACTTATAGACAACATCCTGTTTTTATTCAGACCTTTCAGTTTATATGTTGGGTAAATTTGGGTAAATTTTAGATTATTTATTTCACGCATGCGTTTTGTTTATTTCAGATTTTATCTACTATGCAGCAAACTAGAATCAGTTTGACACTGTCTGACTGGAAAGCAGCACCTAAACGAAATTCACTCCGCTAGAAAGTTCGTACTGATTAGTATTTACACAAGAAGCTCCAATACAAAGGATGTCAATCTGATGACAGTGTAGGGGATTCAAATAGTTGGGTGAGTTCAATGGTGATTACGAAGGTACGGCATCTCGGAAGCCTCTCTCTGATCGTTCAGATAAAAAGAACAACTTAATAAAAGCCATAATTGACAACAATTCCAGCATGTCAATCAGCTCCATATGCAGGTACATAGGAGTGTCTCAGTTTCTTATCGGGCAGCTAGTGCAATTAACATATTCACTATTTCTTATTATTGACATTTCAGTCTCAGAAGACTATAATAAAGTGTTTGTGCCCCTGAATTTACAGGGCCTCCTGTGACTGTGAAGTCCGAAGTTTGAAAAACATTCTCGACCACAGATGTTGCATTTGAAGGCTGTCCCTGAAGATGTTAATGTGCCGGTGTTTTGTGGTCGCTGCTTTCTTCTGGACCTCTTGGCTTCCTGGTGTTTCTCATACAAGATAAGAAAAGGCTAGGTTTTTTTTATTACAGGCCATGAGGCACAAGAGGAAAGACCAGGCTGCAAAGCTTTTTAACAAACTCAAGCATTCCTTCCTTTGCTTTTTCTCAGATAAGAAAAAATCCTGTCAGGATCAGATAGTGAACTCACAAAATAACCGTTGGCTTGGTCCGTACCCATAAAATGTACCGATAGGGATGAAAAGCAAACACTCAGTCCACATCATGTTGTTTGGGGTGGTCACTAGCGATGGTAACGTTATGCATCCATTTATCTTCCTACATTGCCTCAGACTTAACGTGTAAATCTACATCAAGTGCCTGGATGAGGGGGTGCTGCACTGGATTGAGAGTGTGGATACTGGAAAACTCTACGTCTGACAATAGGACTTTGGCATATTGCACAAGCATGAAAACCCAGTGTTAGCCATGAGAAAAGTTCTGCGACCACAATATAATTTAATACAAATATACAAATGATATTGTTCTTGCGTAGGTGAATACCCAAATTATTGGCTTCGTCGAAAGTGGAGTTTTCTGACATCAATAAGTCTTCAATGGAAGACTCTAAAAAGTCTTTTATATATTCCGGAAAAATATGGTGGGACGACTTTAAAATAGTCGGCAGGCTTCTAGGAATGACTTTTTCAAAAATGCAGTTCCTAAGAAACATTCTTCTATTCCGAAAAGAGTGAGCAGTCCACTTTCGACGAAGCCAAATGTACAAATATAATTTAATACAAATACAAATTATTTTTTTAATACAATACAAATAATTTAATACAAATATGCAAATATAATTTAATACAAAGATATAAACCTAGACACACTATACACAAAAAGTTCATTGTATTGGGCAAGCGAAAAGAATTCATGCTTAAAGAGGTTGCCCTCAATCACAATCTTTCTTTTCTTTAAACCAGTTAAAAAAAATGAAAAAAGGGGGAGGGGAAGGGGGAGTAGCTATACCTTACAATAACCTATTATTAGAAAGAAAATAGAAAGAAATAATTAGATACATAAAGAAAAAATATATGTAAATATATAAATATATATTTTTTTAAAAAGCATAAAAGAAATAATAATAATGTCAGGTGACTAAGACTTCAGTTCACAAGAGAATATTCATATAGATAATGTTTTTTTAGCACATTTTTTAGATGATGAAAACTATTAACCAAAGAACTAGATAGATAGATAGATAGATAGATGTGAAAAGAACTAGATAGATAGGTAGATAGATAGATAGATAGATGGATAGATAGATAAATGTAAAAAGAACTAGATAGATAGATAGATGTGAAAATAACAAGATAGATAAATAGATAGATAGATTGAAAGAGACAGATTGCCATAGGATTTAGTTTTAATAGAAGGGATATACAATAGTTTGTTTGCTGAACTATTAAGAACTTGATCAGTAGTGTGAACTTCACTACTGAATTTAAATAAAGATATAAGGTCGTCAGGTAACTGGTTACGTTGGAAATCATAAACAAGTTTTAATTGATCATCATCCCTAACATCTGTCCGCTTAAATCCCCAATTTGCATTCCCCTTGATTATTGTAACGTGTAGAACGTGCAACACGAAAAGGCAAGGATAACAGCAGTATTTATGAATTTAAACAGGGAGGCCGTCGATTTCTTTAAATGAATTTAATCTATAAGATTTCAAGATGGAGGCGCGTGGTCTAATGGTTAGAGTCGTAGGAAATGGACTCGTCGACCCGAGTTCAATTCCTAGACGAAGCTGTTTGGGAATGGTATGAATCCAATTCTCCATCCAGTTATGGATAAATAGCAGCACAGGCTGGGTTCTTTAGCAATGGCTAGGTAGCTAGTCTAGAAGATGGAAAGCTGAATTCAAACCTGTTAAACTTAAGAATAATTATTTTAAAAATAATCTCCCTCCTTGAAATATACTTAATTCACATCGATTTAGACAGATGGGAAAAGAACTAGATAGATAGATAGATAGATGGGAAAAGAACTAGATAGATAGATGGATAGATAGATAGATGGGAAAAGAACTAGATAGATAGATGGATAGATAGATAGATAGATAGATTGATGGATAGATAGATAGATAGATAGATAGATAGATAGATAAATGTGAAAAGAACTAGATAGATAGATAGATAGATAGATGTGAAAAGAACTAGATAGATAGATAGATAGATAGATAAAAGTGAAAAGAACTAGATAGATAGATAGATAGACAGATGTGAAAAGAACAAGATAAATAGATAGATAGATTGAAAGAGACTAAGATAGATAGAGAGATAGAGTGAGAGACAGACTGACAGACTGAGATAGATAGATAGATAGATATAAATGACGAGACTGAGATAGATACATATTTTATAATCAAGAAAGAGGTATATACTTTTTCCTCTGGATTATATTGTCAACTGTGTTTGTAAGTTTGCTGTAAATGAGATCCACAATAAAATTCAATTCCCAAAGATTTAAAAAGGGGAAAAAATCACCTTATCAACAAATCAGGCATTTCTAACCCAAAAATGTCGACTTTTTCTATTAAATCATTTCCTCCTCCCCCCACCGTTCAATTAAAGAGAATCAATCAGAGAGAAGGAAAAAAAACAATCAACATGGCAGAATTTCCTTTTTATTCAGATTAACAATGTTTTTTCGAGGGTGAGCTGAAAAGTTCATAGCATCACCAAGATACTCTCATGCAATCTCACCAAAATGAGGTTTATTTTTCAACAGTCTTCCTTGCGGTCCACACAGGAATTCCATTCCATCGGTGTTGCAGCACTTGGATCCCATTTGTCAAAAAGAAAGTCATTATCAGATAAGACGTCATCGTATGAGATTTTTGGCCCTATGAATGTTTCGGTCGACCGTTGTATTAATTTTGATATAATTGTCTTTTTTCTCTTTGCTCCTAAATCCTTTTGTTTTATTATTGAATTGTTCTTTTAATCTTTCTTTTTTCTTTCTTTCTTTCTTTCTTTCAATCTTTCTTTCTTTCAATCTTTCTTTCTTTCAATCTTTCAATCTTTCAATCTTTCTTTCTTTCAATCTTTCAATCTTTCTTTCTTTCAATCTTTTTCTTTCAGTCTTTCTTTCATCCAGGTTTCTTTCTTTCATTCAATCTTTCTTTCAATCTTTCTTTCAATCTTTCAATCTTTCTTTCTTTCATCTTTCTTTCAATCTTTCTTTCAATCTTTCTTTCAATCTTTCTTTCTTTCTTTTAATCTTTCAATCTTTATTTCAATCTTTCAATCTTTCTTTCTTTCAACCTTTCTTGCTTTCAGTCTTTCTTTCATTCAATCTTTCTTTCTTTCAATATTTCTTTCAGTCTTCCTTTCTTTCTTTCATTCAATCTTTCTTTCTTTCAATCTTTCTTTCTTTATTTCATTCAATCTTTCTTTCTTTCATTTAATCTTTCTTTCTTTCATTCAATCTTTCAATCTTTCTTTCATTCAATCTTTCAATCTTTCTTTCATTCAATCTTTCTTTCTTTCATTTAATCTTTCAATCTTTCTTTCATTCAATCTTTCTTCATTCAATCTTCAATCTTTCTTTCATTCAATCTTTCTTTCTTTCATTTAATCTTTCAATCTTTCTTTCATTCAATCTTTCTTTCTTTCATTTAATCTTTCAATCTTTCTTTCATTTCAATCTTTCAATCTTTCTTTTTCTTTCATCTTTCAATCTTTCTTTCTTTCATTCAATCTTTCTTTCTTTCTTTCATTCAATCTTTCAATCTTTCTTTCATTCAATCTTTCAATCTTTCTTTCATTTCAATCTTTCTTCTTTCAATTCAATCTTTCAATCTTTCTTCATTCAATCTTTCAATCTTTCTTTCATTCAATCTTTCTTTTCTTTCAATCTTTTTCATTCATCTTTCTATCATTCAATCTTTCAAGTCTTTCAATCTTTCTTTCATTCAATCTTTCTTTCTTTCATTTAATCTTTCAATCTTTCTTTCATTCAATCTTTCAATCTTTCTTTCTTTCATTTAATCTTTCAATCTTTCTTTCATTCAATCTTTCTTTCTTTCATTTAATCTTTCAATCTTTCTTTCATTCAATCTTTCTTTCTTTCTTTCATTCAATCTTTCAATCTTTCTTTCATTCAATCTTTCAATCTTTCTTTCATTCAATCTTTCTTTCTTCTTTCTTTCTTTCTTTCAGTAAATCTTTCTTTCTTTCTTTCCTTATTTTTAACTTTCTTTCATTCTTTCTTTCTTTTGAAATTCCGACTCATCTAACTATTTGCTAGGATTTCAGTATCCCCCCCCCCCTTTAATTAGAGAAGAATTATGAAATTGATTATATAAGATAAGTCGTAATCCTTTTGTCAAGTCATGGTGAGCGTCACTGTGCAATTCACAACGACATCATTAGTATTCTTCCTGATTTTTCGTGTTGTCACGTCACGTTGGTTTTGCTTTGCCATTGTCTCATTAACTCTGCTCAATTGTTGTCCTTATTGTTGGTGGTGGTGTCGTCGTCGTCGTCGTCACGAGATTTAACGAGATTCAGCCACCTTCCCATCAACCCCTGTTTTAAGAATTGAGGAGAAAAGAAACTGATGCGATCAGTTCTTAATTCTAGAAACTGATCCTTTTGAAGAGTTTTACTAAATCTTAATCCGTATCTATTCGCCCTGTTGGTGGGGCTTACAATATGCCGGCTGTAATCCACTACAGAGTTTCGGTTTGGTTCGGGTGGATTTTACGGCATGTCAACCCTTGTTGGGCTATTCTATGCCGAAGACATTTTGTTTTATTCGTTCTTGTTGGGTATTCAATTTTTTTATTCAGTCTCAATTTTTAAAATACATTTTAATACTCATTTTTATTTATTTAACCCATAGATGGGACCCTATCAGGTAATCCCACTCCGGGTCAGGGTAGACCTGGGAGTAATGGCGATAAAAGGGTACTCCACATTCCAGAGTTCCAGAACTGGTTTGGTTGTTTTGTTTTACGGCATATCAACCTTTTTCGGGTCATTTAATGCCGAATCAAGTCATTTTGATGCACAAAGGACTCAAGTTGTCACCCAATTAAATATCAAACAAGCTCATCGCAGGCTTTACTTCGGTGATCTAGCGAGAACCCCACGGCAGACGTGTAAGATCCTCCCCAAAAAGTGGTATCTTAACTATTAGATTAAACTACATCTGATTGTGAGGCTCCAATTCTATATATATGGAGCGACATTCATCTGAGGAAGGGAATCTAACGATCCCGAAAATGTATTATAATAAATAAATAATAAAAAATAAGTGAATCCTGTACTCCACAACATTGAGTTCTTTCATCAATTTTTTTATATTGTTTTTAATGCTTCATAATAACGCCCAACTTCAACATAAAAAAGACATATATATATATATGTGTGTAAAAATGGAAAAGTAATTGAATCCGACACTATGAGGAAAAATGAGTAAAGAAAAGAAATGTAGATGGATAAAATGAATTTAATCGATATCACATTAATCGATATCACTTACACATGTGTTTCGGTCAGTTTATGTGTGTGAAAATATTTCGCACACATACAAGAATCGACCTTCATCAGAGTGAACATTTATTTTTATGAAAAAATAAATGTTCACTCTGATGAAGGTCGATTCTTGTATGTGTGCGAAATATTTTCACACACATAAACTGACCGAAACACATGTGTAAGTGATATCGATTAATGTGATATCGATTAAATTCCTTTTATCCATTTACTTTTCTTTTCTTTACTCATTTTTCCTCATATATATATATATATATATATATATATATATATATATATATATATATACAGAAAATAATTATACAGTATTTATTGCAAGCTTACAGTCAATTCATGGTGAAAGCTCCGGTTATAGCTAGGTCACTGAAATTAAGCAGCGATGAATGTTTAATACTGAGATGGATGACCGTTTACTGTTAGAAATTCATCGCTGCTTAATTTCAGTGATTTGATATACGAGGAAATTGAATTATGAGCGGAAATGGACCCGGGGAGACGAGTTAAAATACTAGACGTGGCTGTTTACAATAATATCATTGGGAAAGGTATGAATCCAGTTATTCTCCCTCCAGCTATGGGAATAATAGTGGAGTGGATTGGGCTCTTTCACATAGGTATGGCAACAGGTTTAGGTGGGAAAACTCTGTATTCAAACCTGTTAAACTCCGCTTAAAAATCGACCTTGTGTCATATCCTGCTCGTGTGGAGGTTATGTTTGGTCACTTTATTTAATGGCATACAAACCATACTGGGTTATTTAATATCAAAGCTTCATACATTTTCTCAATACCTAAAGAAGACTGAAAGAAAAGTATTTGAAATATCTACGGCTTTACATTAATAAGGGCCGGGTTAGCTCAGTCGGTAGAGCGTTCGGCTACAAATCACAAGGTTCCTAGTTCGATACCCGCCCTCGCCAACTCAGCGTATGAGTAGCACAGGGATCTGGCGGTAAAGTAAGGAGCTGATGGTAGGTGTGGCGCTCCACCTCAGACGCTAAAATAATCTCCTTGGTCTTGCGCTAGTGAAAAGGGGATAGACTCCCTCGCTGCGTGGCTGATACCGACATTAGGCCGCCCCGACGACTTTTTACATTAATATGTACGATGTTACATTGATCAAAAAAGATTTCATATCAACTGACGATACGTTTTTTCTTTTCTTTCTTTTATATAAGACGAAATTGGCCATTGATCAGCAAAAGTTTACGACGATGTAACGATGAAAATGTATTAAATTAATCTGAAGAATGATTGATGAATGGAATAAAAATGAAGGTGGGAATATGAATGAACGAATGAATGAATGGACGGTGGGTGACCCAGCTCTCTACGCTTGAATTAGATACTTAAAGAGATCATGGGTATATGTCGTTTGAAAACACTCATGGAGGGGGGGGGCTGGGGTATCAGAGTTTCAAACTTAAATCACAAGAAAATAAACAAATAAAATAAGGTTCAAAGAATTGAAATAAAAAGTAATTCAAAATAAAAATCCCTTTGAGCTGTCCAAAATTTAAAAATGTCTTCTCAAATAAAATGAAAAATGAATCAATTCGAAGATATTTGAAATCTTAAAATAAAATAAAATGTCTTTGAAAATTATATTAAACTTCACTGAAAATGTTTTAGATTTAAGGTAGTAATATCATTAGATTACGTATAAAAAGCATTACATTTCACGGAAATACCCGAGACGTTAAGGGTAGTGTTAGACTTAGGCTACTTCGGTAGTTTCCGTAATCTGATGTTATCTATACGTAAAATGGTTTTATATCATGCTATTCTTCATTTGTACCGAAATTGAAATTATATCATAGAACATCAACAGTATTGGAATTGTTCCTGATTGGATGCGGTTTGGTGAATATTTCCCCAAATTCATCAAAGTGGGATTTTATTTGATTATAGAGAAAAAAAAACATTAAATAAAGGGTCAAATATTCTCGTAAATCGTTTAACACATCACGGCTGTAACGGGTGATTTTTTTTTTTAATTTATTTATTTTTTTATTTTTTTTTTTTTACAAATTTGAATAAATTGTTAAAAAGATTTTTCAACCAATGAGAATGCGAAATTGACTCGAATCCGGAGTGAATATTTAAAAATTCGAATTAAAGACCGTTAGAATAAATGATTCCTAGGAGGAGGGGAGGAGAGGAGGAGGGGAGTAGGAGAGGAGGAGTCGAAGAAAGAATTCCAAGAGATGATGAAGAAGGAAGGTCATAGAAAATAGCCAGTGGCAGAAGTTGAAGGTGACTACCAAGGAAGGAAACAACGGACAGTACATTTCCAACATTAACACCGCCATTACTTCAATTTTTCTCACCAACGAAGAAGAACAATCTGTCTTCTTTTTTTCTTTTTTTTTTTTGTCTTTTTTCCTGAATTCCTGAATATTCTAGTTGCTTCCACCTGCCAACTTAAATTATACACTCCGACCATCTGTGTTGTTTTTGTGTTTTGGGTTGTCCTTTCTTTCTTTCTTTTTTATCTATTTATTAAAGATCGGAAACTTGGCCGATCGAAATGTATAATTTCTGGTAAAATGTGTAAATAGCATAAAAGTCCATCTTACATTTTTTTTAAATGAAATAAAAAAAAACTTAAAGAAAATTTTGATAGAGTTTAACGGCTTGTCAACACATACAGGGTTATTTTATCCCTGAAGGTTATGGAATCGTGATCATATTTACATTTTTGTTGTTTGATTTTTTTTTCTTTTTGCACATCTAATACAAATACTTTTTACACATATCTAGTTGATCCATAGATTGGACTATAACAGGTACTAGTAAGCCGGGTCAGAGTTGACCTGGGAGTAATGGCAATGAATAAGTACTACAAGCTCCCCATATCTTCATAAACGGAGCCTCATAATCAGATGTGATATATCCGGGTTAAGGGATATATTCTGAAGTTGGTATTTGGTATATTATCGCAGTAGTAATTGGTACATCGAATAGCATACGTCTCCCGAGCAGTCGTGGTGTCGTCTAGCGAGTAAGATTAGGTTGTAGCTGTAGGTCTCTGTACCAACACAGTGTCGACTATTTATACATGACACTGTCCAATCAGATTATAGTGAGGGGGTACCAAGGTATTTACATATTCATTATATCAAGATGTAATTTAGTATCATATCGAGGACACCTATAACTTTGAGGGACTCTTCAGGAGTGATATAGGGCGTATTCTAAGCCCCAGCCCGACCCCCACCAAAAGAGTTTGAAATATTTCATGCCATGAGGAAACAAAGACTATCAGATTACTTTAAGATTTAAGTTTTTCTTCTAGAATTTTTCGAATGTCACCAATGCTTTACTATGAAAGAAAAGAATAATCTGTAAATCGTTTACATAATCATCATCATCATCATAATCATGTCGCTCATGCAGCACGGATATCCATGACAATCTCTCACCAACCCACCCTATTACTCATTGTCCCTGGGAGGTCCTCTACGCAGTAACCAGCATCCTTGCATAGTTAGTCAATGTAGGTCCTTGGTGGGTGGCCCATATTAGCATGTCCATGTGTTGGCTTCCACAGGAGAACGTCACTTATGAGCCCGTCTTTGCTTCTTCAGCAGTGTCCTGCATGCCTAGTCCATCTCACTCGGATGGTTTGTGAGATGGTGGGCAGGTGGCCATACAGCTGCTTCCTTTTGGGGTGCTGTTTCCACGACTTGTTCAAGATTGCACACAGCATTCTTGTGCAGCTGTCATCTAGCTTATTCTCAAGGCGCTTCGTTAGGGTCCAAGTGGTGCAGCCATACAGCAGTACCGATATAACCACAGCCTGGAAGAATTGTCGCTTTAGCTTGTCAGTGAGATCGGATTTCCATATGACTGATAATTTGTTTGTGGCCAACCATGCCTTTCCTATTCGTGTATTAACATCGCTCTCTGTGGATGAGATATTACTACCTAGGTATGTGAATTGTTCTTGTCAGTGAGATCGGATTTTCATATGACTGATAATTTGTTTGTGGCCAACCATGCCTTTCCTATTCGTGTATTAACATCGCTTTCTGTGGATGAGAAATTATTTTAAAAACTAGCGACAACTTTAATGGAACTTTTACTTTCACCTTCACTTTCACTTGCCACAAATTGGTTTTTGCATTGACTATTTTTTGTTATACAGGGTGTTTGAAAAGTAACTCCCTATTTTAAACTATCAATCATTTTTATATGCGGTTGATTTTTATGCAAAATGGTGTTCCTTCACATTTTTCTATTGTTATTAGTGAATGGCTGAATCCCCCATTTTCCTGTGAGATGGTTTGGGTAGACGTTGTCTGTATGAATGGCCGGCCAGAAACCCTGATTTGACACCCAGTAACTTTTTTCTTGGGGTTGGTTGAAGGAGAAAAGTCTGCTTTATGAAACCAATGACATTGGAGGAACCTGGGGCACGAATACGAGATTTATTTCTGCCATTCCACAAGAGCTCCTGGGAAGATCTGTTGATGCTATTCTCGAGGGATTTGAGAGACTAGAGGCGAATCCTGGTGCTCATATAGAATTTTAAATAAAAATTTAATGTTATATATGTTCTTCTTATATTCATTTTTTTTTCTTTGTAAAAATAATGATTCAGAAATAAATTATAAGATTTTTTTGAATAAGGATTTACTTTATAACCACCTTGTAAATTTAATACAAATGTTTGTAATTATTTCTCTTTTAAGCTGACGATATAAACAAAAATATTAAATTTATTCCCAGAAAATGAATCTTTGCTCATAATAGAAACTATTGACACTTGGAAATCCGTTTATTTTCTGTGCAGGCCTGATTGGAACTTAACCATATTATTCACAGATCTGTTTAAGAAGCTTATCTCTATGACAGGTTGAAGGTATTGGAAAGTTTGGAGATAGGGAAGTTGAGTCTCCACTCTCCAAGGACTTATAATTTCCGTGATATACTAGCACTAAACACAACGGATGGAAAGATGAATTAAACCCATTTATAAACAGTTAATACATACAATATACCTACAAGTATTATTAAAAAGAAAGAATACACAAACATGTCTCAATGGTTATAATTATACACATATTGTTGTGAAGAGAAAATGGAAGTGAATCCGACAGTATGTAATATAGTGAAAAATTGAAAAAGCACAAGTTCATAAAACGAGTGATGTTTATTTCGACAACGCTGCAGTGTTTCGATCTTCATCAGTTAATTTGAGGAAAAATGAATTTATCAGAGAATAAGAAGACTGTGAGAGTCTTTTGTTTTGTCGGTCAATCTATCTAAAAAATGTTGAATGAAAAACTAGCGTTCTTTGGATGTTTGAATTATGAGGAACGCTAATGACAAACGGTTGTAAGACAAACAGGTAGCGTCTATGTCACATTACAAACCTGATGAAGATCTATTGAAACAGATCGAAACACTGCAGCATTGGCGAAATAAACATCACTCGTTTTATACACTTGTGCTTTTTCAATTTTTCAATATATTACACATATTGTTCATGAACAAGCAGTATGTGGAAGGGGTTCAAAAAATTGAAAAAGGCTTAATTGACAAATGTAGATGATATAGCTTTAATTTTCAGACAAGGTCAGATACAGCATTTCTACTAGTCAAAGACTAGAGGAAAGAATGGGTTTCTGGGACTGTCATGTGACTCCACTACGGGGTCTACTGGGCATGCAAAATATCTAAATGATATGAGTATTTTTGTATCCATACAAAGGTGCCGCTTACACGGAGAGGCCGTCAGTAACATCACATATGCAATGCAATGCCTGACTTTTATCATCTGATTTTTTTTCCTAAACATTTAGAAGTGCATTGTATTATATATTTATACGCCGCATCCCGTAGGAAGCGCGTGGTGTAATGGTTAAAGACATGGGAAATGGACTCGTCGACCCGAGTTCAAATCCTTGACGTGGCAATTATTTCACTTAGTGCTAATACCCTTGGGAAAGGTATGAATCCTACTCTCCCTCCAGCTATGGGTAAATAGTGGTGCAGACTGGGCTCTTTAACCTTGGTTAGGCAACCGGTCTAGGAGAAGGAAAACTCTGAACTCAAACCAGTTGAACCCCGCTTAAAAATTGACCTTGTGTCGCATCCTGCTCGTGTGGAGGGGCTGGTAAATATATATACGCCGCATCCCCAAAGACCTACTGTATGGCGAATTAGCAGAGGGCGCCCAACCAGTAGGGAGACCACGCCTGAGCTTTAAAGATGTCGGCAAGAGGGACATGAAGACATCGACATCAACACATGGGAGGCTTGTGCAAAAGACCATGTGACCTGGCAACTCCTCGTCAAACAAGGAACGAGAAGATGTGAGAAAGAGAGGAAAGTGTTGTATATTCTTCTTTTTCCTTTCTTACTTCTATTATTCTTCTTCCAGCGTCTGGACTTCGTCTTGGGGACTTCGCGTCTGGTCTTCCATTGGGGATTTCTCTTTATCAGAAGCCCTGTGCCATTAGTAGTTTTTAGATAATAACACAAGACTTCGATTTACTTAGATTATATTTTATTTCGAAATCCCCACTAGACTACCTGCGCAGATTGAGTCGGCAGCGTACATAACACGACTTACCACCGTCGTGGTCTTGGCCGATCTGACTAAAATCTCTTCTAATCTAAACCGGAAGAGGGTCTTCTCCACCGATTCTCGCATTATCCACCGGAAGGAGGATCAGGACTGAGGTCAAGCCTTGTCATTCAATCCTTCAAGCCGCCGGCTGAACTTATAACAGCCATTTTGGTTTCTACACTACTGTACATAAGTATTAGGATTCTAATAATTATGTAACAAAAGTAGCCGCCACGAAAAAGAGAGCCAAAAGGAAGGAGAGACAACAACAACCCCAGAAAGCATCACTGTTTGTTTGCGGTCACTGCACCAGAGATTGCCATTCAAAAATTGGTCTGATCAGCCACTCACGCAGTTGCAGATGAATAATAATGAGAGAAAACGAAAAAAAAATGGAACACTACGCCATCGTCTTCAGTAGACGGATGCCACCATATAGTTTCACCAACAAACAAATTGAGTAAATCAAAAACTTGGCTTCAGTATCCAAGCTAAATTCAACTTTCAAGAATATGATAACGATCTGACATATTGGCCTTCATTGGCGTGGTAAACACAGAAGAGTTCCAAAAACAAGGGACATTAATCTCAATGACAACTAACGCATTATATATTATACATATACACGGTTTAGTAGAGACACGTTTGCACTAATAGCACACACATAAAGATTTCAGAATTTGAATATGAAAAGCTGCGTTTTCACTATTGGCGTAAAATGAAAGAAAAACCTTAAATAGATAATAATAATTATTGCTTTTTGTGTTGGTCTGTTGATCTAGAAGAAAAGAACTTTGTGATATTATTGAAGGACTCTCTTTAAAAGAGTCCATAATGTTATTGAAGAACTCTCGTTAAAAGAGTCCATAATGTTATTGAAGAACTCTCGTTAAAAGAGTTCATAATGAAGAACGACTTCGAAAGTTGAGGAAATAGATTTAGATTAACCCTCATAACTCCAAATGGCGATCTGTTTACATTAAGAAAGAGAAAAACGTAAGTATCGCTCAGTCACAAGTTATATATATATATGTATATATATATATATATATATATATATATAGATAGATAGATAGATAGATAGATAATCCAAAAGTTCAGAGAAGAAATCTTCCTTACGATACAAGAGTTTTATTTTTTTTTAAACCTGTCGCAGTTTGAGAGCTCAATGTGTGCTCTTAATGTTAGAGTCACAGAGAAAATATATAAGTAAAGAAATAACAAAAGACTTAGAGATTTAGCATTATAGTCTATTTCAGGGTGCTTAAGTCTAAGCTCCCTGAAAAAGACTATAATGCTAAATCTCTAAGTCTTTTGTTATTTCTTTACTTATATATATATATATATATATATATATATATATATAATATATGTGTGTGTGTGTGTGTGTGTGTGTGTGTGTGTGTGTGTGTGTGAAGTAATGAATTGGGTAAATCCTTCAAAATGTGAATGAAAATTGAGGAAATGCGGCTAAAACACAAAACAACTTCGTTCAAATGATATTTTGCCTCGGTATGAAATCTCAGTTGTCTCAAATAAATTTGACAAAGCTACATTACAAATCGAGGCGAAATATAATTTGAATGAAGTTGTTTCATGTTTTATCCACATTTCCTCAATTTTCAATCACACACAAATACACACACACACACACACACACACACACACACACACACACACATTATATATATATATATATATATATATATATGAATATAGATGGAAATTAATCCGACAGTATGAATTTAACATTTGAAAAAACAAATGATGTTTATAATTGCTGACAGAAATCTGTTTCGACCGCTGTAATAGATCGGTCATCATCAAGAGCAACATATGAGATATAGACGGGATGAACACCGTTAGAAGAAAGGGTACAAAACGCTATTATTCAATGCTGGAATTTTTAAAAAATGCGTGTTCTGTGTTAAAAATAAAATAATTTTTTTTTTAAATCAGAAGCATTATAGTTCATAATAAAACTCAAAAAGAGTTTGATGTAAAATTATATAAAAGTGTATAATGAGTATCAAAATTGTTCACGATATATTCCAGCTATTAAAAATTAATTTTCAATTATGCTGTGGACTTGTAAATTACTTTTTTAATAGCTGGAATATACCATGAACAATTACATAACATTACATCATTTTGCTAGTCTTATTATAATGGAGATTGTGTGTTTTTCTGTCTGTAACCGAAACTATATTACTACTCTAGTCACAATTCCCTTAATTATTTACGTCAAATTCTCCATGATTTCATTCTTTTAAACCTACAGTTATTATAAAAAATTATTTTACATTATTAATACTGTTGATCATATCTACTAATAACATGCAATTGTATTTATATATACAACAAAATAGCGGTTTACAGTTTGAATGAGAAGGCTTATTTGCATATTGATATTTAAAATTTCATTTTAATAAATATGTGCTTGGTATTATTGATTTCTAATTGTTTGGTTTTATCTTAAGAAATATAAACAAAAATCTCGTGGATAAATCTTAAAAGAAATTTATTTACAAGAAGAAATAACTGTAATATTATCCTTTACTTCCTATTTTAACTAAATAGTTGAATTAGGAAAATTTACCAATGAAACAGGGGAGTAATGGAAAATGATGGAATAGTTAGTTTCAAAGTTGTTCTATTTTTCGATTATACCCCCTCTGTTGCAGATCTTTTTATCAGCATTCTTAGTCAGTTTCATTAGCCTTTCTAATTTAATATATTTTATTATATCAACACTTAAATACTTGCACCCGGACGGTGCATATATTTGCTAGTATATATAATAGTTTGTTTTATATTCATTAATATCGAGGATAGAGCGTACACACACACACACACACACGTGTGTGTGTTATGATAGCGTAGACAGAGTCAACGGCACTGGGGGAATGTCAGTTTCTAGCCTATGTGATCATCAGTTATAATATATATATATAAATATATATATATATATATATATATATATATATATATGAGGAAAGTGAGAGAGAGAGAGAGAGAGAGAGAGAGAGAGAGAGAGAGAGAGAAGAGACAGATGTAGAAAGACAGAAATACATGGAGAGAAAGAGAAAGACAGACAAACAGAGATTAGATTGCATCAACTTTTTCATCCTGCTATATTTAAATGTGATGGTTCGAATAAATACGATAACTTTCATTTTATTTTCTCTCCTTTGAATATGTTAAACTTTTGAGACATGTATCATTCTTTAAATTTCTCTAAAAGACTCGGATATTTTCGAAGAATTTTGCTTTTACAAAGAATTTGCAATTTCCTCTTTCCTTCTTCTTTGTTTTTTTTTTTTTTTGTTTTTTGTTTGTTGTTTTTTTGTTTTTTTTTTTTTTGTTCTTTTATTTGTTAAATTTAAAAGCTGTTTAGATCTGCAATTCACCTCGTTCTTTGGCACAAATTCCCAAGGAAAAGGTTAAATTCACAAACCTACCGCTTTTTTTTGTAACCTTTTGCGTCCATTGGAACTAACGCAAGAAAAGGTTCCATTGTATAACAAACAAACAAACAAACCAAAAAAAAAATGATTCTGTTCATCCCAAAGCGGCAAAATGATTGGTTGAAATTATTTGATAAAATTCTTTATAATAAAAAGGAAGAAATTGATTGGCATGTCGTTCGCTGATTCGTTCTTTAACCGCTCTTTACTATCAATTGCATTTTGCAACCACCCCCCCCCCTTTTTTTTCTTTTTTTCAACTCTAACGTGAACCACGTGAGCAAAATAAGAGAATATTTAAAACGGCGAAAAATAAAAAGAGATGAATAAATAGGAATTCCAAGAAATGAGAAATTCTATTAAAGTAAATTTCGTTAACGGAACAACTGGAGCGAGGAGGAGCCATATTGATTGAAGCCCCTTAAATGGGGACTGACCTTTGAGGTCAGATGCAAAGAAACAATCCGAGTTGAATGTCTGGATGGGAATACATAATTCTATTGACTTTATTGTTTGATTTTTACCAAAATGGCGACTAACACACACACACACGCACACACATACAGATATATACACATATATACGTGAATGGAGATGTTCGTGCTATAATGGTTACTGTCGGAAGCGCGTGGTGTAATGGTTAAAGTCATGGGAAATGGACTCGTCACCCCGAGTTCAAATCCTGGATGTGCTAATTGTATTTCACTTAGCGCAAATACCCTTCGGAAAGGTATGAATCCTACTCTCCCTTCAGCTATGGATGAATAGTAGGGTAGACTGGACTCTTTAACCTTGGTTAGGCAACCAGTCTAGGAAAGGAAACACTCTGAATTCAAAACTGTTGAACTCCGCTTAAGAAATTGACCTTGTGTCGCATCCTGCTCGTGCGGAGGGGTTGGTAAATATATAATGGTTACCGTCGTAAGAAATGGATACAGTGAAACGAGTTCAAACCCGGGACTATACTTAAGAAAGGTATGCATCTAACTATTCTCCCTCCAGCTACGGGTAAATAGTAGGGTAGACTGGGCTCTTTAACCTTGGTACGGCGACCAGTCTAGGAGAAGGAAGACTCTAAATTCAAACCTGTTAAACTCCGCTAAATAAATTGACCTTGTTTTGGAGGGGTTGGTAAATACATATATAAAAGTCATTGTGTATGCGTACTAGCACAGTACCCGTAAAAAGTAAGAAGTATAGGATTATTTACATATGTAAAATTCTTTGTGGAAAATAGTAGAGCAGATTCTTAAACTTGAGTATCACAACCAATCTAGGTGAAGGAAAACTCAGTTTAAACCAACCGTACTACGCTTAAAACGTACCTTGTGTCACATCCTGCTCTTGGTGGAGTGGTTTGGTAATTGCACAGATATGAGTATACTCAGAGACACCCACGCAAACACACACACACACACACGATATATATATATATATATATATATATATATATTGGGAGATTATGTGCTTAATTAAAGTCATACCTAATTTGTTAATTAATTAATTATAATTAAATAAATTAGGCGTGCATATAGGTTTATATGTAAAGCGTAAACAAATCATCTGCTGATGAGGCCTAGTGGGCTGAAGTGTGCATGCAGAGATCGGCTTTTCTCGATTTGTATACGCTTTACATTTAAACCGATATGCACGCCTAATTCATTTAATTATAATTAATTAATTAACAAATTAGGTATGACTTTAATTAAGCACATAATCTCCCAAAAAATTGTCGGCCTTCGCCATTTTCAAACACATTGTTTGACCACTTCACACACACACACACACACACACATATATATATAATATAATATATATATATATATATATATATATTGTAGATAATATGGGTGCTATATTTGTAGGTAGACAGTGCTCAATATCATTAATAGATCATATATATTTGTTAAGGTAGCGTTGACATGGAATTAACACCTGGTTACAGACAGTTTCTCGCCTATGCTATCTTCAGGGTCTGATGTAATCAGGCGTTGACTCCATTTCCATGCTACGTTAACTTTATATATATATATATATATATTATATATATATATATATATATATATATATATGAATGAAAGGTATCTAAAACTGGTAGTAAGGGATGATTCTATATGGGATCTTCAAAATCTCACTGTATAATATATTGCATGTTTTAGTAGGTGTAAATACAAGGATTTTTATAAATCCCTAGAGAGAGCTCAATGCATAATAATCTATATTTTAGATTAAATACAGAGCAATATTTACATTTGAAAGAAAGGGAAAAACTCAATAACCGTCATTCTGAAATAAATTTATTTCGACCAAAACTTAAGAGGCTTTTAGAAATTTAAATGAATTCAGTTAGAAGTCACAGTTAGAAGATTTTTACTTTTAAATTTTTTTAAAAGTTTTTTTAAGTTTTAACTGTGACTGTCTGATGAGACTGAACTGGGGAGTTTGGAAATTTCTTTAAATTTCTAAAAGCCTTTTAAGTTTTGGTCGAAATAAATTTATTTCAGAATGACGGTTTATTGAATTTTTACTTTCTTTCAAAGGTATATATATATATATATATATATATATATATATATATATATATATATATATTACCCAGCCACGAGTGTTGTATACCTCTTTCTTTACTTACTTCTATTCTCCTTCTGACGTCTTTTCTATCTTACGTCTTCTTCTAGCGTCTCTTCTAACATCTGGATTTCGTCTTGGTGGTCGGTCGCACTTAACTCATTTCTTCTTCTTCATCAGTCTTGTTACCAAGACATTCACCAACCACAAAACCGTGTTATTTTCTTAAGCTTTTATTTACTTAACTAAACATTTCATTTAACTAAACATCTGACTAACATAGCGCGCGTATGCAGTGAGTTCCAGTTAAGGCAATACATCTCTGCCCCGACGTCCAAACTGAAACTGAGCACCCAACCAGGTCCCACGTGACTACACGTATTTCGCGGGCTTTTTGTACTATTCCATGGAAAGTTCCACCCGTGATATGAAAAGGGCCATCCCTTTAGAAATACAGGGGATTGACAATAATCTTATGCAACTGCATAGATTATGTAACACGAGTAGGGTGTTCAGATCAGTTGTATATAATTCAAACCAGTTCTATTACGCTAAAAAATCACCTTGTGTTACATCCTGCTCGTCGCTGGTAAATACATGCATATAGATTGGTAGTGCAGTTTAGGATCAGAATATCTCCACTGAGAATTTCCAAGTTAAATGTTACTAAGCCGTAAATAACATGGG
>CM042150.1:100361371-100438871 GCA_023376005.1 Doryteuthis pealeii
ACAAAATCACCCTGTTATAATTTATATTGCCAATGTTTTATAGGTGTAAATACAAGGATTTTATAAATCCTAGAGAGAGCCAATGCATAATAATCTATATTAGATTTAAATACAGACAATATTTACCTTGAAAGAAAAGAAAAACTCAATAAGCCACCATTCTTAATAAATTTATTTCCGACCAAAACTAAAAGGCTTTTAGAAATTTAAATAAATTTCCAAACCCCCAGTTCAATCTCATCAGACAGTCACAGTTAGAAGATTTTTAACTTTTAAGTTTTTTTAGTTTTAACTGTGACTGTCTGATGAGACTGAACTGGGGAATTTTGGAAATTTATTTAAATTTCTAAAAGCCTTTTAAGTTTTGGTCGAAATAAATTATACAGAATGCGGTTTTATTGAGTTTTTCTTCTTTCAAAAGGTAATATAATATATATACTATATTATTATTTATATATATATATTATATATATAATATATGAGAGTAAAAAACAATGTGTTTGATATGGGCTTTTTAGCCGACAATTTTGGAGGATATGTGCCTAATTGAAGTCATACCTAATGAAAATTATTAGTTAATAATTAATGAATTTAGGCGGCATATATGTTTCAAATGTAAGGCCAATATTATATATATATATATATAATATATATATATATTATATATATATTAGTTTAAATTTACCCATCCACGAGTAGGATGTTCAGATCAGTGTTTGTTTGTTTGTTTTTTTACAGTATATCAACCTCAGTGGGTCATTAAATGCCGATAAAGTTTTGAAATAAATCAATTCTTAAAGGGATTAATACAATTTTTTTATATATACATTTTCTATTTAAGGGACCCTAACAGGTACTACCACTCCGGGTCAGAGTGGACCAGGGAGCAATGGTGCAGATCAGTTGTATATAATTCAAACCAGTTATATTACGTTAAAAAATGACCTTGTGTTACATCCTGCTCGTCGCTGGTAAATACATGCATATGGGTTGATAGTGCAGCTTAGGATCAGAATATCTCCACTGAGAATTTCCAAGTTAATGTTATCTAAGCCGTAAATCACTGAGTGAAATGCTTATTTCAATTACTTGTTTCCCCCGGGGTCGAACTTTCGAATAAGGTTTGACTTTTTGATTTGATATATCAGTTTATATGAACTTAACAGAAGTTACACGGAGAGAAACAATGAAATCTACTGAAGAAAGGATACACATAGAGAGACACAAATCTAGAGGCGCTTATAGTCTAACAGTTATCACTGAAGGAAATGTATCTGACGAAGTGAATTCAAATATATGTATATTTACGTCTAGGTACCGGTATGCATTGTGAATATACGGAGGAAAAATAAGGTCCCAAATAGAATTATTCACAACTTATCTGATCTCTTTCTCTCTCTCTCTCTCTCTCTCTCTCTCTCTATATAATATATATATATATATATAATATATATATATATATATATATATAATATATATAAGTAAAGAAATAACAAAAGACTAGAGATTTAGCTTATAGTCTATTTCAGACAAAGCTTTTGTCTAAGCTCCCTGAAATAGACTATGACGCTAAAATCTCTAAGTCTTTTGTTATTCTACTATTATATTTGCTCTGTGACTCTAACATTAAGAGCACACATTGAGCTCTCAAACTGCGACAGGTTTTTTAAATAAAACTCTTGTGTCGTAAGGAAGATTTCTCTCTGGACTTTTGGATTTATATATATATATATATATATATATATATATATATATATATATTAATATGATATATAAAATATACAAAGGTTTTACATATCTATTTATTTGGTGACAAAGGAACATTGTAACATGTTCACCTGATGATTGTTGACGCATGAAACCAAAATAGTCGTGAATGTTCCTTTGTCACACATAAATAATATGTAAAACCTTAATATTTATTTATTATATATATAACAGCTCTATTTTATAGAAGCACTCTTCCAATAATACTGCATTGGCACACCGTTCCAGTAAAAGCTGAAACAGTGACAATCCCACACCATATATATATATATATATATATATATATATTTATTTAATATACCAAAACTTATTGGTAAATCCTCGCGGTGAGAAAAAAACCCAGCAAATAGTTTGATTGTAAAAATATACTACCAAACATCAACCGGGAAGAAAAAAATTTTTTGGAAAAAAGAAAAGACCAAGATAATCGTACCAACAAAAATAATCTATTAGTACAATAATTTTGGCCAAAAGAAAAAAACAATCTATATGCATATATATATATAAGATATATATATTCATATAAAACCGCCAGGAAACTAAAGCTAATAAGTAAAAAGTGCTCAATACCTAAGTAGAGCAAATAATAAAGATAAATCTAATGAGTCAGGCGAACCTACTAAAAGTTTCGCTTAATGCTCTTCAGGGCTGAGATCTGAGAGTCAGATCTCAGCCCTGAAGTGCATTAAGCGAAACTTTTAGTAGGTTCGTTTGACTCATAGATTTAATCTTATTATATATATATATATATATATATATATATATATATATATATATAAACCATATTTTTATTTACACAAAATTACACAAAGGCTCATATATACATATATAACTTATTGCAGGAAGGCTCCAATACACTGTGTGTGTGTGTGAGTGTGTGTGTATTGATGAATTTTTGACGTTAAATCAAATTATGTTGGCAAGCTCTGTTTTTTGGCAAAAGCTGCATTCTCGCCAATCTCCCCCTCCTTTTTCTCTTTCGCTTCATCAGCAACTAATTCATTCTTTTTGCTTTTCTCTCTCTTTCTACCATTCTCTTTATGCTCTCTCTCTCTCTCTCTCTCTCTCTCACTCTCTCTCTCTCTCTCTCTCTCGTTCTATCTAGCTATATATCAACCACAAATTACTCCTCTATCTCTTTTCTCTCTCATAATATATATAATATATATATATCTTCCCATTGATACATTTTAGTTACTACTTCTCCTCCCTCTTTCTTCTCTCCTCTCTCTCTCTCTTCTCTCTCTCTCATCTTTCTCTCTCATAATATTATATTCCACTACACACACTTTTAGCTTTATTACTTCTCCCCCCTCTCTCTCTCTCTTCTCTCTCTCTCTTCTCTCTCTCTCTCTCTGTCTGTCTCTCATATTATATATTTCCCACTACACACACTTTAGCTTATTACTTCTCCCTCTCTCTCTCTCTCTCTCTCTCTCTCTTCTCTCCTTCTCTCTCTCTCTCTCTCTCGTTCTATCTATCATAACTTCTCTAGCTATATTCAACCACACTTTCTCTCTCTCTCTTCTCTCCCTCTCTCCCTCTCTCTCTCTCTCTCTTCTCCATATATATACTTCCCACTACACACACTTTTAGCTTATTACTTTCCTGTCCCCCCCCCTCTCTCTCTCTCTCTCTCTCTCTCTCTCTCTCTCTCTCTCTCTCTCTCTCTCTCTCAATGACTGAAAAGATGGCTCGTTTCTCTTTCGTTTGACCCAAAGTTAATTTCCTGAATATAAAAATTGAAATAAAGCGTGTAGTCTCTACGAAGACCACCCCAATGAAAATGACTATCGGGTAATATCCTGTGCTCGAACCACCATACAAAGCATATCATTTCAATGAATTCTCTAACGATTAATACAATAAAAATATCTAGAATAATTGTAACAATAAAAAAAATATCAAAATGATGACGACAATGACAACAACAACAATAATAATAATAATCAGAAATTACCTTAAAATCAAAAAACTATGATTCATTGGAACTTTTAGAGTAAAATTGATTTCTCAATTTCATGCTGAAACATAATAGCTGTTGATTTCTTATTGGTCGATAGATTTCATCTGGCAATGTGTGTAACAGAGATATTGAGAGGAGAGAATGAAAGGTCAATTGGAACTAAGCAATTGGAGGGAGCAGACGCAATATGCATGTCTGTTCATCAAGGCATTTTGACTTGGGGATGAAATAAATCACCCATGAGAGAAGAAAACAAGATTGTCTTGTGTTGTGATTTAAAAAGCTACGAACGGCACGAGGCAAGATATCATCAAGGGAATCCCAAGTGTTCGAGACTCAAAGAGCAAAAATGCAATCCAGTCCAACAAACCAGATACCAACAAATCTGATCCAACTTCAAGAATTAAAATAGAAAAAGGCAGATATCTATATTATGATTACTATTAACTATGTCACTGCTTACGTCACATTACCCAAAGTCGTCATAACATAGAACAAATACTCAAAATTTGAGCATGCAACCATAGAAGATTTTTTTTAAACAAGTTTTAACAAATACATGTCTGGTATTATATATTTATATATAGTATGTGTTATTTTGATATATATTTAAAGTTATCAGAACTAAGTTTGCATTTCAAATTGTTTTATTTTTTACTACCTTATTAAATTTATTTTATTTACTTAGGGTACAAACTCTCTGACATTGAATTTTTAACTCCCACCATGTCAGGCAATATCTTTAAGAAATAAAAAAAATTGATTTTTACACCACCCATAGGGCGTTTAATTTATTCCTTCTGTTTTGTTTTTGCCATCATTCCTATCAAATACAGACTCGTTACGTTACAAGGTTAAGAAAGACAAGTTGCCAACGTTAAAAAAAAAGAAGAGAAAAGAAAAACAAAGAGAAAAAAAGAAACAGATATTCTATCAGGTAGCGAATGTTGCTGTTTCTCTCGGACCTCATGAACGAGAACTATAATACTCTGTTGTACATAAAGGATAGACATAGCATATCATTTTTGTAAGTAAGTGTAGCGTAGATTTGAAAATAACAGTAAGCAGTGGAAAATCACAGAAAGTTTGATAGACAGGTCTTGAACCCAAGTTCATTGGAAGCGGGATTCTTATTGGCCTAGAGAGTTATGTAACCAGGTGACCCTTGGAAAGTTAGTGAAGTTGAGAACTGGCAGCCCTGCAGGGAAGTCGTGTTTTGCATCTGTACTGCTTTTCTTCGCGTGTGTACGGCAAAGAATGTATCGGAGAATCGGGGTAAAAAAAAAAGTGTACACACAATAAAACGTCTCCGTGTTTCCTGGTTTAAAGAAAACAGAAAATGAAACCAAGAACCAGAGAGAGGCCCAGTCCTAAAAAGAAGAAGAATCCCGATACGACTCGATGGAAGGTAGAAGAATAAAAACTCGATAGCAGTGTAATCAAAGAAAAGCCCTATGCATATTAACACAAATATGATGAAACTTCAATATCATATATTTGTGCATTTAATATAACATTATAAAAGATGTTCCTGACATTATTATTAATAGCATACGTTTAATTACTCATGGTTTGGTTTGGTTTGTTTTGTTTTACGGCATATCAACCTCGGTGGGTCATTTAATGCCGACAAAGTTGTGAAATAAATTCAATCTTAATGCATAATACAATTTTGTTTATAAACTCTTGTTTTTCTATTCAACCCATAGATGGGACCCTAACAGGTACTACCACTCCGGGTCAGAGTGAACCAGGGAGCAATGGCGATAAAGGGATGGTCCACTTTTCCCAAACCCCCAGAACTGGAACCTCACCATCAGATAGAGTTTAACGTCATTCCCAGGACATGTAGACCCACAGACACCGCCTTCTAGTACCCATATAATAAGAAGGATTGGGGTTTGCCATAAGGGCAATAGGGTTGGGGCAATCATATAGGTGCTAGGGCTTGACGTGGCCAACCGATTGATCGGAGGGGGCCTCTCCGACCTCTCGTCTAGCCAAGATAGGGCCTAAGTGGAATATTGCAAGTCACGAACTGCTCATCCACCTGGGCTCTATCCTTAAGCATCACGGTCGCCACCCACGGCCAACAGTGGCCCCATTGGGGAGTCTTACCCCTCTGCAGAGGTGCACATTCTAACGCCCCACCGACAGGCGGTTAATTACTCATGTTATTATAGTTACTAAATAGTATTACTTTACTAAATATCTAAATACTTTACTAAACATTAATTAATTACTTAATATAATACATTAACATTAGTGATTTATAAAAATAACAAAAATGATTAAGTTTGTCAGTTAATAATTATGTTTATATAATAAGTTTATAATAATTTTATAATTTTATATAATTTATATTATTTTTTATTTTATATAATTTATGATTATATATTAATTTATATTATTTTATATTTTATATTTATATCATTTTATATTTTATATTTATATTATTTTGTATTCTATATTTATATTGTTTTATATTTTATATTTTTATATTTTATTTTTATATTTTATATTTACATTATTTTATATTTTGTATTTATTATTTTATATTTTATATTTCATATTATTTTATATTTTATATTTCATATTATTTATACTTTATATAATTTATGATTATATTTTATATTTTATATATATTATATAATTTTATATAATTTTATAATTTGTCATAATTTTATAATAATTATATATAAGTTTATAATAATTATGTTTATATAATAAGTTTGTCAGTTAATAATTATGTTCATATAATAAACATTAATTAATTACTTGTTATAATACATTAACATTAGTGATTTATATAAAGACATCTGAAAGAGAGAAGGTGAACTGGAGATCGAAGGAAGATTTGAGACTTTTCAGACATTTTAGCATTGCTGAGATTGGATTGCGTCCGGGAGAAGTGAACAGACCTGCTGTCACTTAGAATCCAGTTAAAGTCACCGGTTAGTATTGATGTGAAAACTCGCACGGAATAAAAATAATGATGATGAGAATCATCTATATATTAATACTCGTGTTCCTTAATTGTACGAACGTTAACATCTTGTAACGCCCTCTGGTTAAAAATGAGACATTCCAAATCGTCCAAGATGTAATGCAAAAATGTAAATCCTGATTATCTGGTGTTGCTCATCAGCTGAATTCTTTCGTCACCTCAGCTAAATAATGGAACATTCCGTTTTTAATTTAAGGAAAGAAAGAGAAGAAAAAGGAGATGTTACACAGAAAATATGATTATTTCATAGTTGAGTACATGAGTGACCCAGAAAAAAAACAGAACCCAAATGATTTATTTATTTTCCCATTAAACTAACCCTAAACCCCAGCCCTAACCCTTGTTAAAATTAAAATGAACAGTTTTATTAGAAGATTTGTGGGTTCTGTTTTTTCTGGGTAAACCAGTAATATTATGTTACTCAACTAGGGGGTAGGGTTAGGGTAGGGTTTAGGGTTAGGGTTTATGGTTAGTTTAATGGGAAAATAAATAATTCGGGTTCTGTTTTTTCTGGGTCACCCTGTAATATTATGTTACTCAACTAGGGGTTTAGGGTTAGGGTTTAGGTTAGTTAATGGGAAAATAAATAATTTGGGTTGTTTTTTCTGGGTCACCCTGTAATATCATGTTACTCAAGGGGGTAGGGTTAGGGTTTAGGGGGGTTTAGGGTTAGGGTTAGTTTAATGGAAAAAATAAATAATTTGGGTTCTGTTTTTTCTGGGGGTTATAATATCATGTTACGGTTACGCAACTAGAAATAACCATAAAATTTTCTGAACATTTAGCATATTTTAGTTGTTCTATCTCCATTTTGTTGGTATCAGCCAAACTATTCTTGAGTTATAAAAATTACAAATGACACACTGTCTTTTGTCTAAATAATAAATCCTATTATCCGATAAGTCAGAGCAAATTTTTTTTGTTAAAAGATAATAAAGAAAAAAATGACCTGTTCATCATTTATGAGTGAATATTTCATGAGTTATGTCCGCTTTCCAGTCTCGCTTATGTATGAATGGATTTAAATCCTCATAATGTCAGTTTATGTCGTCTCATTGATATTTTTCACAAACCTAAATCAATGATCTGTTGTCGCTGTTGATTCTCGGTTTAACAAAGATTTTCTGCAGTTTTATTGTTAATGCCAACACAAAACTATCCAAGTTTGATTAACAACTTAAGAAACCGGTAATCTACGCTTGAAGGCATAAATCCAGTTTCTTCAAAAAACAAAATAAATCGTTTGCTACCTGATGGAACAATCTCCAGGACTCTTCTGAGTATTCTGGCAGATTACAGCAGTGCAGTGTTCTGAATGGTTTCAATCCTTCCTCTGATATCCAAACTTTCCAAACCCTTTTCTAATCCTTTTGGGACCGTTCCAAGTGCACCAACCACAATTGGTATCACTTTCACTTTCATATTCCATAACTTTTTCACTTCTCTGGCAAGGTCCATATATTTGTCCATTTTTTCATTTTCCTTTAGCTTCACCCTGTGATCTGCTGGCACTGCAAAATCCACCAGTTGACAAATTATTATTATTATTATTATTATTATTATTATTATTATTATTATTATCTCCTTTTGAGTTTTCACACCAGTGTTAGCTGATGGTATTTCACTGGAGTCTGAGGGACAGCAAGTCTCCTCAGGTCTCCAGGACTCTTCTGAGTATCTGGCAGATTGCAGCAGTGCAGTGTTCTGAATGGTTTCAATCCTTCCTTGATATCCAAACTTTCCAAACCCTTTTCTAATCCTTTTGGGACTGTTCCAAGTGCACCAACCACAATTGGTATCACTTTCCCTTTCATGTTCCATAACCTTTTCACTTCTCTGGCAAGGTCCAGATATTTGTCCATTTTTTCATTTTCATTTAGCTTCACCCTGTGATCTGCTGGCACTGCAAAATCCACCAGTTGACAAATTATTATTATTATTATTATTATATTATTATTATTATTAGAGATCTTCACACCAGCATTAGCTGATGGTATTTCAATGGAGCCTGAGTGACAAGTCTCCTCAGGTCTCCAGGACTCTTCTGAGTATTCTAGCCGATTACAGCAATGCAGAATTCTGGATGGTCTCACTTCTTCCTCTGATATCCAGATTCTTCAGTCTTTTTTCCAAGTTTTGGGACCGTTCCAAGTGCACCAACTACAATTGGTGTCATTTTGACCTTCATATTCCATAGCTTTTTCAGTTCACTGGTAAGGTCCAGATATTTGTTCATCTTTTCGTTTTCCCTCATCTTCACCCTGTGGTCCGCTTGAACTGCAAAATCCACCAGTTGACAAGTTCTTTCTTTTGTTAATCAACACTAGGTCTGGTCTCCTTGCTGGGATAAGGGGATCCGTCTTTATTTCGAAGTTCCAGAGAATTTTATGCATTTCATTCTCAAGAACAGATTCTGGTTTATGTCTATACCATTTTGTTGTATGGTCAAAATTTAATTTTTTGCATAATTCCCAGTGAATCCCCTTCCCAACCCAATCGTGCCTAGTTATGTATTCCCGTTATGCTAGTTTGCTACATTCGCTTAGTACATGGTTTACAGTCTCATCTCTATCACCGTATAGTCTACATTTACTATTTTGTTGGGTCTTATCAATTTTTGCCTTGATGTAATTTGTCCTTATGGCATTATTTTGTGCAGCAATTATTAGTGATTCATTTTCTTTTTTGAGATTTCCTTTTCTTAATCATATCCAAGTCTTTTCATGTGCACTTCTCCGATTTGTCGTTTGAAGTGCCCATATAATTGTTTTTCTTCCCATCTTTGTTTTCTAGTTTTTGTTGTTTTTCTGTTTGTCCATATATTACATCTGCTATTGTTGGCTGCCATAAGTAATCTGTCTTGGCTCTTTTGTGTATTCTTCGAGTTGTTGGATTGTGTCCTCTACGCAGTCCTCTATATTGGCAAGACCTCTTCCCTCTTCCTTTCTTGATACATATAGTTTATCTATCGTCTCTAGGGTGTAGAGCCTTGTGCATGGTATTATTATTATTATTATTTCTTGTGGATTTTTCACACCAGCTTTAACTGAGGGACTGCAAGTCTCTTCCGGTTTTCTGGATTCTTCGAAGTATTCTAGCTGATCTTAACAGTACCGTGGCCTATATTATCCTGATTCTTGCTCTGATTTCCAATTTATCCAGTCTCCTTTCCAATCCTTAACTTATATATATGAAAGTAAAATGGAAGTGAATCCGACAGTATGTATAGAAAAAACAAAAACAAAAGATGTTATTAGTTTGCTGACAGATCTGTTTCGACCTTTTAATAAAGCGGTCTTTTTCAAAGCAACTATATTTATGAGGAAAGACGGAATAAATAAACCCTTAATCACGAGGTACAAACAAACGCTCTCGTTCAGGGCCGGAATATTTAAAAATTTTGAAAATCCGTATTTTGTGTTAAAAATAAAATAAATTTTTTTTTTTTTAAATCAGAAGCATTTTTATCATTAGAAATATATAGATAATCCCCAACTACAATTACTATCACCGCCATTCTCATGTTCCACAGATTTTTCAGTTCTCTAACCAGATCCAAGCACCTGTTTATCTTTTCGCTTTGTTTTATTTTATACTATTGTCCACTGAAACGGAAATATCCATAAGTTGGCAATTTCTTTTCTTATTATTGAATATTATTAATTCTGGTCTTCTGGTCGGACTGTGGTGATCTATTTCTTTCTCAAAATCTCAGATAATTTTATTCATTTCCTTTTCTAGTTCATGCATATAACATTTTGTTAGTATAGTCACAGTTCTCAGTGGATTACCTTTCCCACCCAGTCTTGTATTCCTTTTGTGTCAGAGAACTTGCACAATTTTTAATAAATATAATGTCCTATTGGTTATTTCCTATAGTCTAACATGATCAAAGGGGAATCACTTTTGACTGATAAATTCTTTATTTATTTTTGATCTACTGGGAAGTTTAGGGTTAGGGTTAGTTTAATGAGAAAATAAATAAATAATTTATCAGTCAAGAGTGGTTCCCCTTTGATCATGTTAGACTTATAGGAAATAACCGTCCTATTTGATTGTGTGTTTGTTTATATTCTATCAGTGCAAGAAATAGGCAACCGGACACTAAGGGGTTAATTAATCCGTCTTTGTTTTTGGTTTTTGGTTTGTTTGTTTTTGTTTTTTTCGTTTTTCGGGGGTCGGGGCTGGCAGAGTCTACAGATTGGGTTTGATCCGTGTTTTTTATAATATTTTCCTCGTAGTTTCTAGTCGGTAAGACCTGGTCCTGTGTCGCTATTATTAATCCCTCTGTCTCTACCTTCACTCCAGCACTTCTTGTGCATATCGTTCATGAAGGGGTTAATATTTCCTGGTGTATTTCTCTTATTTCTCTTTTGTTTCTTTCTTTGTGTATTTCACTTCTTCAATTGCTTTATCTTTTATATGTATTTATTTCGATGTGAGGTCGAGTTGTTTAGCAAATTTATTGCTTTCTTTGCTACTTAAATGGGGCTTTTTTTTTCTTTAGCTTCCCGTGTGCATTTCCTAAATGTAGCATCCAATCTTTAGCCGAGAATTGATTCGTGAAATTAATTGGATGACTCTGGTTATTTTTATTTCACAGTTATTAATCAACCACGATTAGAACGCGTCCTTCCCGCTGAATTCATCCAACAGATTTTGCTCGGGTTTGTATCAGAAAGTTCTTTCCTTATTTCATTACTCGTTAAATGGAACGTTTTCATCTAAATATTAAATCAAAATTGCCGGTTAAGTATAAAAAGAGAACTCGTGGCCGTTTTCGTTTCACCCGGCGGGCTTACTCGCTCCAAAACACACACCAGAGATTAGTCCAGTTAATCTAACATCTTATTATAATGGAGATTGTGTGTTTTTCTGTCTGTAACCGAAACTATATTACTACTCAAGTCACAATTCCCTTAGTTATTTACGCTACATTCTTCATGATTTTATTTTTATTTAAACCTCAATTATTAATAAAAATTTTTTAACATTATTAATACTGTTGACCATATCTGCATACTAATAACATGCAACTGTATTTATATATACAATAAAATAGCAGTTTACAGTGTGAACAGGAAGGCTAATTTGCATATTGATTTCAAAAATTTGATTTTAATAAATATGTGCTTAGTATTATTGATTTCTAATTGTTTGGTTTTATCTTAATGAATATGAGCAAAAATCTCGTGAATAAATCTTTAAAAAAATCCATTAGCAAGAAGAAATACCTGTGAATTTATTCTTTACTTCCTATTTTAACTAAATAGTTAAATTAGGAAAATTTAGCAATGAAAGACGGGAATGATGGAAGAGTATGTTTCAGTTATTTTATCTTTCGATTATACCCCCCTCTGTTTCAAATCTTTTTATCTGCATTCTTATTTAGTTTCGTTGGCTTTTCTAATTTAATATAATTTTATTAAATTAAATACTCGCACCCGGAGGGTGCATATATTTGCTAGTAATAATAATAATTATAAATCAGACGTGTATTCTTGCAATATCGACAAGAGGGCAGAGAAAAATACAGCGCTTTGTGAAATAAATAAATCCCGGCTCTTTGCTGTGATTAGAAAATGGCCGATGCTTTTCCTTCCTTTCGACAGAAAATAAATGCTCTTCCTACGACATGTTTATTAAATCCTTGATATTGCAAATCATTGATAACCGACTTTTGGTGAAAAGGTGTTGAGATCTGACCTAATCCCAGTTGCATCATAGAAAACAAGGAATTCAACCTCGCCCCCCGCCCCGCCAACTTGGAAAGAAATCAAAGCGGACATTATTATTGATATTCATACTTCCCGCCAAAACTACTCGCCCCCCCCCCCTCTACTTTGAAGTAGAATGCCAAACTTCGTGTTTCCCTGCGTTCAATTCTGGCAATATGACGAAAGCGTAAACACTTCTGTTAAATTAGTGACGGCAAAAGACGCTGTTATTATAGTATTTAAATGTACTGAGGTGAAAGGTTAACATAATGGGATATTAGATGCGGACTGTACTTACTTGTAGAGACAAACGAATATCGAATGATTTAAGTTGATGCAGGAATGAAGATAGAACAATCAGACTGAGATAGATAGAGAGAGAGAGAGAGAGAGAGACTGACATAGACATTATATATATATATATATATATATATATATATGTGTGTGTGTGTGTGTGTGTGTGTGTGTGTATTTGAGCAGCATTCTTTCATTTATACAAGTGGAATTAAACAAAAGGCACATCTCCTGTTTAACAATTTTATTTTTGATCTTTTCTAATTTTCTGGCCAACTTTTTAATGTTTGGGTGGAATTGATGGATAAGTCCACCAAAGTTCAGTTCCCGAGTATTTCGGCACTTCGAAGTGCCATCATCAGGGGTGATGTATTCCAGTTTTTTTTTAAATTATATTAATGTGGAGGCTGGAAAGAGAAGAATTGGAGAGAAAGGTGTTATAGGTATTTTAGACAGTGTGTACTGTATGTTTTGTATTGTTTAATGTATAAAGCTTCTAGTATTTGGAGTTTTTGTTTATCTTTTCTTTGTGCAGAATGTGTGTATTTTCCGTTAGAATATTTCGGTAATTAGAGTGGGGCATGAATGTAATTGTAGGTGTTGTGCAATAGAGCTATTGTCTGTTAAATGGAGGGTTAGGCGCCTTGACAATGTGGTTGAGGTGAATCCAATGTATTGGCCAGAAAATTAGAAAAGATAAAAAATAAAATTGTTAAACAGGAGATGTGCCTTTTATTTAATTCCACTTGTATATATATATATATATATATATATATATATATATATATATATATATATATATATATATATATAACAGACTGAGATATAGATAGATAGAGAGAGAGAGAGAGAGAGAGAGAGAGAGAGAGAGAGATAAACATACTGAGATATATATATATATATATAGAGAGAGAGAGAGAGAGAGAGAAGAGAGAGAGACTGAGATAGATAGATATATATATATACAAACAGACTGAGATAGATAGATAGATAGATAGATAGATAAAGATATATAAACAGACTTATATATATATATATATATATATATATATATATATATATATATATATATATATATATATATATATATATAAACAGACTGATAGATAGATAGATAGATAGATAGATAATAATAAACACACATATAAATAGATAGATACATAGATATGAACAGACTGACATAGATAGACAGATAGATACATACTTAGAGTGAGAGAGGGGGAGATGAACAGACTGATATAGATAGATAATGACCATATTTAGATAGATAAAAAGATTCTGAAATGTCAAACAAATATATCAAGTGAATTGCAATTCTTAAGAGAGTTGCAGCTTTCTTGTGAATCTTTTTTGAATCGATTTTTAAAATCTTTTTCAAGTTTAGCAAGTGGATATTTTGCCAAGAGACCTTTTTTCTCTCCTTATTTCCACCCGGTTTATCGAACCACACCACCCGGCATTGTATCGGGACAAATATCGGCATAGAGATATTCATCATAGATAATGTAGATAACTAAGAAAAGAAAGAGAGAAATTTGACATTTTTTTTGACATTTTCCTTTCTTTCATTTTCTCTTTGTTACATAATCTATGCAGTTGCATAAGATTATTGTCAATCCCTGTATTTCTGAAGGGATGGCCCTTTTCATATCACGGGCGGGACTTTCCATGGAATATTGCAGAAAGCCCGCAAAATACGCGAAGTCACGTGGGACCTGGTTGGGTCTTCAGTTTCGGCTTGAACGTCAGGCAGATAAGATATGTCTGCTTAGCTGGGACTCACCTGCATACGTGCGCTATGTTTAGTTACATGAAATATTTAGTTAAGTAAATAAAAGCTTACGAAAATAATAGGGTTTTGTGGTTGATGAATGTCTTGGCAACAAGACTGACCTAGAAGACCAGACACGAAGTCCCCAAGACTAGGTCCAGACGCTGGAGGAAGAACGTAAGATACCAAAGATGACAAGAATAATAGAAGTAAGAAAGTAAAAAGAAGAGTATACAACATCTTTTCAAAGGTTCAAACTGATTGTCCTTTCTGAAACGATCCAACACTTTTGTCACCTATGCTGCCACCCCCCATGGCTCCTCCCCCAAGCCATCATTTTCTTTAATAATGTTTTGTTATATTTTCATTGTTACTATTTAAGAGGCGATTAGTGTAATGGTTATCGTTATAGAAATGGACATGGCGAACCGTTTTCAAAATCCTGGACGAAGCTGTTCGACTTTCATATAGCACTAATACCATTTGGAAAGGTATGTATCCAACTATTCTCCCTCCAGTTATAGGTAAATAGTAGGGCAGACTGGGATGTTTAACCTTGAATAGACAACCTGTCTAGGAGAAGGAAAATTCTGAATTCAAACTCCTTTTAAGAAATTGACCTTGTCTTATACCCTACTCGTGTAGAGGGGTCGGTAGATATACATTTTTTCGCCAGCCTGAAACTGAACCTCGTATAAACCTCATTTGATCATATTCCATGAGAGTATCTTGGTTGGCCTATGAACCTTTCAACCGACACTCGTATACCACTTCTAGTCTTTCTTTTTATCACACTTTCTTTGATCTTAACTCATATGACGTCACTTTTTATATAGATATCTACTAAGTCTTTCATTTGGCATAATACCCCGGCTATATATATATATATATATATATATATATATATATATATTATACATATATATATGTGTGTGTGTGTGTGTGTGTGTATGTATATATTATATGTATATATATATACATATATATATGTATATATATATATAATATGTTATATATATATATGTATATATATATATATACTTATATGTTATTATATGTATATTATATATATGTATATATATATGTGTATATATATATGTATATGTATGTATATTTATATTATATATATATATTATATATATATATATATATATATATATAATATATATATATTGTCATTCACAGACACCGTGTTTTGGCGTTTAACATTTCCGCGGTGTGGCTAGATTTCGCAGGATACCTCCAGTCTGGATAGAAACCCGACCGATTTTTTATGTTAGAATTCTTAACCCCTGGGCCATCAGCCACCTGTAGAAAAGGGTTAGAATTTTTAATTGATAAATCTCTAGATAGGTATATATGTCACAACTGCTAGAGATTTCATATCGGTTTTATATGAGAGCCTTGCCATCTTTAAACTTAATTCGCAGCCCACAGTGAAAACCCCAGAAAGATCAACCAACAAGTGGTTGGGAGTAAATATATTTTTGGTTCCACAAACACCGTGTGTCAACGTATCAATATATATATATATATATATAAAGGGTGGCTTACCGGTGAATATGGGCACGATCGCTGGAGGTGCACAGGATCCAGGGGTTAAGTCCGTGATAAAACAAATACAAAGTGCTCAATACAAAGTAGAGCAAATTTATTGAAGAAATGGATACAATAGAAACCTACTCGAGTTTCATCGCTAGAATCATCAGGGTTAAATCCACTGAATTAATCGAGTTACCGATTAATTGCAGCTGATCACACGTTATTCAATGAACAGACGTGTGATCAGCTGCAATTAATCGGTAACTCGATTAATCAGTGGATTTAACCCTGATGATTCTAGCGATGAAACTCGAGTAGGTTTCTATTGTATCCATTTCTTCAATCAATATATATTATATATATATATATATTGATACGTCGACACGATAAGCGAAGTGACTACATTTGCAAAACATGTGTGGGAATTGAAAGAAAAGCATAAGAGTGATCTGGAGGTGGAATGGAGAATTATTAAGAAAGCACCATCAAAGGAAATGATAACCCGTGCATATTGTGCCTGCAAGAAAAATTAAAAATAGCTGGATTCAGTGACCCAGAGAAATATCTAACTCGAGAACAGAGTTAACTAATAGCTGTAGGCATAAAAACAAGTATAGGCTCTGCTTAGTAAGTTCCGGTGTTATATAGGGGTTCAAGGTAGGTATGTGGGACACCCACTGTATTGAAAAAAGGTACAACCCAGTTATTAAATACAGACAGATCGCAGGACGAAAAATAGCCTAAAGATTCGTGCTACTGTGAGAAACTATAGTCGGTAATTTTAAACCATTCGATTTTAAACGTGTATATATATATATATATATATATAGATAGATAGATAGATAGATAGATAGATAGATAGATAGATTGGTAATTTTTCCGAGATGAAATAAAGAGCTCTATTTATTAAATATAACTGTTTATACAGAGTTTTTGTTAACATCTACATAAGGTTTCTGGCTTTTGCCTTCTTCATCAGAGGAATGAAGAAGGCAAAAGGCAGAAACCTTAGGTAGATGCTCACTAAAACCTCTGTATAAACAGTTATATTTATATATATAATATATATATATATTTTTTTTTTTTTTTTTTTTTTTTTTTTTTTCTTAGTATACATATTTCCACATAAATATGTATTTTCCCTATCGCAAATTTTTAAACCTACGAACTATCAACTGTTGCATATTTGAATTATGTAATACATCTATAATAGATATCCATTAAGACATACCATTGATTCTCAACATTTCATGCACTCACAATATGAAAGGAAAAAAATAATTTTTTTTTTAATTTTTTTTTTATTTATTTATTTATTTATTTTTTTTTTTTTAAATTAAAATTATATATATATATATATATATAGTGATGGGATGATTGAGAATGAAAAGAAGATAATAGAGAAATATAAAAAAAATTTAATTACGATTAATTTAACAATATTGACATACTTATTAACTCCTTTAAATGACATTATTTCTTTAAACCATGACACTATTTCTTTAAACCATAATACCCTCTTAGGATTACGGTCAGTCTAGAACTATTAATAAATATTTAAGGAAAAGTGGGGGAAAAAAAAATAGAATAAATATAAACACAAAAGAATGAAAAAAAAATAGTTAAATAAAATATATAATTGAAGCAAAACATTATGCCTTTTATAATTCAAATATTTGATTTATGATATTTAATCTATTTGAAATTTAGGGGGAGAATGGTTTGTTTTATTTTATTGTTTTGAATTTTGCATCAATCCTAATATGTAATTATTATATGATATTTTAATATATAATTAATATAATATTTAATCTATTTAAGTTTAAAGAAAAAGAGAAAAAAGTACTCATAAAAGATATTTTCTTAAAAAAAAAAAATAATAAAAAAGAATTATTTATTTTTTCTATCAATACTAATACATAATTTAAGATAATCTTTTATTTACTTATTTACTATAAAAAAATAATTTAAATTAGAGAACAAAGGGGATAAAAGGGGAAAAAAAAAAAGAAAAGAAGAGAAATAACACAAAAAAAAAGAAAGAGAGGGAGAAAGAATAAGAAATGAAAGGTGAAAGCGAAACAAAAGCTAAGTATGTAAAAAAAAAAAAAATTTTCTATTAACGGTTTTTATTTATTTGTTCATTTTTGTTTTTGAAATTATGACATGCTCACACGGTTGCAACACATTGCTACACATTGCAACATCTTACCGGATGTCAGCCTTGTTCTCAACAAACTTTTAAGAAAGAAAGAAAAAGAAAGAGAGAAATAAGAAATTACAGTTATTCACCCATTCATAAAGGAGGAGAAGAAGAAAGAGAGGAAAAAAAAGGAGAGGAAAAGGAAATAAGAAGAGAAATTATAACTACACAAATAAAAAAAAACATAAGCACGTCATTTCTGAAATAAAACTCTGATGATAAAGCTTCGCTTTGAAATCGATTAGACATATTAACATCTTTTTGTCTTTATTTTTTACGCATTGTATTGCCTTCGAATTTTATTATTATATATATATATATATATATATATATATATATATATATATATATATATATATATATAGTGTTTTTCAAGTAAGAAATATATTAATTAAAAATATTACAAGCAAGAAGTGGTAATTGCTCAAAATGAAATTAACCATCTTGTATAATAGCGTCGTAAAAGTAAAGAATTGTCTGTGAGAAGTCAGAAGAATTGCAGATAGAAAAAGGAAAGAGGAAAAGCAAAAAGGAATCGAGATTTTTACCTCCGATGAAATTATAGGTCAATTACGTCACTCTTTTTATCGTTACACTAACCTATATTGGACTTATCTGTTAATTGAATTAGACAAACTGAAAAATATAATCATTCCTGTCAGTTTTCATATCCATAGGAAAGAATGTCTCTTATCTCTCCCCCCTACACTTCCCCCCATCATCACCACTTATCTCGAAAATGAGGAATAATGATAAACTGTCTCGAAAGTATTTTCGAATAATCTTTTCTTCAGTTCTGAACACAGACATTTTTTTTTCATCCCTTGTCGCAGATCTGATCATATCAAATTGTATTCAATGAAATAAACAAACAAAATCGGAACAATTCACACGAGTTATCTCCCCTTTTCTATCTATTTTTCTTTTCTACATGGAATACCCAACTTCACTTCACTGAAACGGATAATTGATTTAAAACACACACACACTATGTGGGGAGATGGGGTTAATGATTGATATTCTGTCACTCCTTCTTATAGATGACAGGTTGTAGGGGAATGTTGTTGCTGGTGTGATGAGGCTCTTTGAAATATATATATATCAATTGGTCCTCGCTAAAAGTTAGAGCACCCTCTCTTGTTATTCTGATTTTAATGTTGGATTCAAAAAGTTAATAATGTTAATTATAATTAGTTGAACAGACAACTCCGACCAAGGGTGTTGAATATAACAATGGACTTTAATACATGACAGGACGTTGAGAAGATACATATATATGTTTACCAACCCCTCCGCCACGAGCAGGATGCGACACAAGGTCAATTTCTTAAGCGGAGTTTAACAGGTTTGAATTCAGAGTTTTCCTTCTCCTAGACTGGTTACCTAGCCATGGTTAAAGAGTCCAGTCTGCCCTGCTATTTACCCATAGCTGGAGGGAGAATTGGATTCATACCTTTCCCAAGGGTATTAGCGCCACGTGAAATTCCAACAGCTTCGTCCAGGAATTGAACTCGCGTTGACGAGTCCATTTCCCACGACTCTAAACATTAGATCACGCGCCTCCAGAAGATACATATAAGATACATAAGAAACAACATGGAGGATATATGAGTAACACATTCATGAGACAAGATACAAAATCGAAGTATAACAATTATGGAGAGTCCATAAGTCAAAGTCACTTACTACGTCGTCTGTGTTGGGGTGAAAACCCCCACACAAAAAGGGTGTAGAAAAACTGTCTAACCCATGTGTGTTCGTCAAGTCCCGGAGAAGAAAGAGGATTCAAACTTGGCGCTTGCCTGCTTAAATTAGTCAGAGCGCCTGGTGGGGAAAACCAGAAACACTAGGGAAAATAACTTTTCCATCAAAACAGGGGCGGGTAACCCTACATCAATAATGTTATAGCCTAAATGAAATCAGTTTCTTTTCGTATTTTTAATTGTTCATCTTTAAGGTTCTATGAATGCGTTCCTAGTCCTTTTAATTGTTCACGGTCCACAATTTTATTCCTTCTCTGGAAAAGTTCAAATATCTATCAAAATATTAGGGGGAGTCAATTGTTTTGCAATATTTCGATAATGTTGGGCACAATTCAGCAGCCCCGGATTTCTTTTCGGGGTCATGAAGGTGACAAACTGTAACGTGGCAGTATATCGATATATTCACCGTACCAAAATGGATATACGTAACGTTATAATATCGATATACATTGTATAGCGGGTCTTGTCAACGTGTGTCCAAATTCACGACACTAAAAAGGTGTTCGGCACGTGGCGGTCATCTTGTTGATAAAAAAGTACAACGCGAGAAATATATCGTCACAAGCTGCTTAGCTTTTATTTCCAGGGCTAGTCTCATGCGTCTCGTGGGCTGTATCGGAGAGGAGGAAAGGCAGAGAGAAAGAGAGAGAGAGGACACTGTTAAATTCTGTGATCCCACAACAGGGACCAGAGGTCCGGTCCGTACCCTACACGTCCGAAAGCAAAAAGAGTCCGGTATTTTTCTTCGTCGTTCCACGTAACCATGTGACTTCCGGTTCCGATCAACACCCGAAACTTCCGGTTGACATTCAATTCTCCCTTCAAGGGAGTCACGCCCCGGTCAAAAACACGACAACGGTTTTGTGCTCATCACTATTTTTAAAGCTTTACTTTCTCTTATTTCTTCTTCCCCTCTTTTCTAATAGTAGTTCTCGCAAAACTCAGGATAATCCCCATTTTGCTACACAAGCCACACAATAAAATATTACGAAACAGGTAATGGATGGACGTTCGTGTCGGCATCTGCGTGGAAAAACTCTGCAAATGCCACCATAGGAAAAGAAGGAATGCTCCTCAGTCCCCAAGCTATAAAAGTAAGTAAAGTTGACGGGTCGGCCTAAAGTCGGTATCAGCCTGTTAGCGAGGGAGTCTATCCCCTTTTCAATAGCGCTAGACCAAGGAGATTGTTTTTAGCATCTGAGGTGGAGCGCCACGCCTACCATCAGCTCCTTACTTTACCGCACAGATCCCTGTTCTACTCATACGCTGAGTTGGCGAGGACCGGTATCGAACTAGGAACCTTGTGGTTTCTAGCCGTACGCTCTACCCCGAGCTATGATATCACTAAACTGTAGTTTTTAAACCATATCGTATTGTGGTGTAGTGGCAAACATACTGAACAACAACATCGTAGTAAGCGAGTTCGAGCTCTAGTCGCGCTATTAAGTTCACTTTCGAACTAATATCCTAGCAAAAGGTATGAAACCTCATCACATTGAATTAATACCACCAGGAAAGGTACAAACCGCCTCACCCTCAATCAAACAATGGGTTACTTAGTATCACTACTTTTCTGTGATATGCGTGCTACTCGCCTGATACTCTCCGAGTGCTTACTCACAGGATTTACTCTATGGCTTGGTTTGGTTTCTTTGTTTAATGGCATATCAACCTTTGTGAATTAGCTAATGCCAAAACCATCTTTCTTAAAAGAAAAGTAGTGATACTAAGTAACCCATTGTTTGATTGAGGGTGAGGCGGTTTGTACCTTTCCTGGTGGTATTAATTCAATGTGATGAGGTTTCATACCTTTTGCTAGGATATTAGTTCGAAAGTGAACTTAATAGCGCGACTAGAGCTCGAAATCGCTTACTACGATGTTGTTGTTCAGTATGTTTGCCACTACACCACAATACGATATGGTTTACAAACTACTGTTTAGTGATATCATAGCTCGGGGTAGAGCGTACGGCTAGAAACCACAAGGTTCCTAGTTCGATACCGGTCCTCGCCAACTCAGCGTACGAGTAGCACAGGGATCTGTGCGGTAAAGTAAGGAGCTGATGGTAGGCGTGGCGCTCCACCTCAGATGCTAAAAACAATCTCCTTGGTCTAGCGCTATTGAAAAGGGGATAGACTCCCTCGCTGACTGGCTGATACCGACTTTAGGCCGCCCCGTCAACTTTACTTTTATAGCTCGGGGACTGAGAGGCATTCCTTCTCCTGCTATAGTTGCATTTGCAGAGTTTTTCCAAGCAGATGCCGACACAAACGTCCATCCATTACCTGTTTCGCGATATTTTATTTCTAATTCACCATGATCAAATCTATGCTCTTGTACGCAGATTATGTCTATATTTTTATCCGCTGCAGAGGCCGTTAACTCAGGTAGTTGGTTTATCGTTTTTAGCGTTCTGACATTAAATGTTGCTAAGTTTAAGGTTTGTTTACACCTTAGTAGGTGTGTTTTACGTCTAGGTTCTGTGGTTGTATTTTTAGTTATTGTGTTCAGAGCTACGACGTTGGTAGTGGGTGTGTCTTGTTTGTCTGCTCTGTGTGTTATACGTCTATAGCTTGGAGTACAACCCTGAAATCCACAGTCAATTCCTTAATCAAATAACCTGTATTTTCCACAAACCGTTAGTTTGAATTACTACACTATCGTACATAATTGATAGGCTACTTATCAATTATGTAACAGATTGACGCAATACAATCTTCCTATGTCGTATTTGGCTTGGGTATCATACTAAACTAAGCTTGTTAAAGATACAGATCCGATTTCAGTTGGAATATCTGGTATTCGTTAACGGTTATCAGTTCTTGTTACTTCACTAAATAAAAACCAAATGGAACGGGTAGAATGGAACTTGTAGAAAACTGTAATAAGGATAAGAATAATAAGAATAGGAATAATAAGAATAGGAATAAGAATAATAAGAATAAGAATACTACTAATAATAATAATAATAATAATAATAATAATAAGAAGAAGAAGAAGAAGAAGAAGAAGAAGAAGAAGGTGAATGAAGAAGAAGGTGAAAAAAGAAGAAGAAGAAAAAGAAGAAAGAAGAAGGTGAAAGAAGAAGAAGAAGAAGAAGAAGAAGAAGAAGAAGAAGAAGAAGAAGAAGAAGAAGAAGAAGAAGAAGGTGAATGAAGAAGAAGAAGAAAGTGAAAGAAGAAAGTAAAATAATAATAATAATAATAATAATAATAATAATAATAATAATAATAAGAAGAGAAGAAGAAGAAGAAGAAGAAGAAGAAGAAGAAGAAGTGAAAGAAGAAGAAGAAGAAAGAAGAAGAAGAAGAAGAAGAAGAAGAAGAAGGTGAATGAAGAAGAAGGTGAATGAAGAAGAAGAAGAAGAAGAAGAAGAAGAAGAAGAAGAAGAAGAAGAATGAATGAAGAAGAAGAAGAAGAAGGTGAATGAAGAAGAGAAGAAAGTGAAAGAAGGTGAAATAATAATAATAATAATAATAATAATAATAATAAGAAGAAGAAGAAGAAGAAGAAGAAGAAGAAGAAGAAGAAGAATGAAGATGAAGAATAAGGTGAAAGAAGAAGAAGAAAGAAGAAGAAGAAGAAGAAGAAGAGAAGAAGAAGAAGAAGGTGAATGAAGAAGAAGAATGGTTTCTTTTTTTCTTTTTTTCTTTTATTATTGGCCACTTGTCATTTTCAGATGAATGTAGATATGAGGATATATCGCATCAAAGAGAATTTCTTTTCACAGATTTGGAATGTCTGAGATTTTCCAATATGCGCGTATCTTGATGCCTGCATCCTATTCTCATCATTCTGTTCACTATCACCATGGAGACTCCTGCTTGTTACAAATTGTGCAATGATGAACTGAATGATGCTCGGTGATTCTTTTTTTTTTCTTATCATTTTTTTAAATTTTTATTTGAAACCACAATAAAATTCTTACCGCCTCTCATATCCGTACGCATTTATCTCCCTTTCTTAACAGATTGCTTAGACACATCTTGTATTTTGTAATTCGGTAAAAATTGCAAGTAAGACAAAAAAATAGCTCTACTTTGATTGACCCGGCTCTGATTTTCGTCTGCCCAGTTGGTGGAGGGGTGGGCTTTAAAATACGCTGACTGTATCCCCAACACTGTACACAATTAATAGGCCACCTATTATATAACTGAGGCCGGGTTAGCTCGTCGGTAGAGTGTTCGAAATCACAAGGTTCTTAGTTCGATACCCGCCCTCGCCAACTCAGTGCACGAGTAGCACAGGGATCTGTGCGGTAAAGTAAGGAGCTGACGGTAGGTGTGGCGCTCCACCTCAGACGCTAAAATAATCTCCTTGGTCTAGCGCTAGTGAAAAGGGGATAGACTCTCTCGCTGCGTGGCTGATACCGACATTAGGCCGCCCCGACGACTTAACTTTTTACTTATATAACTGAATAAAATCCATTTTATTATTGATAAATTTTTACATTTTTTCTTTTTTTTTTTTCTTTTTTTTTCTTTTTTTTTTACAGGGTCTAGATGTACTGGAAATCATGAGAAACATCCATGTGTTTGTTGACTTTTGTCTATGAAAATTGGGTCCTCCGGTTGGTACGAGGGTGCATTGATTATGTAATGCAACTGAAGGGTTCTCAGATATCCATAGAACTTTGCTCCCAAATTTCGTAACTCGACTCGTCGCCATTGAAGAAGATCCGAGCGTATCTGGGCCCGTAACCTGTTAAGTGTTTAAATGCCATCATTGGCCAGTTGAAAAAGGCTTAAAGTAAGTAAGTCCTGAGTTATGGAATCCTTTGGTAAGTGAATAAGTTCTATCCTGCGTATAAGTCCTGAGTTATGGAATCCTTTGTCCGTCGTCCACAATAGTTATAGTAGTTATTGTCAGTGTGCTCCGTTTAAGTATTGTATTAACAGCAGAATACTGCCAGTGATTGGCCAAGAGCTTGATCACATGGTTCTCGGTGAGTCTATAAGTAGGAGTGGGCATCAGGCACACACCTTATAACAGAAAAAAGTTAGGGCAGACTGGGCTCTTTAACCTTGGTTAGGCAACCGGTGTAGGAGAAGGAAAACTCTGAATTCAAACCTGTTGAACTCTGCTTAAGAAATTGACCTTGTGTCACATCCTGCTCGTGCGGAGGGGTTGGTAAATATATATAACAGAAAAAAGCCAACTGTGTTCGTTTCTAAGTATCTCGATAATCTCAACAAGGTTAGTCGTAAAGAATTCTTCCTTAACTATTTAGATTATCAATAGGTTATAGCCTATCATTTTTAGAAAGAAATCTACAGTAATTTGAAATAATCGTCTACTTGTTGTAGGCGCATGGTGTAATGGTTATCATCATAGGAAATGGGCATGACGAGACGAGATCAAATCCTGTACACAACTATTTGCATTTTACGTAGCGCTAATACCGTTTGTTGTATACCCTTCATTACTTCTTTACTTCTAGTTGTCTTTTCTTCTGGCCGGCTTTGCTATTCTGATCGTCTATCTTGGTCTGGAATCTTCTAAGGTCTGGTCTTTCTGGGGACTTCGGGTCTGGTTTCTGTTAGGGATTTCTCCTTATCAGAAGCCCTGTGTCATTGTTAGTTTTTAGGTAATAAACACAAGACTTCGATTTACTTTGATGTTACTTTATTTGTAAATCCCCAAACCAGACATCTGCGCACATCCTACGAGCTCGGCTCCTACTTGCTAACTGACTGAGTTACTTACAATCCTTAAACCGGAAGACAGGGTCTTCTATGCCTTCCGGTTCTCACGATTTATCCCCGGAAGGCAAGGTGAGAGTGAGGTCAAGCGCCGTCACTCACTCTCAGAGCCATCAGCTGCACTAATCGCCATTATATTTCTATACTACCTTATATAAGTATTAGGGATCTAATAATTATATAACACGTTGAGAAAGGTACGAATCCAACTATTCTCCCTCCAGCTATGAGTAAATAGTTGGGTAGACTGGGCTGTTTAACCTTAGTATGGCAACCAGTCTAGGAGAATGAAAACTCTAAATTCAACCTAAAGGGGCTCTCTTCTTGTTAGTCAAAAACTAATTTGAGACCTCCTGCTCCTCCTCCTCCTATTTTTTAGATTGTGGTAAAACACTGATTCATATAGTTTGATTGACAAGGATTGAACTCAGGATTGTCTGGACAATACACTTGTTGCATACTCATACACATATACCCATGCTGGGTACATACACAAGTGTTCTTTTACTGGAGAGAGGGGGGAGAGATAGACACAGGTAGATAGAGAGATGCATAACTTGCATTACTTACTTCTGTTGCATACTCATACACATATACCTATGTTGGGTACCTACACAAGTGTTCTTTTACTGGAGAGAGGGGGAGAGATAGACACAGGTAGATAGAGAGATGCATAACTTACTTCTTTGGCCATTGGTGATCTCTAGTCATTTCTATTCTTTCTCTATGACTTCTATTTCTCTCTTCTTGCTGGTTGGTGGTCCTTGATTCATTTCTTCTTCTAGGTCAGTCTTGTTGCCAAGGCATTCATCAACCACAAAACCATATTATTTATTTAAACTTTTATCTACTTAACTAAACATCTTCCTCTAACTAAACACAACACGTGTGTGCAAGTGAGCTCCAGCTAAGGCAGATAGGCCTTCTCTGCCTGACGTCCAAGCTCGAACTGCGACCCAACAGGTCCCGACGTGACTTCACGTATTTCGCGGGCTTTCTGTAATATTCCATGGAAAGTACCGCCCGTGACATGAAAAGGGGCCATCCCTTCAGAAATACAGGGGATTGACAATAATCTTATGCAACCCCATAGATTATGCAATAGACGCACCCCAAAAAAGAGGTGTCCAGTATATGACACTAAACTGTATCTGATGATGAGATTCCAGTTCAGAATATCAAGGAGTGTGGAGCACCCTTTCAATACCATCAGCTCAGGTCTATTCCCACACGTAATGGTAGTACCTGTTAACGTTCCATCTATGCGTCATACAGATCAGTTTGAAATTATTCATATTCAATCGTAATACTTGATGCCATATAACTGTAAATTAGTTGTATTAAGAACAATTACTTGAAGCTATAATTGTTTCCTAAGGATTAATTTTATCAATTACTTGAAACCATAGAACTGTGTGCAAACAAATGATTATTATCAAATAGAAAAAGTTATTTGAAACTATATAATTGTGTATAAACTATTTATATTAGATAATATAGTGGAGGCACGTGTTCTAATGGTTAGAGTCGTAGGAAATGGACTTGTCAACGCGAGTTCAATTCCTGGACGAAGCTGTTGGAATTTCACATGGCGCTAATAGCCTTGGGAAAGGTATGAATCCAATTCTCCCTCCAGCTATGGGTAAATAGCAGGGCAGACTGGACTCTTTAACCATGGCTAGGTAACCAGTCTATGAGAAGGAAAACTCTGAATTCAAACCTGTTAAACTCCGCTTAAGAAATTGACCTGGTGTCGCATCCTGCTCGTGTGGAGGGGTTGGTAAATATATATATATATATATATATATTATATATATATATATATATATATATATATATTTATTATTATTATTATTATTATTATATAAATATATATAAAAGTCGTCGGGGCGGCCTAAAGTCGGCATCAGCCAAATCAGCGAGGGAGTCTATCCCCTTTTCACTAGCGCTAAACCAAGGAGATTGTATTTTGGCATCTGAGGTGGAGCGCCACACCTACCATCAGCTCCTTACTTTACTGCACAGATCCCTGTGCTACTCATACGCTGAGTTGGCGAGGATCGGAATCGAACTAGAAACCGAATATATATATATTATATATATATATATAGAGAGAGAGAGAGAGAGAGAGAGAAACTTGATATATAAATATACAGAAAAAAATCTTGTAGTATGTGTGTGTTTTCAGTAAGAATATTTCTATAATTCGAAGCGAAAAATAGAATATATAGAAAAATGAAACATGTGGTTTTAAGAATTGAAAAATAAAGTTGGTATCAGACAAAATTTTGAACTAGAGCTTTAGAATTTTGGTTGGTTTTATTGATGTTTAATTATTAACTGCTAACCCAACAATGAAAATGCTCTACTGCCCTGTCGGCTGGGGTGTTAGAATGCACCGACTGCACCTCTGCAGAGGGGTAAGACTCCCCCAATGGGGCCACCTGTTGGCCGTGGGTGGCGACCCATGATGCTTAAGGATAAAGCCCAGGTGGATGAGCAGTTCATGACATGCAATACTCCACTTTGGCCCTATCTTGGGCTAGACGGGCGGTCGGAGAGACCCCCGCCGATCAATCGGCTGGTCACGTCAAGCCCTAGCACCTATATGATTGCCCCAACCCTATTGCCCTTATGGCAAGCCCCAACCCCTTATTATCATATGGGTGCTAGAAGGCGGTGGCTGCGGGTCTACATGTCCTGGGAATGACGTTAAACACTATCTGATGGTGAGGTTCCAGTTTTGGGGGTTTTGGGAATGTGGAGCACACCTTCATCACCATTGCTCCCTGGTCTACTCTGACCCGGAGTGGTAGTACCTGTTAGGGTCCCATCTATGGGTTAAATAGAAAAATGTATTTATAACAAAATTGTATTATCCATTAAGAATTGATTTATTTCAAAACTTTATCGGCATTAAATGACCCACTGAGGTTGATATGCCGTAAAACAAAACAAACCAAACCAAACCAAAATGCTCTAAAATAAAAGGCGAGTTAAAAATAACTACTCTCACCGGCCTGGATATTAATGCTGAAAATGGATGCACCAGAAAAAAATATAGGTCTAATAACTGAAGATGGTTGGTTGGTTGGTTGGTTGGTTTTACGGCATGTCAACTCTTGTTGGGTTATTTTATGCCGAAGACGTTTTGTTTTATCAATTCTTGTTGGGTATTCATTTTTTTTTTTTCATACTCAATTTTTAACACCTTTTTGTAAAATCATTTTATGTCTATTTAACACATACTGTATTTGACGGCATGTAGGACGCACTTTTTTTCCAAAATTTTGGCTCAAAAAATTGCCCTGCGTCTTATACATCGTAGGTGAAGTTTGAGACCCCCCGGCTGTATGTTCTTAGCCCTGTCTCCGCTGAATCTGCTGTGTCTTGTATATATTTATTGCTTGTCTGTGCTACCAAATTGCTTTTATACAGCTATGTTTTTGCTTGTGTAATGCACAGTTAGACTGTTTTCAACAATATATGCTTAAATACGCTAAAAACTTTTTTTCCTGAATCTGACCTGCTGAAATGGGGGTGCGTCTTATATGCCGTCAAATACGGTATATGACCCCTAACAGGTACTACCACTCCAAGTCAGAGTGTACCTGGAAGCAATGACAATTGTTACATAATCTATGCATAGATTATTGTCAACCCCCTGTATTTCTGAAGAGATGGTCCCTTTTCGTATCACGGCGGGACTTTCCATGGAATATTACAGAAAGCCCGCGAAATACGTGAAGTCACGTGGGACCTGGTTGGCTCTCAGTTTCAGCTTGGACGTCAGGCAGATAAGATGTTTCTACCTTAGCTGGAGCTCACTTGCACACGCGCGCTATGTTTAGTTAGAGAAATTTGTTTAGTTAAGTAAATAAAGGTTTAAATAAATAATATGGTTTTGTGGTTGATGAATGTCTTGGCAATAAGACTGACCTAGCAGAAGAAATGAATCAGGGACGACCAACCAGCAAGACGAAGTCCAGACGCTAGAAGAAGAACGTAAGATACCAAAGATGAGCAGAAGAATAATAGAAGTAAATAATGGGTATACAACACAATGAAGGGGTACTTCACACCTCCCAAAGTTTCAAACTGGAACTCCACCATTAGATGCCCTCTAAAACTGTTAAAAACTGAAAGATTGTGTTTTGGCATTGAAACATCCACTGATGAGAAACTGGAAAATCGGCCGCGAACTCAGACTGCCCTCGTGATAGCTGAACTTAAATCACAATAGTGTTGATATTGCAACAGGAAATCTGGACACAGTATTCCAACAAGCTTGGAAAATTTTGGCAACGGTTTCAGGGTTATTTTTTCTTTTTTCTGTGTGGAGGGGGGGGGTTGAATAGACAAGTGAGATTAGGAGAAGAGAGAAGCTGGAATTGGATTTGGAAAATCAATCATCAATTGTGCAGAAATTGGAAGAGCATCCTGTTGGCATTAATGAAAGATTGATGACTCTCGATAGAATGAAAAAAAGGACGCGCACTAGCCCCCCCCCCCCACACACACACACACCATGCCTAGTGTGAAGCTGTATTTACCAAGATAGAAATGAACAAGGAATGAAATGTTAATTTATTCAGAATACAAAGAGTGTCAAAAAGTACAAAATATTTCGATACTTTTTGACACACCTTATATATATATATATAATATATATATATATATATATATATATATATATAAACACACACACACACACACACACACATATATATATATATATATATATATATATATATATATGAGGATAAGAATGAGAAAGATTATGAAGACAATGGGATAGATATAAAAATAAATAGATAATGAACAGAGCTCGATAGATAGATAGATAGATAGATAGATAGATCTAAGCATAATGAGACATATATATATATATATATATATATATATATATATATATATATATATGATTTGTGGTGAGAAACGAACTCGATGAGATCGAAGTGAGTCAAGATAGGAAGCTGGTTTAGTGTCTATGCTACAACACGGAATATCTGAGAAAAAAAATCAATGGATTGGGAGATACTAAAACCACACAAATTGCTGATCGTAGGTGTGTTGTATACACTTCTCTTTAAATCCCTTTTTATCATAATAATATATATATATATACAGTGTGTGTGTGTGTGTGTGTGTGTGTGTGTGTGTGTGTGTGTGTGTGTGTGTTTGTGTGTGTGCTATATTTATAAGTAAAGAGTGTTAGATATCGTTGATAGAGCATGTATATCTAAATCTTGAAAACAGCATCCCGCAAGAAAACAGCTTGACGGTCACTTACCTATTACCAAATGTAAATATATTTAGATGACCCAATAAAATTTAATCAGTTAGTATTCTATTTTATATATTCCTTTAAAAAAACAATTAGAAGCAACATATTCTGTCGCTGTCAAACTAAATTAAGTTTTATGTAAAGTTTTAACATACAGCTAAACGTTGTTTAGTATTTAGTAAGTTAGTATTAAAAGTTAATATATTACAGCCTATGATGACTAATTGGTCATACTAGCACTTTATGTGTACAATCTATCTATCTATCTATCTAAAGGACAGTTGAGTGTATCTGTATGTCCGAAGGAAACTTCGAAAATAAAACAATTAACGACAAAGTAAATATATATACACATTAATATCAACCAGGGCTTGGTTTTTGAGCAAAAATGATAGAGATTTGATTTATATTCGTAACATAATTAAAAAATAAAAATAAAATTTAAATGATAACAGCATGGATTTTTTTTCATTTAATATTTTAGACAGTAGACATTAACATTTCTTTTCAGAGTAGCTGGATCAATGCAAGGTCTATTTTTTTACATAGGGATTTAAATGGGTCATGCCACGAGGATTCATCTCACGATTAAGTAATAATGGATCTGTGGGGCTAACTTTTAAAAAATCCCCCTCTACCCAGGCGACGCCGGATAGCCACTGCTAGTTTGTCATATGGGGCTATGTTTATAGTTATAATACATACCATAGAACAATTATTTGTCCGAATTATTTAGATAAGGCTTAATATTATTTTGATTTTGCGGACTGGTGTACCGTGATATATAAAAACACAACATTTCGGCTGTTTTTACCCTCCGGCCTTCTTCCATTGTTGCAATCGAGTCCGTACCGATTCGATATTATTTGTCTGATTTTTTTTTTTTTAGATGAAGTGTAATATCAAATCGGTACGGACACAATACGATGGGGTATATCACGATAAAGATTGGGATAAGTCTGAAAAATCAAAATAATAGCAAGAACAATAATATGATACAGATTCAATATACAATGCTTCCTCCGATCAATCGGCTGGTCACGTCAAGCCCTAGCACCTATATGATTTTCCCAACCCTATTGCCCTTATGGCAACCCCCAATCCTTCTTATCATATGGGTGCTAGAAGGCGGTGACTGGTGGTCTACATGTCCCGGGAATGACGTTAAACTCTATCTGATGGTGAGGTTCCAGTTTTGGAGGTTTGGGGAATGTGGAGCACCCTTCATCACCATTGCTCCCTGGTCCACTCTGACCCGGAGTGGTAGTACCTGTTAGTGTCCCATCTATGGGTTAAATAGAAAAACATGAGTTTATGAACAAAATTGTATTATGCATTAAGAATGAATTTATTTCACACTTTGTCGGTATTAAATGACCCACCGAGGTTGATATGCCGTAAAACAAAACAAAACAAACAAACAAATCAATATACAATATCTGAGTAATAGTTTAGTACATTATCACGTTAATGTATAGGATCAGGAATCATGAATGATATTAGCTTAATCCTACGTTGCTCACTGGTGTAAGAGAATTTTTGTTCGCTGTTCCCAATTTAATGCCGAATGAATGAAAAAGGCCTATTCTGCAATGTATCTGACTATAACAGAGATACACTTAAATCCTGCAATGTGTCTCCTATCTTGTATAACTGGAAGGTTTTCCATTGGTCGAGAGCCAATTGACATTCCTGAGAAGATCATTGCCTCAACTGACCTCACAGCGTGACCTTACATAATTCACACTGCCATATCCCATTCCTTTAAGCCACGGTTATCGCTCGAAAGCACAACAGGATGACATGCTTTTATAATACACACTGACTTCAAACATAGCACAAAAGTATCAGGAACCACAGACCACAAAGTGCGCTCATGTAACGGTTATTGTCGTAGGAAATAGGATCAGCGACCGAGTTCAAGTACAGGACGAGGCTGTTTTCGTTTCACTTCGTGTTAACGCTGTTGAAAAGGGCATGGATCAATCTTTTCTCACCCCAGCTTTGGGTGAATAGTAGGATAGATTGGGCCAATCAACCTAAAAGAAGGAAAATTAAAATCAGCTTTACTCCGCTTAAAAATTGACTGTGTCACATTCGTCTCATGGCGGAGGGGCTGAGTATATATATATATATATATATATATATATATATATATAGGTTAAATTATTATTATTGTTGGAGAATTGATTATAGAGGGCTCAATTACTTATGTAAGAGCTTTATTTATTTATTTATTTATATTTATATTACAAAGTCGCTCCTACCATTGGTTTCTGAATAACACTTTTTGGTGTTATTCGTCTTCAGAGGCGAATAACACCAAAAAGCGTGTTATTCAGAAACCAATGGTAGGAGCGAATTTGTAATTATAAATAAATAAATAAATAAATATATATATATATATATATATATATGTATGTACGTATGTATGTGTGTGTGTGTGTGTGTGTGTGTGTGTGTGTGTGAATAAAAGGAAGTGAATCCGACGGTATGTAGTATAATAAAAAATTGAAAAAACACAGGTTTAAATGAGTTAAGTGGTGAGTTTATTGGCCGACGCTGCAGTGTTTCGATCTATTAATTAGATCATCTTCAGGGCTTTTGTTGGTATGTGGAAAGTGATAAAAAAATGTTTATCTCAGAATAAGGAGAACGGCGAGTAATAGTCCTTGTTTATCGGTCTGTTTAAATTTGAAGTCTGAGAAAAAAGAACGTTATTATACTATATATATATATATATATATATATATATATATATATATATATATATATATATACTCCTTGTAGTTTATCGACATAACTGCTTATATCACAAACAATCATAGTGAGTTCGATATTGTCTCCCAAGAATTATGACCTCATGCAAACTTGGATATTAAAAATAATCAAAAACCTATTGTTTACAGTCATCTATACCTATATAAAGGGCAGTTGTGTGAATCTGTATGTCCGGTGGAAACTTCGAAAATAAAACAAATAACGACAAAGTAAATATATATACACATTAATATCACCAGGACTTGGGTTTTGAGCAAAAATAATAGAGATTTGATTTATATTCGTGAAGATAATTAACAAATAAAATTTAAATATAACAGCATAGATTTTTTTTCATTCAATATTTTAGATAGTAGACAACATTTCTTTTCAGAGTAGCTGGATCAATGCAAGGTCTATTTCTTTTACACAGGGATTTAAATGGGGCATCCCACGTGGATTCAACTCACGATTCAGTAATAATAGATCTGCGGGACTAACTTTTAAAAAATCTCCCTCTACTCAGGCGACGCCGGGTAACCTCTGTTAATTGATAATCAAAGACTTATTCGGACAATTAAAATAGTTGTTTTTATTGTTGACACAAGTATATTCGACCAGTATATTCTCCGATCTTCTTCGGGTATAATATGCAACTCCTTAAGGGAAGAGCTTCTTATTCTGCTTTCTTCGTGGCACAAAGCAAAATCTCTATAAAACATTTGGATTATTTGTATTTTTCGGACTATTGTCCTCATCTTTATTGTTATATATGTTGTATACCCTTTCTTTACTTTTATTATTTTTCTGCTCATCTTTAGTATCTTACGTTCTTCTTCAAGCGTCTGGACTTCTCTATGACTTCTATTTCTCTGTTCTTGCTGGTTGGTCGTTCTTGATTCATTTCTTCTTCTAGGTCAGTCTTGTTGCCAAGACATTCATCAACCACAAAACCATGTTATTTATTTAAACCTTTATTTACTTAACTGAACATATTTCTCTAACTAACATAACGCGCGTGTGCAGTGAGCTCCAGCTAAGGCCCTATCTGCCTAACGTCCAAGCTGAAACTGAGAGCCAACCAGGTCCCACGTGACTTCACATATTTCGCGGGCTTTCTGTAATATTCCATTCTCTTTTTTTTTTTCTTAGCTCATTATTCTCTTTTATAATAAACTTTCTTTCTCTTCGCTCGCTTCTTCATCGGATGAAACAAACTCACTTCCGTTCTCTCCGCTCCATTCTGCAAAGAAACCAAAAAAAGAAAGAAAGATTAGAAAAAGTTTAGTTTCATTATGAATTATGAGGTTCTTCTTGAAATGGCTGTAAAAAATAATTGAAGTTGGCATCAACTTAAGCTCTGTGTATATAATCATAATGAGAAGGAAAACAGTCCGATAAATCCAAATAACACAAAAAAGAATTTGGTTTTAAAAATTATTTAATAAAACTATACTGACAACAACGAACTTAGACAACAAAATGAGATGTTTTGGTGACAAAATAAATCTATCAGGTGTAGCCTTTATGGAAGCAAATTGCTTTGTTCTCTAGTTTTATTGTTGGCATCTTTCTGTCTATTAAAGACGATAGCGTAGTGTCCATTTTTTTCTGCAACTCTATAAGTGGCTGAACGGACCAGTTTTAAATGGCAATCTCTGGCACAGTGACCGTAAACAAACGATGACGCTTGCTGGAGTTGCTATTTTCTCTCTTTCCTTTTGGCTCTCTTTTCTGTGGCGGCTTCTTTCCTCTCTCTTTTAAAAAAAACATTTTTCACTCCTTTTCGTTCCTTGTTTGACGAGGAGGCGCCAGGTCACACGTTCTTCTGCACAAGCCTCCCATGTGTTGGTGTTGATGTGGCATGTCTTTATGTCCCTCTAGCAGACATCATTTTGTAGTGGAAACTACGTAGCCTGGGCAAGTTGTTAATAAGGATGAGCTGTCACCCAAGCGGTAGATCCACCCACACCACACAGCCGTTGTGGTCCAAAGGAAAAGTAGGAACCAATGTGGTTTGACAACGGCGCTGTCGCAGGAGTTGCTGGGAAGTACTGAGATTCAGCACCACCAACCTTTAGGGACTCCAGCTCCGGATTTGTTTTCGAGGTTTACTCCCATAGCCTTTCCTTGAGATAAGGTAGAGCCGTAAGGCAACGGTGGTTTTATAAGACTTTTCCTTGTCCTAGACGAGTTGCTGGCCAAGGCTAAAGAGTCCCATCTAGACCGTTTCTGATTTTTGGAGTGGTCTACTTTACAACTAAAATTTCAACTTCATAGTTGTCTGTTTCTTTTTCAGTCACTTTTTTCTCAACTCACAAAAGAAAACTGAATACAGAACACTAAAACTGTTTGCAGCTGTTTGTTCAGTTTCTACATTTTAAGATATTCTGGATGCTGCGCAGAGGACCTGCCAGGAACAATAGGGATGGTTGGTGAGAGAGAGATAGAGTCATGTGTATCCATGTTGTCAGCACGACTTGGCGATATTCCAGCAAAAGAAAAGATCTTTGAAAAAGGTAAAAAAAAGGAATATTTTCATATTGGTTTCAACATGATTCCAAAGGGTCACACACAATATTTGATGTTTTGATGCCAAAATAAATTTATTTAAATATTTGTAATATAAACTGCAAAGAAAAATGAAAAGAAAAAGACTTTAAAAAAAATCTCTTCATTAAAACAATCGAATGAATTATGCATGGCGAATATTGAAGAGTGTCAAATTACTTGAGCCTTAAATCCTCCCTAGAGAAAAGAAGTGATGCGTAATTAATTCATTACATTTCAACTTAGAGAAGAATTTTTGTTTTCATATCAACTTCATCTCGATATGTTTATGAGTTAAATGAATCATGAGGCGAACACAGTGTTAGTTCGAATGAACGAGTGGATAGACTTACTCATTTATAGAACTTTCAGAAAGAAAATTCTATATTAGTATATTTGCAATGTATGAGTCACTAAACTTATTTGGATAGTAATTTTCTAAATATTCAGACCATTTGGCAAAAGACAAGATATATTTTTATTCTCTAACTGAAAATATTTTACTCTCTTCATCAATAGACAGGTGAAATCTATCAGCAACGGAGGTGAACATTTCTCATAAAATCTTGTTATTTATTGGTTACTTGGTCCCAACATCTTTTCATTTAAATAAACATAAAAAATATTTTGTTAATAAAAACTATTTTCATTTAAATAAACATATCTGCATTTCTCTTATGATTAAATAAAAACTATTTTAATATAAAAATGTGTCTTTCATATAAAAACGTGTCTTTCGTTTAAAGATTTTAAAACTTTAAAAAATTCCTATTGAATTAACAATATGAAATAACTATTTTTTAAATTAAAATCGAAAACTATTTGGTAATCCTTAACTATTTGCTCGTAAATTCCTACCATAAAATAAACTGAACCCTCATTTTATGTCCGTTTTTTTTTTTTTTGCAATAAATGTTTTATTTTTCTTGCACCCGTTATTTTACAATACTAAATATATGTTCTTTATTTATTTTGATATTCACTTAGATGTGTATATTCTAAAAGTTTTTATTTTGTGAGAATGGTTAGTTTTAAAATGGGGGTTCGTTTTACAATTTAGGCATGAATTGGATCCTCCTTTTATGACCGTAATTTTGTTTTTTCGTCGACGATGATTAAAATCTGACGTTTTTATTTTAGAGTACCAAAGCCAAAAAAGGAGGATCCAATTTATGCCTAAATTGTAAAACGAGCCCCCACGTTAAAACTAACCATTCTCACAAAATAAAAACTTTTAGAATATACACATTGAAGTGAATATTAAAATAAAGAAAGAAAATATATTTAGTATTGTAAAATAACGGGTGCAAGAAAAATAAAACATTTATTGCAAAAACACGGAATAAAATGAAGGTTCAGTTTATTTTATGGTAGGAATTTACGAGAAAATGGTTAAGGATTACCAACTATTTTAGTATAAAAACATGCCTTTGGGTTGTAAATATAGATGAACAAACTTTTAAAATATCTGACAGTGAAATTCTAATGCAAAAAATCCTCTACTGTTTGTAAACAAACAACCGGGAGTTTACGGTGAAAAGCAAAACGTGTTCCTTTCAAAACAGCTCTCAGCTGGGGTGCTTTTGGCTACTTAGTCCAAACTTTTAAAATAGAACTACCGATTTTTTCCAATTTATCGCCAAAATTTAAATTAGCTGATAAACTTTATCAGTAATACACTTTAATAAACCTGATAATTAAGGTAATATTTTTTTAAAATGGACCCCTAAAATCTTCTGTTTGATATTCATAAATCTATCCCATCACTTAAATTCCATCAATACGAAAGGAAACCAAGCATGTTAAGAGCTTTTGTTTTCACAGTTGGAAAGAAACTCAATTAAAGACGTCACAATTGAAAAGAAACTCCAAATAAAGACGTCACAATTGAAAAGAAACTCAAACTAATGACGTCACAATTGAAAAGAAACTCCAAATAAAGACGTCACAATTGAAAAGAAACTCCAACTAAAGACGTCACAATTGAAAGAAGACGTCACAATTGAAAAAGAAACTCCAACGTCACAATTGAAAAGAAACTCTCACAATTGAAAAGAAACTCCAACTAAAGACGTCACAATTGAAAAAAACTCCAAATAAAGACGTCACAATTGAAAAGAAACTCCAAAAAGACGTCACAATTGAAAAGAACTCCAACTAAAGACGTCACAATTGAAAAGAAACTCCAACTAAAGTCACAATTGAAAAGAACTCAAAATCACAATTGAAAAGAAACTCAAAAAGACGTCACAATTGAAAAGAAACTCCAACTAAAGACGTCACAATTGAAAAGAAACTCCAAATAAAGACGTCACAATTGAAAGAAACTCAAGAAAAGACGTCACAATTGAAAAGAAACTCCACTAATGACGTCACAATTGAAAAGAAACTCCAACTAAAGACGTCACAATTGAAAAGAAACTCCAACTAAAGACGTCACAATTGAAAAGAAACTCAACTAATGACGTCACAATTGAATCTCAACTAAAGACGTCACAATTGAAAAGAACTCCAACTAAAGACGTCACATTGAAAAGAACTCCAACTAAAGACGTCACAATTGAAAAGAAACTCAACTAATGACGTCACAATTGAAAAGAACTCAACTAAAGACGTCACAATTGAAAAGAAACTCCAACTAAAGACGTCACAATTGAAAAGAAACTCAACTAATGACGTCACAATTGAAAAGAAACTCCAACTAAAGACGTCACAATTGAAAAGAAACTCAAATAAAGACGTCACAATTGAAAGAAACTCAAATAAAGACGTCACAATTGAAAAGAAACTCAAACTAATCAGACGTCACAATTGAAAAGAAACTCAAACTAAAGACGTCACAATTGAAAAGAAACTAAAGACGTCACAATTGAAAAGAAACTCAAACTAAAGACGTCACAATTGAAAAGAAACTCAAACTAAAGACGTCACAATTGAAAGAAACTCCAACTAAAGACGTCATAATTGAAAAGAAAGCATGTTAAGAGCTTTTGTTTTCACAGTTTGGAAAGAAACTCCAATTGTACATGATGAACATTATGAAAATGGTTTCACCATCACAACTGCCCTTCCCGCGGGATTAGGAACATCTAATCTCACCTGATCAGAAATTGCCAAAGCGCCGGATAATTGCGGTGATGTGAGTGATGAGCAAAGACAAAGATTCCATCAAGATAACAAAACAATGGACGAGTGTTACCAGGGACGATGAGACAAATGAATGATGGCTGACTATTGGTGGAGTATCAAAAGGGATTTAAATAACATTGAAAATGACAGACAATTAAGAAAGAGAAGCCCTGTCAGCTGGGGCGTTAGAATGCACCGACTGCACCTCTGCAGAGGGGTAAGACTCCCCCAAATGGGGCCACCTGCTGGCTGTGGGTGGCGACCCGTGATGCTTAAGGACGGATTCTTGGATGAGATGACATGCAACACTCCACTTAGAGCCTTACTTAGGCTAGACGGGCGGTCGGAGAGGCTCCCTCCGATCAATCGGCTGGTCACGTCATGCCCTATCACCTATATGATTGCCCCAACCCTATTGCTTTATGGCAAGCCCCAACCGTTTTTATCATATGGGTGCTAGAAGGCGGTGGCTGAGGGTCTAAATGTCCTGGGAATGACGTTAAACTCTATCTGATGGTGAGGTTCCAGTTTTGGAGGTTTGGGGAATGTGGAGCACCCCTTCATCACCATTGCTCCCTGGTCCACTCTGACCCAGAGTGGTAGTACCTGTTAGGGTCCCATATATGGGTTAAATAAAAAATGTACTTTAAAAAAAATGGTAAATTGTGTATCCATTAAGATTGAATTTATTTCAAAACTTTATCGGCATTAAATGACCCACTGAGATTGATATAAAACAAAACGAAACAAACAAAACAAGAAAGAGTGAAATTTTACCAGTTCTTATGTTCATGAAGGTTTTATTTCTGCTGTTAGTTTATTAAATAATTTGATGATCTTGGTATATTCAATCGTGGTATTTTTAAAGGTTCAAAGTTTGATTGTTATTGCAAATATAGTATTTCACAATAAGTAAAACAATATTTGTTAGTTTAAATACGAAATGAGAGGCTTCTACGATTACGAAATATTACCATCGGTCAATATCATATTTGCAGAAAACAAACGTGGTGTAATGGTTACCAAGCTGCATTTGCAGACCATTGTTAGTGAGTTCGATTCTCATTGGGCATCACATACTTCTGGCCTTTTGCCACATCTAAGCTTAGTTAAACAAATAACTATATGCAGAAAACAAAGGAAAAAATGTTGTTTGTTTTGTATTTTGTTGTTGTTTTTTTTTTTTGTTGTTTTTTTTTTTAAATGAGACGTTTCTGTACAGCAAAAACGGTTGCTGACCAAGAAAAAGTATGATGGTTTTCAGATTCAGCGCCCTCAAATTAGTTAAAGAAAGATGTTTGGTGTCTCAATACCATTTCAATCTTTTTTTATAGAATAGTGTAATTTAGTTACCTCAGTCGGTAGAGCGTCCATCTAGGAACCACAAGGTTCCGGGTTCGATACTGGCCCTCACCAATTCAGTGCACAGGGATCAATGCGATAAAGTGAGAAACTGATGGTAGGTGTGGCGCTCAAACTCAGACGCAAAAACAATCTCCTTGGACTAGCGCTAGTGAAAAGGAAATAGAATTCCTCACTCTAGGGTTGATACCGATTTTAGGCCACCCCAACGATCACTTTAATGCCCTTATGATACTTAGAATACACTTACTATCACCGCTAGAGGAATAAAACCACCACTACCACTAAATAAAAGAATGTGTCCATGGTATGACACTAAACTGCATCTGATAATGAAGCTACAGTTCTGGAGTAGTAACCCTTCGCAGTCATTACTCCCAGATACACTATGACCCGGAGTGGTAGTATTTGTTAGGGTTTTATCTATTGGTAAAATAAATCTATTTCTCTGAATGTTTGAGATGAGGCTTGAAGATTAGTATTATCTGCGTTATTCGGACTATTGTCCCCATCTTCATTGTTATTTGTACAACGTTTCGGTCGATATGCCCTCCGGCCTTCTTCAGGTATTTCTTGTCGAACTCGAGTCCGAGAAGGTTCCCGAGTCCGACAAGAAATACCTGAAGAAGGCCGGAGGGTATGTCGGCCGAAACGTTGTACAAATAACAATGAAGATGGGGACAATAGTCCGAATAACGCAGATAAACTAAAATAAATCTGTTTAAAAACAATTAATGATATTTGATAGAGCCGCTTGCAAAAAAAACATTTTAAGAAACAACCACATAAAAATGTAAATAAGAACGTACAATGTATGATAAAAGTACAATAAAATGTGATTCTATAACCTATAGGCATGAAATAACCCTAGACGAGTTGAAATGCCGTTAAAGTCAATCAATCTTATCATTAGATAATCTTAATCATATAACTATTTGAAAAAGGAACTTTTGGTTATTTCCTAGTTGAGTAACATGATATTACAGGGTGACCAGAAAAAACAGAACTCAAATTATTTATTTATTTTCCTATTAAACTAACCCTAAATCCCAACCCTAACCCTAAACCCTACCCCCCCTAGTTGAGTAACATAATATTATAGGGTGACCCAGAAAAAACAGAACCAAATTATTTATTTATTTCCATTTAACTAACCCTAAACCCAACCCTAACCCTAAACCCTAACCCTAAACCCTACCCCCCTAGTTGAGTAACATAATATTACAGGGTTACCCAGAAAAAACAGAACCCACAATTTTGTAATAAAACTGTTAATTTTTTTTTTTTTTTTAGTTTAAGCCCGACAAGGTTAGGGTTAGGGTTTAGGATTAGGATTAGTGTTAGGGTTAGAGTAAGTTTAATGGGAAAATAAATAAATAATTTGGGTTCTGTTTTTTTTCTGGCCACTCTGTAATATCATGTTACTAAACTAGGAAATAACCGAACATTTAGCTTTAAATAACCCATCAAGTGTTTACATGCTGTACAAATAACTAGTCAACTAATTAGAAAGCTGTCTCTCAACAAAATCTCTTGCCACAAATGTTCTGGTCGTGTTGAGCAATTAAAACTTATTTTATATCCAGTAACAAAAGTTTCTCCTCGCACATCATTATCACTTTTAATACACGAAACAGCAGATGCGTTAATATCAGACATTCCAACAACAGGTTCTTCTTCAAAATGGCTAATGGATTAGTCGAAAGAGACAATCATTCACACAATTCCTTTAAATACACTTTGTCGCCAAAAGATTTCAGTTATGCATACACAAGAGAAAACACATGATACTCACTTTGTCAGGGATATTCAAAAAAGTATGCATCAAATTATGTTTGCTGCCTAGATACACAAAAATACGTATGTACGTATATATATATATATATATATATATATATATATATATATATATATATATATATTGAAGGCAAAATAATGCAAATTTATGTTTTAAAACATATTTATTTAATTTTTTTTTAATTTTTTTTCTTTTTTGTTTCCCTTAATATTTTCAGGCTATGCCCATCTTCAGAGAGTTGAAATTTTTTTTTTAAATTTCATCTGTATTTGTTAAACTCAACTGTGATGTTAATCCGTTGAAACGTTCAACGGATTAACATCACAATTGAGTTTAACAAATACAGATGAAATTAAAAAAAAAATTTTTCAACTCTCTGAAGATGGGCATAGCCTGAAAATATTAAGGGAAACAAAAAAAAAAAAATTAAATAAATATGTTTTTAAACATAAATTTGCATTATTTCGCCTTCAAAAATATATTATTACATTTTAATTAATGCTTCTAACTCACTATAAAAATAATTTTAAAAAAATCTTTATATATATATATATATATAGTTGTTGGCATTTCACATAGCGCTAATACCCTTGGGAAAGGTATGAATCCATATATTCTCCCTCCAGCTATGGGTTAAATAGTAGGGCAGACTGGGCTCTTTAACCTTGGGTAGGTAACCAGTCTAGGAGAGGGATAACTCTGAATTCAAAATTCCTGAGGTCAGTCGTTGATTGGGTTCGTGACATTCCTTGATGCACCAATTCTTTCCTATCGACTGTGCCAAAAAGTGTGGCATAGTCCTACACAAGCCTTCACCACTATAAACAAATCACTGTGTTGGTTGTTCACTGGATGAATACTCATGCGTCAAAAATCGACGAGAGAGTCCATTTATATATATATATATATATATATATATATATATATATATATATATATAAAGTTCACACACGCACAAATATATATGTATATATATTTACATATATAGAATTTGCATATATGCATACACCATCCCGCAAATATCTCTAAGATATTAATAACTAAAATAGATAGATATGAACAGACGGAGATAGATAGATAGTGTTGTGATGTTAATCCAACAGTAAAAAAGAAGTCAAGTCGAGGTAGGGTAAAATAAGACAAGTGTATTTACAATAATGGTACAGGAACGGCTAGCTTGCAGTTAAACGGTAACAGTACAACCTTTTCACTCGGTGTCTCACTATTTATAGTGAGAACCGGTGTATATTCTCCACTGTAGGAACGGCCGGTACAACAGATAGATATATAGATAGATAGATATGAACAGACGGAGATAAATAGATAGATAGATAGATAGATAGATAGATAGATAGATAGATGTGAACAGGCAAAGATAGATAGATAGATAGATAGATAGATAGATATGAACAGACTGAGATAGATAGATAGATAGATAGATAGATAGATATGAACAGACGGAAATAGATAGATAGATAGATGTGAACAGACGGGGATAGATAGATAGATAGATAGATAGATACAGAGACAGACTTAGATATATATATATATATATATATATATATATATATATATATATATATATATATAGATAGATAGATAGATAGATAGATAGATAGATAGATAAATATGTACAGACTGAGATAGATAGATAGATAGATAGATAGATAGATATGTACATACTGAGATAGATAGATAGATAGATAGATATGTACAGACTGAGATAGATAGATAGATAGATAGATATGTACAGACTGAGATAGATATATAGATAGATAGATATGTACAGACTGAAATAGATAGATAGATAGATAGATTAGATAGATAGATAGATAGATAGATATGTACAGACTGAGATAGATAGATAGATAGATAGATGTGTACAGATTGAGATAGATAGATAGATAGATAGATAGATAGATATGTACAGACTCGGATAGATAGATATATAGATAGATAGATAGATAGACAGATAAATAGATAGATATGGACAGACTCAGATAGATAGATATGTACAGACTTTGATAGATAGATAGATAGATAGATAGATATGTACAGACTGAGATAGATAGATATGAACATACTGATATAGATATGAAGATAATCAGATAGATAAATATATGTATGTATGTATGTATGTATGGAATCGGTATGTCGTGCAATTTATAATCAAGTGGCCGTCCAGTTAGAACTTTATTGTTGCCTTGTTACTGAACAAAATTCCGATGCAAAAAAGAATGAATCACAAGATCTGTGCTCAATATATTGGCAAGGTAACTTTTCATATCAAACGGTACAATGCAACTTCTTTAGAAAAATGTGAACAAAAGTCGCATATGCAACATATACATATATGATGGCAGCAAACTTGTGTTCAAGTATTGCCATTGCTTGATATATATAAAAAAAAGAAATGTTCAACAGTTCAAAGAATATAATGGTGTGCTTCAAAAAGTTCAACAATGAGCTGCACGAACGTGGCTCTTTAGTCCTGCCAAAGTCTTGCACATCTTTGCACATTTACAGGTAATTCCAGGGAGCACAGGGTATTTTATTAGTCCATCCCGCCGATGCACAGATTGGTGACTGATCAGGCCAGCCTTGCTCATACATAGCCTTCCACACTGGTCACATAGTAGACCGATTTGAAGCCCTTGGTTGTCTACTTTTTATTCTTGCTAATATCTCGTTTCAACTGCTCATGCTGTATACGGTTGGTCTCAAATTTTTTTGTGTCCTCTATAAAGCTCCACTGCCCACGGTACCAAAGCCTTAGTCTCCCAGGTCTTCTCATCGAAGAAGATATATATATATATATATACAGACACACACATATACAGACACGGACAGACATACACACTCACACACAAAGACAGGCAGACATACACACACACTCTCTCACACACACACACAGTGGGTTGAGCACTTTGGAGGGGATTTCGCCGGCCTAAGTTTAAAAAGGCAACCCTCTCCTATAAAAGGGATGGAGCACTCTATGGTAGCCTTTACATATACACAGATGTGTGTATTTATCAGCTAAAAACCCCTTCCAGTTTGTAGGTGACGATCACTGAGTGGTTAAGGAGCCTGGCTGATGATGAATCGATCGGGTTTTTATCCCGGCTGGCAATAGCTTGCAAATGTCTAGCTACACTGAAAAGAAGTGGTACTTGTGACGGTGTCTAAAAAGTAGATAATGTTAGAGATAAATTCTCAAAATCAAATGGAAACATTACTAACTCGGTCATGGCAAGAGAGAATTGATGAAAATTATTCTGTTGGGAACAAAATTTAAAATATAAGACAATGAAAGAAAGAAAGAAAATGCATAAATAAAAATGTCTATGAAAGCTGACCTAAATAAAATTGCAAAAGATTTTTCGAACGCTGTTTGAAATGGTCTCTTGAATATTCACACTATGTAAAAGGGTCTCTTGAGTGAAATGTCAATGCATAGATATTTGGAAAATATCGTTAACAGGTCAAAGGTCAACAAGAAAATCTGATTATAACTCTTTCAGTCTTACCTGTTACTTACCTAGATTAAAAGGGAGGATCAAAGTGTAGTATCTGTTCCAGATTCTATGCTTTGAAACTTACCTTCTATACCCGGCCTCGGCTGGGGGTCCAGTGTGCTTCGGCCTCTGGACCGGTGAAGTACAATTAATAGCATCGATCCAAGGGGGCCATGCCCCCAAGATATTTGCAATTTTTATGTGCCCACGTAAAAACGAGACCTTGTGTCCAGCCCTCATAAGTGGGATGAGCAGGCAAATACCCTTACCTAGATTAAAAGGGAGGATCAAAGTGTAGTATCTGTTCCAGATTCTATGCTTTGAAACTTACCTTCTATACCCGGCCTCGGCTGGGGGTCCAGTGTGCTTCGGCCTCTGGACCGGTAGAGTACAGTTATTAGCGTCGTTCCCAGGGGGCCTTCCTCCCAGATCGACGCAATTTTTATGCGCCCACGTAAAAATGAGACCTTGTGTCCAGCCCTCATAAGTGGGATGAGCAGGCAAATACCCTTACCTTCTATACCCGGCCTCGGCTGGGGGTCCAGTGTGCTTCGGCCTCTGGACCGGTAGAGCACAATTATTAGTGTCGATCCCAGGAGGCCATCCCCCTAGGCAATACCTACCTTCTTGGGGGCAGGTCTGGGTTTATTGCCCAGTACCTGAGGCGACCCCTTGAGGGGGAATGCCGAAGGGATCGATGCAATTTTTGTTCTTTCCCACCCATGAGCATCGGCTTGTGGGTGGGCCCACGTTAAAACGAGGCCTTGCGCCCAGCCCATACAAGTGGGGTATGAAGCAAATACCCTTATGCAGCCCCACCCGGTTTCGACCGGGTGTCCGGTGAGCTTCGGCCGCTGGACCGGTTATATTGTAATAATAGCGTCGATCCCAGGGGGCCATCCCCCCAGGCAACACCTGCCCCCTCGATTTAAAGGGGCAGGGCTGGGTTTATTGCCCAGTGCCTGAGGCGCCCCCCTTGAGGGGGAATGCCGACGGGATCGACGCAATTTTTCACCCGCCACCACATGAGTCTCGGCTTGTGGGTGGTCCCACATAAATAGGGCCTTGTGCCTGACCCGTACAAGTGGGGTACGTGGAAAATATCATGAAGCAAATACCCTTACCTGTTACTTAAGTTTTAAAACGATTGACACGGGACCGTTACACACAGTCATGGGATTGCATTGGACTGGGAAATATTGTCAGTTTAGCTTTGGGTTTCATTGGTCTTGGTTTACCATCATTCGTTTTGTATCTTATTGATCTGTGTTTGATAGACAATAGTTGATTGAGGATCAATTGTAACAGGGCGCTATGTGTTGCATAGGCCAACTCAAGTTGTAGTAGTAGTCGTCGTTTTTAGTAGCCGATAGGTCAGAAACAACATACACGCAAGTTGTATAGTCACAAGGGGCTTTGTGTTTATTTCTAGGCTCGTGTGCTCTTTCTCAGGGAGAAGGAAAGATAGAAAGAAAGAGGAGTATCGTCAAATTATTCTATCCCCTAATATAGCATCATGTTGTGTACTGCTGTCCTACACCGATACGAGGGACCGGGACCAGGACGTCTGACTCCTACTAGCCCCGAAAGGAAAAGATGCAGATATTCTTCTTCCTCCGTTTCTCGTCGCTGCGTCACATCCGTTTCCGGTCAACACCCGGAACTTCCGTTTTTATTTTTATCTCTATTTCCGGGGTCATTCTTCGGTCAAATTACTTGCACCCCGCTTAGTGTTTACTCTTCCCGATTTTAACCTTTGTTTGTTCTTATTTCTTTTTCCTCTCTTTATCTAGAAATCCGAATACAGTTTTATTTTTAATCACTTCTGGCAAAATATTTTTTTTGACAAAATCTGTTTGCAAATGTCTGATATTCTCATTGAACCAATTATTGAGGATTGTTTTCAGACCAGTTGATTGAGATTCCAAATCGAAATATTGGTGCTCATTTTTTCCGACGTTTGCTGTACTCTTGCGATAAATTTCAGGTTTTGATGTTGAAAATTCGGTCTCTGTAGTGGCTATATTTTCTTAAATAGTTTATGTTTGATTCTCCTCCTCCTCGTAGATGTGAAATGAATATCAATCCAGTCATTCTCCCTCCAGCTATGGGTAAATAGTAAGATGAACTAGGCTCTTTAACCTTTGATGGGCACCCAGTGTAGGAGAAGGAAAATTCTGAATTCAGACCTGTTAAACTCCGTTGAAAAAGTTGACTATGTATTACATCCTACTCGTATGAAGATGTTGATATATATATATATATATATATATATATATATATATATATATATAGTCATCCACAGACAAGTGTTTCGACTTATCAAGTCTCTTCAGTGTGGCTAGACATTTGTAAGCTACCTATTGAAATCCGATCTGTTCAGTGTCAGTCAGACACCTTAACCGCCAGACTGTCATCACCTACAGAATGCGAAGGGGATTTTAACTGTTTTAATACACACATCGCTTTGTATGTAAAGGCCGCCATAGAGTGCTCCATCCATATATATATATGTATATATATATATATATAATCAGAGGGTACGACTCATGTGGTGTAATGGTTTGGGAGCTAAACTAGCGGACCCTTACTAATAAGTTCGATTCTTACTGGGTGTTCTGTGCATATGGCTTGGGTCAAACTAAGATAAGCTTAGTAAATAACTTCACATAATCCAATAGAGAAGATTTCCCTTCACATTCCAGTTCCTAATTCCTTGATATTAGAGGTCATTGTTGGGTTCAAAGTTATAATAAGTTGAACAAAACAACTCCGACACGAGTGTTAAACATAATATAATGGACTTTAATACATTGGACAAGTGTTACATAATTATTAGATCCCTAATACTTATATAAGGTAGCATAGAAACATAATGGCGATTAGTGCAGCTGATGCCCTTGAGAGTGAGTGACGGCGCTTGACCTCACTCTCACCTTGCTTTCGGGGGATAAATCGTGAGAACCGGAAGGCATAGAAGACCCTGTCTTCCGGTTTAAGGATAGTAAGTAAGTCTCAGGCAGTTAGAAGGTAGGAGCCGAGCTCGTAGGATGTAAGTCTCACCTGCGCAGATGTCTGGTTTACGGATTTAAAAATAAAGGAAGATCAAAGTAAATCGAAGTCTTGTGTTATTACCTAAAAACTAACTATGACACAGGTCTTCTGATAAGGAGAAATCCCTAACAGAAACCAGACCCGAAGTCCCCAAGAAAGTCCAGACCTTAGAAGAGACCAGACCAAGTCAAGATGTTAGAAGATATACCAAAGACGATCAGAATAGCAAAGTCAGCCAGAAGAAAATACGACCAGAAGTAAGAAGTAAGAAAGGGTATGAAACACCTGAGGTAACATTTACAACATGAAATACACATACAAGGAAAGGAATAATATACAATAAAAAAACGTATACATTAGTTCATTACAAGAACATACAAAATAGAACTAGGACTGGAGAGTCCATAATTTCAAGTAAACTTACTAGCGTTGTGTTGGGGGCTGAAGAGTGTAGACATTAATGTCTAACCCATGTGTGTGAGGTCCCGAGGAGGAACAGAGAGGCCGAGAGTTCGAAATAGGAGTTTAAATAAATAAAATCCTGGTGGTCAAAAACGGGAACCAAGAGGGAAGATAACTCTTCCAGACTATTGAAGTCGGTAAGTCTACTGTTGGTTTGAACAACAGCAGCTAAGTACAACTTAAGCAGTGTCCAAGACAGTTGGTATATATAGAAATCAAGAATGACCCATTCATGAATTTGGGTGATTTGGGCTGTTTGACTGCTTGATTTGAATGACATTGTGGAGTCTTATATATACCCTGTCATTCTGCAGTAGACTTTGTGACTATTCGGGTTTGTATTTAAGTTAGAACCGTTTGTTGCCTTGTCTTCCCAGTTCGACGGTAATTGGAACTTTAATTATTCTTCAAAGACAAAGGGAAGACAATCCAGCATCATAATTCTATTCAATCAGTTTTGGAAGTAGTCAATCCTTTGATGATATTAACGCAAAAGAAAAAGGTGAAATAAATCTTCATCAATTTGTCATCATCTTTTGAGTGTTTGTGTAAATGACAAGTATCAAATTTTGATCTTTGAAAAAAATATTTGATACTTAATCAGATAATCTTTTCATCAATGTAGATTAATATATTTAACCAACACGAAATGTTATGGTGATTTCTACTCAGCGAATCGGCCATTTCCCCCGGGAGATTTCTCTTCCCAGAATAAAGTCTATGAACGTGACATTTTGGGACTTGGTGATTAGATCAGTTCGACATTCTGATTTATCGATCTTTTCATTATCTTCGATTATTCGAGCAATAATCAATGTTCCGGAAATCAGAAGAGCATTTTGATTTCTTGAACAAACTGACCACAAAATAGATAAACCACTGAATGTCATATTCCAGTCAGGATCGATGGAGACAAGCGATTTTCAAATCACATTTTCCAGCTTCTTCCCTAGATTGGAAAGAGGTTGTCTGTATTTACCTAATCCCTCAGCCACGGTCAGGCTGTGATATACGGTCATTTTTTTTAGTGGAGTACAACTGGCTTGAATTCAGTTTTCTTTCCTGAAATGAAATCGTCGACCCAAGTTCAAATTCTGGACGAGGTCTGTTGACATTTCATATAGCGTTGATACCCTTGGAAAAGGTATTAATCCAACTACTCCCCCTCCAGCTATGGGTAAATTGTAGCGCAGACTGGGTTCTTTAATCTTGGCTAGGTAACCAGTCTAGGAGAAGGAAAACTCTGAATTTAAACCTATTTAAACTCCGCTTTAGAAATTGACCATGTGACGCAACTTGCTCGTGCGGAGGGGTTGGTGCATATATATATATATATATATATATATATATATATATATAGCGTTCAACCGTTATTATCCGAAAAACATATTTAATTTAACTAAGGAATTACATCGACTTAATTGACGTAGGGTGGAGTCCTAAAGCAATCATTTCAATTTGATGGAAACCATGGTAGACCTTTATTTTTCCTCTAATAATAATAGTAGTAGTATTATTACTGCTCTGTATTTTTAATATATTGAGCACTTTTGGATTATTTACTGATGCCACTGCGATGGAAAAGCGGCAATTGGATACTATATATATATAATAAAATAGAATAAATATATAAAGGTTTTACAAATCTATTTATTTGATGACAACAGAACAGTAACAACCATTTGGTTTCATGCATGCGTAAGCGCAAACAATGTGTGCGAGACCCGCTGACCTGTATACATAACCTTTGCACTGGCCATAAACACACATACACATTCATAACGACACCACATAAATACGCATAACATTTCACCCAATCATACACATCCTATGTCTGTTAAACTTTTTGTAATTTTCGATTTTCCTTGCATTTGAAACAACGTCACCTGAAGATTGTTTGCTCTTACGCATGCATGAAACCAAATGGTTGTGACTGTTCCTTTGTCATAAAAAAATAGATATGTAAAACCTTTATATATTTATTTTATTTTATTATATAATAGCTCTATTTTTTATATTGAGCACTGTTCCAATAATACTGCATTTTGGCACACCGTTCCAGTAAAAGCTGAAACAGTGACAATCCCACACTATAGTGTATATATATATATATATATATATATATATATATATATATATATATATATATTATTTTATTGTTATTAATTTTTCTTACTAATTCCTACCTTTTCTTCTAGTTAATTTTGCCTTATCCCACTGCCATGTTTAAAGTGCTAACCCCCCTTTTTTTTGCCAAAGTAAATGGAGTAAGGGGAGTAAATCAGGAGCTGGAGTCCCTAAGGTTGTGTGATGCTGAAATCCAGTGCTACCCATTAACTCCTGCGACACTACCGTTGCCTAACTGCATTGGTCCCTTACCTTTCCTTTGGATCACAGCGGCAGTGTGGAGAGGGGGATTTGCTGCACGGGCAACAGCTCATCCTCCATATGAATCCGCCCAGGCTATGCAGTTCAAGTTGACAAAAACCTTGACACTACTCCATCGTCTCTCGTAGACGGAAGGATGCCAACAACAACAATATATATATATATAAAGCTAAATAAGTCAGTATATAACTATCCACCGACTAATGGTCGGTCTCAGGACTAAATAATTAAGCCCAATTCTTAATTAAAATGCTAGGATTTAAAATGATTATTATTTATGACATAAACTCTCCGAACTTGAAAGATTGACGCCAAACGGTTTACCTAAATTGTTCAATTGTGTTCAATTTGACCTTGATCTGAACTCACCTAATCTTCAGTTAATATCTACCCGTGTTGTACATTTATTTCGTTCACGAGAGGAGGTGGGTGGAATGCTCGGTGTGTTGGACGCATGCCCAATAAATATAATAAAGCCATTATAAACTATTAAGCTTACTCACTAATCATTGGATTACTATCGGAAACTAATTTTTCTCTCTCCTATTATTAAACATTTTACAAGTTGTTCTCAGTATTGTACCTCGTCAAAGTTACAAGTATTATAATACTGCATTGGATAAAAGGCGAGTGTGTTAGAAAGTAACAAAAATAAGGGCCAAAGGGTGAGCAACATTTCCGTCTCTCACATCCTGTGTTGATTGCGTAGTGAGAATTTGTGTGTATGAATTTTTGTAAGTGTTTAGGTGACGTTACTATAAGATTGATTGCGTAGTGACCCTATAGATTAATGGAATGCGCCGACGGTTACTATAAGTATCCTGTATTGATTGCGTAGTGAGAATTTGTGTGTATGAATTTTTGTAAGTGTTATAGGTGATATACCCATAAGAAACGTAGTGAGAATTTGTGTGTATGAATTTTTGTAAGTGTTATAGGTGATATACGACTAATGGAATTTACTATAAGTAACAGGGACAATTATGGCTTGTAGAGTAAAGCCAATGCGAGTCAGCTCATAACTCTATTGTCGGACGTACTTCCCACTTCTCTGTACTTTAATTGTCTACTCTTTTGTTAATACATTTTCCTACATTTGTTACCCGTCGTTTTGTTCTTATTTGACCCCTTAAAACCCCACAACAGTAAGGGATAAATATACTTATGAAAAAATAAGAAAACATTGTGGAAATATTATCAATCAAAATAAACTTTGGTTTATATATATATATTTACCAATCCCTCCGCACGAACGGGATGCGACACAAGGTCAATTTCTTAAGCAGAGTTTATCAGGTTTGAATTCAGTTTTCCTTCTAGACCGGTTGCCTAACCACGGTTAAAGAGCCCAGTCTGCCCTACTATTTACCCATAGCTGGAATGAGAGTAGGATTCATACCTTTCCCAAGGGTATTAGCACTAAGTGAAATGCAATTACCGCGTCCAGGATTTGAACTCGGAGCGACGAGTCCATTTCCCAAGACTTTAACCATTACACCACGCGCTTCCTTACTTTGGTTTAACTCAGTCGATAGAGCATCCGTCTAAATAATCGCAAGGTTCCTGGTTCGATACCACTCCGCGCCAACTTAGTGCATGAGTTGCAAATATTGAGTAATCTGACATGTGCGCTAAAGTGGGAAGCTGGTGGTAGGTGTGACGCTTCACGTCAACAAAACCATCTCCCTGGTCTAGCGCTAGTGAAAAGAGGATAGAGCCACTCGTTGTCCGGCTGATATCTACAGTAGGCCACAACTGACTTAATATCTTTATAAAATATCGTTTTCATTCTTAAATATCGTTTCTCGGTCTTTCGGATCGAGAGGCACATAAAATGATAAACAGCTTAGTTGTAGAGGCCCTTTCCTCCAGGAAGTACCTATTCAAATCGCCTAAAAGTGGTAAGGGCTGGGTTTCTTGCCCGGTGCCTGAGGAGAAAAAGGCTGACAGAATCTAGGTAATTTTAAAACTATCTCGCTAGAGAATTGCTTCCTGCGGAGAACTCCACATTAAACCGACCTTGTGTCATATTCTTGGCTTATAGGACATCTGATGAAAACATTCTGTAAAGATAAGTTTCCCGGAGAAAATTTTGAATAATACTTATGCCAGTACAGTAGATTTAGTTGGATAACACACAATAACCACCACACATCGCTGAGATCTGCATATGTGTTAGAGTGAATAACATATAAACTAAGTAAATTAGAGGAAGAGAAACTTTCTCTCTTTAAAACCATCTTTTTTTTTCTTATTACCTTTCTTTCTTTATTCTTTCTTCATCTTCTTTTTCGATCGACCATCTTTTCAGCCGTTTGCCGCCTTAAACTTTGCGCGCCTAAATGGCAATCTGTCAATCATCTTTAAGTGTCTTCGTCTCGCTACGAGGCGTGACAAGATTATCTGATCTAATGTCTACGCGCCACACATCAGTGAAATTGTCTGACCCTGCCTTCTCGAAATAAAATGGTCATTAAAAATCTTCACTTGCCCTTCAACCCCTACCCCTTACACTCAACTACTTCTTTTCCGACCGTCTCTAATCGTTCACTTGGTAAGAAGTTGGCTCTCGCGTGATCGGGTCTATCTCCATAATGGTCGGGTTTAAATTTTGAACGGGTGTCACAGAAATGATTGATACCATCTTTTGAATTGGGGGTGTTGGGGTATCTCCATGGCTTCTATGGTGAAAGCATTGATTAATTATTTTATACCTCGTAAAATTTCTATCCATCTGATAACTGAATGATATGTAGATACTTTTAGATAAGTGATAATAAGCTTCCCAAATAAACTGAGGATAAACATTGAGATATTAATTAAATTAGTCATCATTCACGTTTGTTAGGGTGAGTCACTGCAGATAAAAAAAATTCCTAAAGTCGTCCTGTGTGCGAGTACAGTCGAATCCCGGACATTGTGCCGAGTGAAGATATAGTTGAATTCTAGGCGCTGGGCCGGATACAGATATAGTCGAATTCTAGGCGCTGGGCCGGATACAGATATAGCCGAATTCTAGGTGCCTTGAGGATTCATAGTGCTGTGTCCTGTGCAAATATAACCTATTTCCAATTCCTCTGGTTCTTTTTCCAAACCCTTAAGTACCCATCCAAGGGCACTAACTACAATTGGTATCACCTTTACCCTCGTATTCCACAATTTTTTCAGTTCTCTGACAAGGACCAAATATTTGTCCATCTTTTCGTTTTATTATTATTAAGGGGCCGGGTTAGCTCAGTCGGTAGAGCGTTCGACTAGAAACCACAAGGTTCCTAGTTCGATACCGGTCCTCGCCAACTCAGCGTATGAGTAGCATAGGGATCTGTGCGGTAAAGTAAGGAGCTGATGGTAGGTGTGGCACTCCACCTCAGACGCAAAAACAATCTCTTTGTTCTAGCGCTATTGAAAAGGGGATAGACTCCATCGCTGACTGGCTGATACCGACTTTAGCCCCCCCCCCCGTCGACTTTACTTACTTATATATTATATAGTATAATAGGGCCTCAGGTTAGCTCAGTCGATAGAGCGTTCGGCTAGAAACCACAAGGTTTCTAGTTCGATATCGGCCCTCGCCAACTCAGTGTATGAGTAGCAGAGGGATCTGTGCGATAAAGTAAGGAGCTGATGGTAAGTGTGGCGCTCTACCTCAGACGCAAAAACAATCTCTTTGGTCTAGCGCTATTGAAAAGGGGATAGACTCCCTCGCTGACTGGCTGATACCGACTTTAGGCCACCCCGACGACGTTTTTACTTTACTATTATTATTATTATTATTAGTGAGCTTTCACAACAATACAAGCAGGTGGTCCTTACAGGAGTCCAGGTGACAGCAAGTCTACACACTTCTCCAAGACTATTCTCAGCATTCTAGTCGATCTCATCAGTTCTGTGATCTATACGGTTTCTATCCTTCAATGGATCTCCAGTTTTCCCAGTCTCTTTTCCAGATTATTTGAGATTGCTCCAACGATTCCAAAGAATCAGTTGGTATCACCGTCACTTTCTCATTCTATAACATTTTCAGCACTCTGACAATGTCCAAGTATTTGTCCAGTTTTGTTTTTTGTTGTTGTTTTTTCTTTAATTTCACTTTGCGATCTACGGTCATGGCGGCAAAGTCTACTAACTGACAAGTTCTTGTCTTCTTAATAATGCAATATACGGTATTCAGTTATTATTCTAGCCGATTGCAGCAGTGCAGTAGTTTGGATGGTCTCAATTCTTCCTCTGATTTCTAGAACCTCCAGTCTTTTTCCAAGTATATTGGGACCGTTCCAAGTGCACCACCTACAATTGGTATCACTTTCACTCTCATGTTCCACAGCTGTTTTAATTCTCTGGCAAGGTCCAGGTATTTATCCATCTTTTCATTTTCCTTCATCTTCACCCTGTGATCTGCTAATCAATACTAGGTCTGGTCTCCTGGTTAGAATAGGGTGATCCGTCTTTATCCCAGAGAATTTTATGCGTTTCATTCTCAAGAACTGATTCTGGTATTATTATCATTATTATTATCATCATCATTATTATCATCATTATCATCATTATTATCATCATCATTATTATTATCATCATCATCATCATCATTATTATCATCATTATATTATCATCATCATCATCATCATTATTATTATTCATCATCAATATTATTATTCATCATTATTATTATTATTATTATCATCATCATCATCAATCATCATCATCAATATTATTCATTATTATTATTATTATTATTATTATTATTATTATTGCAGAGTTTTATTGAATAGAATGTGTTTGTTGCATTCGACCCACTTGTTGAGGAAGTTGTGAAAATATGTCTCAAGGGGAGATAATTTGATCAATTTCTTTCATCCTAAGAAGACGGAAGTGAGCAGAATTGAAGAAATGGAAGAATATAGGACAGACACAATGGAACTTCCCTTCCGGATATGATGTTAATTTAATAAAGAATGTTGCTAAAGAGGAAGAGATATGAAAGACAATGAACTATTTCGGTTGGCCATGAATAAAGCAGCGTATAATACGAACAAAAAAAATGGCCACGTAGAAACCGGAGTCATTGCAGACTACTTTTGAAACTTATGAAAAGAGGAATGGGTCACAAAATATCAATTCAACTGTAGTCACTTCGAAACAGAGATCCTATAGCAGAGATACGTGGGTATCGAAGGTTTTAGAAGTACGTGAATGCTCGGGGGTTGGGGTTAAAATTAAGTTGTTTTATAATTTATCAGTGCTTATTTCCTCTGACTGCTGCTCACCTTCTAGATTTTACGTGCAAGATTCTCTCTCTCTCTCTCTCTCTCTCTCTCTCTCTCTCTCTCTCTCTCTCTCTCTCTCTTCTCCTAGTAGATCAATAAATAAATAATTTATCAGTCAAGAGTGGTTCCCCTTTGTTTATCAGACTTTATAAGAAATAACCCACACTTCTTTTTCTCTCTCTTTCACACACACACATTCTCTCTCTCTCTCTCTCTCTCTCTCTCTCACACAACACACACACATGCACACACATTCTATCTTTTTCTATTTCTCTCCTCTATCTATCTACACATCTCCATCTCAAACACACACCTCGATTATTTCCTATAACTCCAACATAAACAAAGGGGAACCACTCTTGACTGATAAATTATTTATTTATTTTCCCATTTAAGTTTTAGGGTTACTAAACCTTAAATTTAACCGTAACCCCTAACCCTAACCTGTCTTCTTTTTTCCTAGTAGATCAATAAATAAATAATTTATCAGCCAAGAGTGGTTCCCTTTTGTTTATCGGACTTTATAAGAAATATTCCACACTTCTTTCTTCTCTCTCTCTCTCTCTATATATATATATATATAGAGAGAGAGAGACAGACAGAGACAAGACAGAGATAGAGACAGAGATAGAGACAGACAGAGAGAGACAGACAGACAGACATACAGAGTATGAGAGAGAAAGAGAGAGAGAGAGAGAGAGAGGCGCGTGGTGTAATGGTTAGAGTCGTGGGAAAAAGACTCGTCAACCTGAGTTCAACTCCTTGACGAGTTTGCGTTTCACTTAGCTTGAGAAAAGATATGAATCCAACTAATCTTCCTCCAGCTAGGAGTAAATAGAAGGACAGACTGGGCTCTTTAACCTTGGTTAGGCAACCGGTCGAGGAGAAGGAAAACTCTGAATTCAAATCTGTTAAACCCCGCTTAAGAAATTGACCATGTGTTACATCCTACTCATGCGGAGGGGGTTATATATATATCACCACTCACCTCCGCATGAGCCAACTAAAGCGTAAACGCAACGCTCTCCTATCAAAGGGATGGAGCACTATATGGCGGCCTTTACATACATACAGATATGTGTATTAAAAACAGTTAAAATCTCCTTCGCATTCTGCAGGTGACGATAGCCGAGCGGTTAAGCTGTCCGACTGATGCTGAATCGATCGGAGTTCTATCCCGGCTATAGTTAGCTCACAAAATGTCTAGCCACACTGAAGAGACTTGATAAGTTGAAAAACGTGTCTGTGGATGACTATATAATATATATATATATATATATATATATATATTGATAATGGAGATTCGCTTCCGGTTTTTGTCTCTAACAAAAACTACGTCACTGCTTACGTCACTATATCCGAAATGCACTCAAAATTTGAGCATGCAACATTAGACAGTCCTCATTGTTTTTTAAAACAAGTTTTAATAGACACAGCCCCATTATCATATATTTATATATAGTTTGTTTTATTTTAATAGATATTCAAAGTTAATAGAACTTAGTTTCGATTTCAAATTGTTTTTATTATTTCTTTTTTACCCTTTTAATAAATGCTATGATTTCATGATTTATGGTTCAAACTCTCCGACATTTAATTTTTAACTTCCACCTCCACAAGCAATATCTTTCAAAAATGTATTTTTACATCGCCCGGGGGGGGGGTTGTTTTGCTAGTATATATAATTGAGATATGTAAAAAATGTTGTTCTGGTTCCAACGGGAGAAAATTCAATATTTTATAAAAAAAAAAAAAAAAGAAGGACCGCAAAATGTATTATGTTTTCAGAAAAAATTTTTTTAATTCTTTTTATCTTACATATGCAACACGTGTTTCAGATCTTCTGGGATCTTCTTCAGGCTTTGATTGATAATATAAAAATGAATTCTTACATGCGTGTATATATATATACATGAGTATTTCACTTCCCTCTTCCTGTTTGGTGGGAGTGGAATATAAAGGAATTTCATTTTTAACATTAGTCTTTTAAACAGGTGTTTTTGTTTTCTGGGTGGCTTGGTAATAAATTCATTAACTGAGCTTTTATTACTCTTTTATAGTTCATCAGATGTTTCATTGAAATTTGTTTTTTGTTCTAGAGAATTTCTGTGTTTTTCTACTTAAGTTTATACTTTTTGGGTGTGTGTATGTGTGTGCCTACGTATATGTGCCTATGTTTACTTTTTGTGTGCGCGTGCATGCGTGTGTGTGTTCGCGCGGGTGCCCATGTTCATGGTTGTATTTGGTGTGTATATGTATATATATATACATACCTAAGAGTTGAATTTTGAACGAAGATATTATTGAGATATTATGCATTTAATGATTCTGAGTGGAAGTTTTTAGCCATTTTATTCTTTGTTGTGTGACCCAATTGATTTAATCGCAGACAATTCCATTCGATATTCAGTCCGAAACAATTGATCTCATCTCATTTCTTCCCAATTGAACTTTGTGCCGAACAACATTAAGTTTAGCATATATCTATTTCGATGGCTTGTCTTATTTTCAGGACTGGCAAGCCGTACCTCTCCCACTCGGTGATTTGGGAAGGAGACACAATCTTCGGTTATTTCCTATAAGTTTAACATGATCCAAGGGGAACCAATCTTGACTGATAAATTATTCATTTATTTTCCCATTAAACTAACCCTAAACCCTAACCCTAACCCTAACCCTAACCCCGCTTTCTTTTTTCCAAGTAGATGAATAAATAAATAAATAAATAATTTATCAGTAAAGAGTGGTTCCCCTTTTATCATGTTAGACTTATAGGAAATAACCCAATCTCCTTCCCTTCATCTGTCGATGTGCCGGGTTAAGAGGGTTATTAACCCTTTCATAGCCGCGTTTCACCACAGAAAAATCCTTAAAGCCGACCAAGATAATTCTAAGCACCGTGTCGTGTGCAAATATAGAAGAATTTTAATCATACCATCAATTTGCTGGTCCGTATATTTCCGCACAAGGCCGAATGTAAGAGGGACCCAGTGAGGCACGAAGTCACTAGTCATGGTTTGCCAGTCTAACTTGCTAACCATTACACAGCAAGAGGTGCCCAGTTTTTGTGTATATAGTTATTTACTAAGCTTTGCTTAGATGTGGCACAAGGCCGAATGTAAGAGACACCCAGTGAAGCACGAACTCACTAGTCATGGTTTGCCAGTCTAACTTGCTAACCATTACACCACAAGAGAAGCCCAGTTTTTGTGTATATAGTTATTTACTAAGCTTTGCTTAGATGTGGCACAAGGCCGAATGTAAGAGGCACCCAGTGAGGCACGAACTCACTAGTCATGGTTTGCCAGTTTAACTTGCTAACCATTACACCACAAGAGGTGCCCCGTTTTTGTGTATATAAGGCGTGTGTCAAATGCCCACTTCTACTTATAGACTCAGCGATAATCATGTGACCAACTTCTTGGCCAATCACTGGTAGTACTCTGCTGCTGATATTGCTGTAAAATCCAACCAACCCACCAAATTCGATTGTCCCTTTCTGTCCTATTTTTTTTATCTATATTGTTGCCATGGATACTGATAAATGTATACTGTTGTGATGTTAATCCAACAGTAAAAAAGAAGTCAAGTTGAGGTAGGGTAAAATAAGACAAGTGTATTTACAATAATGGTACAGGAATGGCTAGCTTGCCGTTAAACGGTAACAGTACAACCTTTTCACTCGGTGTCTCACTATTTATAGTGAGAACCGGTGTATATTCTCCACTGTAGGAACGGCCGGTACAACATATACATTATTAGGTTTTAAAATAACATTTTTTTAAACAATTCTTTGTGCTGCAAGCAACCGAACATTGGAAGACCCGGCACTGAATTGGTTAAATACTTAGATAGTTAATTGTATAAATTATCTAAAGTTTGGGTAATTATTTTATTTTTTTATTTATTTATTTTTATTTTTTATTTTTTTACTTTTGTTTATTCTCCAGCAAAGATGCCTTTCATTGCACAATGAAATTTCTTAGGAGTAACAAATTGGAAATTCCCTGGCCAAAAATCGTTGTTGGCCGTCCCATAAAATTATGAAAAATCTTGTTATGAATTTCCATAAAAGAAACGTAATGGCGTCAATATGTTGACAGCAAATGTTTGTGAATAATTCAACAGCGCCAAGAAAATGTTGATTAGCATTTCTCTTGGCAAGGTGAGTAATTGTTTGTGGCCCATAATTTCAGAATGTTCTCTGTATCTTGGAAGTGGAATAGAATCCGGAATTGAAAGGGGGAAACGGAAGGTGGGCAGAAAGAAGAAGGGGTGAAAAAGATGAGGGAAGCAGAAAAGAAAACAAAAGAGAGAGAGAGAGAGAGAGAGAGAGAGAGAGAGAGAGAGTGGGGGTGAGGGACGGGGAGAATAAAGAAAAAGAAGGACAGAAAGAAAGATGAAGAATAAAGAAAAAAAAGGTTAAGACAATTCTAAGTGACAGTTATCTCTAGACTACAGGTTCAATCCTGGTCAAGGGCAGCAGTAACATAGAATAATAAGAAAGGTGGGCAGAAAGAAGAGGGGGTGAAAAAGATTAGGGAAGCAGAAATGAAAACAAAGAGAGAGAGAGAGAGAGAGAGAGAGAGAGAGAGAGAGAGAGAGAGTGGGGGTGAGGGACGGGGAGAATAAAGAAAAAGAAGGACAGAAAGAAAGATGAAGAACAAAGAAAAAAAGGTTAAGACAGTTCTAAGTGACAGTTTATCTCTAGACTGCAGGTTCAATCTGGTCAAGGGCAGCAGTAACATAGAAATAATAAGAAAGGCGGGCAGAAGGAAGGGGGGTGAAAAGATGAGGAAGCAGAAAAGAAAAAAAAAGAGAGAGAGTGGGGGTGAGGGACGGGAGAATAAAGAAAAAGAAGGACAGAAAGAAAGATGAAGGAGAACAAGGAAAAAAAAAAAGGTTAAGACAATTCTAAGTGACAGTTATCTCTAGACTGCAGGTTCAATCCTGGTCAAGGGCAGCAGTAACATAGAATAATAAGGAAGGTGGGCAGAAAGAAGAGGGGGTGAAAAAGATGAGGAAGCAGAAAAGAAAACAAAAGAGAGAGAGAGAGAGGGGGTGGAGGGTGAGGGACGGGGAGAATGAAGAAAAAGAAGGACTGAAAGAAAGATGAAGAACAAAGAAAAAAAAAGGTTAAGCCAGTTCTAAGTGACAGTTATCTCTAGACTGCAGGTTCAATCCTGGTCAAGGGCAGCAGTAACATAGAATAATAATCAACACAGCTTAACGCCTCTACCCCGGCTATGGTTAGCGGAATGAGAACAGGATACTCCCGTGGACTGAATAAAGGGGTTAGCTTCAAAGTTCCGTGATGGCTCCCGATTACGACATTATTGTTGTAATCGATTACGATTATGTAATTGTAGGGTTCTTAAATATCCATGGAACTTTGTCTCCCATATTTCATAACTTGATTCTTCGCCATTTAAGAAAAATTTTGCGTTTCTGGGCCCATAACCTGTTAAGTTTTTAAGGGCCATAATTGGCCAGTTGATTCTTGGTAGAGAGTCCTCCGATTTTGATTCCTTTGGTAATTCCCTCAGATAGAGATTCCTAGGTTCCTGTCGTCGTCGTCGATGCCTGCTAGTGAACTGAGAAAGAATCAGCTCTTAAGTAATATATTCAGTACTTAGCAGTATGGAAGTGATTGGCTAGGAAGATAACTCACAATATCATCGCCTAGTCTATAAGTATAAAGCGGGAACTAGCGACATTCATACAATTATAATCAACCAAAAAAGGAAGCGCATGGTTGTATGTTTAAAGTTCATGGTAAATAGACTCGTCGTTTCCCCGCGAGTTCAAATCCTGGACCGCTATTGTGCCATTTCACTTAGCGCTTATACCTCTTCGGAAAGGTATAATTGCTACTCTCCCTCCAGCTATGTATAAAATAGTAGGAGGACGGAGGGCATCCTTTAACCTTTGGTTAGGCAAGCACGGTCTAAGGAAAAGGAAAACTCTGAATTCACAAACCTGATAACACTCCGCTTTGAGAATTGACCTTCTTCAAATCCTATTGCGTGCGGAGGTCGATTTTTATATATTATAATATATATATATATATATAATATAATATAAATATAAGTATATATAGATATTATATATATAATATATTATATATCAGTCATATATATATAGATTATTATTAATAACAGTTATCCACAGACACGCGGTGTGTTTTCGAAGTTTACTTCTATCATCATGGCGGTGGCGCTCGAACTGTTTTTTAACGGTACCTCTAGCCACAGAGATCGAACCCGACCGAATTTTGTACCCTGACAAGTTCCTGTACCCATTGCGGGTGTCAGTCTGGGGTGACATGTGCTGAATAATTATTGATACATCCCTTCGGGGAATGGGGTTTTTTATAATCACAATAAATATATATATGATATATATATATATATTATAATATATATATATGAATTTTTCATCAATGGGATCCAGTAATGCAAAAACCAATGGAAGAAAAGAGGATGATTGTTGAAAAATAAACCCTATTCGGTTACATAAATTGGTCGTCTATGAACATTTCAGCCGAACTCGTAATATTATTAAAGAATATGTATATATATATATATATATATAATAATATAATAATATATATATAAGATTGTAGTAGATGATGAAGCTACCATTATCGGAGTCATTATCTACAGCCTCCTCTCCTCGCATCTAGAACTAAATNGAACAGACTACACCGCTGGACTGAATAAAGGGTTAGGTTCAAAGTTCTAGTGCATTGTTTCCGAGTCCGAAAAAAGAAGCTTCCCGAGTCCGACAAAAATACCTGAAGAAGCCGGTGGGGAATATCGGCCGAAACGTTATACAGATAACCATGAAATGAGGGACAATAGTCCGAAATAACGCAGATAATATTAATTGTCTAGGTTTTTATTCTCTTTTTCCATTAACTTTTCCTCACATTTTATCGGATTTTTTTCTGATCTGCTACTCCTTTTGGTCTCAAAATGTTGTAATTTCTGAAAACTATGTCGTTTTCAAATCCGCGATTGGTTGGTTGTGTTTTATTACGTCATGTCAATCCCAAAATCCTCAGGTGAATTGCACAAATCCATGCAATATAAATAATGAAAAATCCAACCTGCGGACTTCGTGGGCTTCACTCACATAAGGATTCGTCAATTTCCAATTTTTTCATGAGACAAAAATGGACACCAATACAAGAGAAAAAGAAACTTCCTCCCCCTCCCTCCCTCTCTCACACACGCTTTTCTCTTTCATCCCCTCCTCTGTTTCTCCTTTATTTCCTCCTCTCCCTAGGCTCTTCTTTCCCTCTTTCCACACCAACCCTCCCTCCCCCTCTTTCTCACACACATACACACTTTCTCTCTCCCTACCTCTTTATTGCTCCTTTTATTTCATCCTCTCCCTATCTCTTCTTTCCCTCTTTCCACTCCTTCCCCTCTCTCAAAAATATACACACTTTCTCTCTCCCTACCTCTCTCTCCCTTCCCTTTATTTCCTACTCTCCCTATCTCTTCTTTCCCTCTTTCCACTCCCTCAACTCTCTCACACACATACACACTTTCTCTCTCCCTACCTCTCTATTTCTCCTTTTATTTCCTCCTCCCCTCTCTATACACATTATAGACTTTCTCTCTCCCCTACCTCTCTATCTTCTCCTTTGATTCCTCCTTCCCTATCTCTTTTTTCCCCTTTCCACTCCCTCCCCTCTCTCACACACATACCACTTTCTCTCTTTCCTCCCTTCTATTTCTCATTTTTCATTTCCCTTCTCCCTATCTTTACCGCACAGATCCCTGTGCTACTCATACGCTGAGTTGGCGAGGACCGCTATCGAACTAGGAACCTTGTGGTTTCTAGCCGAACACTCTACCGACTGAGCTAACCGATATATGTCTCTTCCCCTCCCCTCTTTCTCTCACACACACACCCTTGAACCTTTTCGAAACATTCACTATAATCATTTGTCGTTGGCTGTAGAATGTCAAATCTGCCACATTTCGACATTTTACTTCCTTCCACGAGGAAACGATCACTTCTAATTCCCACTCTCCTTCTCGTATAACTTTACTTTTTAATCATGAACTCAAGATTTATTATCATTCTCTTATTCAAACATTCTCTTATTATTTATTTATCTATTTATCTATTTACTTATTCAAAATGGACGACAAATTGAATCTGGATGTTTTAAAATGTCTGCCGTGTTGTAATTCGACGCAGACGACCAAACCTCAACTCGACTGCCCAGACAATGACCTTCTCTCGAAACTTCCTGTCCTTCCTTCGTATACACAACCAAACTCTCCAGATCGTTTTGTCAGGAGGAGCCGTCTTTTCCTGCTCTCTCCACTGACGCGATCTGTTTTGAAAGGTTCGTTTTACAGTAATGATAACAATTGGCGTCCATCCCTTCTGTCTATCAACTCTCAACGACCCTCATACCCCTTCTCTCTTTCCCTCCCTCCCTCTTCTCTCTCTCTCTCTCTCTCTCTCTCTCTCTCTCTCTCTCTCTCTCTCTCTCTCTCCTCACACACACAATATTCTCACAGACTCCTCATCCCTCTCCTTCTCCTTCGATGTTTATCTCTGACCCTAGATGATCATAGAAACAGTAACAGCGTGTTTCCCATCACAAATTTCTTTTTCGGGCGATTCTTGTCTCTAATGTGTCGGAATCAGTCGAGTTGGCTACTATGGCTGATTGTAAGAAAATAAATAAATAAATAAAAAAATTTTAAAAAATAAAATAAAAAATAAAAAAATAAAAAAAAAAAAAAAATAAAAGAAATAAAAATGAAAAAAAAGATAAAAATAAAAAAAAAATACAAAATAAATGTTTCCGTTGACAATGAAAAGAAAATGTAGTGTTTTATTTAAAAAAAAAAACGTTTTTCTTACACTATATATATCTATCAGTCTATCGATCGATCTACCTAGCCAGCTTTGCCCATTCACTTTATGTAGAACTCATTTTTATCGATCTACTCATCTGTTTATCACAGTGTTTCTATCTATGTTATATCTATGTATGTATTTGTTTGTCAGTCTATCTCAGTCAGTTCATACGTCTCGATCTACCCATCTCTCTTTATCTATAACAGTCTATTTCTATCAGACTCATTTTGTTTCTGTTTATCTATCTGTCTATCATGTTATGCCTATATATGTATCTGTTTGTCAGTCTCTAACTCAGTCTGTTTATATCTATCTATCTATCTATCTATCTATGATGTTATATCTATGTATGTATCTGTCTATTTCAGTCAGTTCATACGTTCATCTACCTATCTGTTTATCTATAACAGTCCATTTCTATCTGTCTCATTTTGTTTCATCTATCTGTCTATCTATCTGTCTATCATGTTATACCTATATATGTATCTGTTTTGTAGGAAGCGCGTGGGTAATGGTTAAAGTCATGGAAAATGGACTCGTCGCCCCGAGTTCAAATCCTGGATGGTAATTGCATTTCACTTTGCGCTAATACCCTTGGAAAAGGTATGAATCCTACTCTCTCTCTCTCTCTCTCTCTCTCTCTCCCTCCCCTCTCTCTTCCTCTCTCCTCTCTCTCTAGCTATGGATAAATAGTAGGTCGAGGAGAAGGAAAACTCTGAATTCAAACCTGTTGAACCCGCTTAAGAAATTGACCGTGTGTTACATCCTGCTCGTGAGGAGGGGTTGGTAAATATATATATGTATCTGTTTATCAGTCTCTATCTCAGTCTGTTTCTATCTATCTATCATGTTATATCTATGTATGTGTCTGTCAGTTCAAACTTTCGATCTACCATCTGTCTATCACAGTCTATTTCTGTCTTTTTATATATATATATATATATATATATATATATATATTATATATATATATATATATATTATTATTATTATTATTATTATTATTTATGGTACACAGTAATAACCTTATAATATATATTATACTATAATTTATAATAATAATAAATTTGCTCTACTCATGTATTGAGCACTTTATATTTGTTATATCGTTGTCTTATCATTGTGAATCTTGTATCAACTAACCATTGTGACCATTTTCACCGGTAAGTCACCTTTTTCAACAAATATATAATTATATATATATACATATATATATGGTATTTGTGGAAAAAGTGACTTACCGGTAAAATGGTCACAATGGTTAGTTCCTGAAGATCCTTATGGTAAAACAATGGTTAGTTCCTGAAGATCCTTATGGTGAAACTCGAGTAGTTATTACCGTGTACCTTTATGATATATATATATGTACATATATATATATATATGTGTGTGTGTGTATATGTGTGTGTGTGTGTGTCTGTCTGTCTGTCTGTCTGTCTGTCTGTCTCGAGAAGTGGTGTTATTATAATTCTCTGCACATTGCAAACTGCTATGTTCATCGTGGTTGTTATAATCCCGTCCGTACTCTTCGGCCTTCTTTAGGAACCTTCTTGTCATATTGGGTAACTTTCGGGAATTCCAAAGTTAACCCTTTATTTTAATCATGGGGGGGGGGGCTGTTCTCATTCCGGCGTCCATGCGCTGGGGAGTATCTCGCATCAGACAATTACTTTTACTTTTTCGTGTCACAAAAATATAGTTTGAAGTGACCACCTGTGTAAGAGGGTTAAGACGTAGTCAAAATATTCTAGCAGACTACCACTTGGAGGTTTTGAGTTCAATCCCGGATCACGGTTTCAGTAGGTATAGTCGACAGAATGAAAACGTGTTTCAAATGAAGAGTTCGGAATTCTCGGAGGTTACAGTAAAGGAACTAAATGGACGGAGACCACAGCGGATAAAACGTCGTGACAAATATAACAACCCATTATATATATATATATATATATATATATATATATATATATATATAATATAAATCATCCACAGACACGTGTTTCGGCATTTCATGCCTCTTCAGTGTGGTTAGGCACTTGGGTAGGGTCGAACTCAGACTGACCGCATGGTAGTCCGATATCTTATCCTCTCGCCCACTGACAGCTTATCGGGAACTGGTGTTTTAAACTATTAAATACATAGGAATGTATTTTTCGGTCACTGAGAGATCAAATTTTCCGGAGAAATGATCATTATATATATATATATATATATATATATATATATATATATATATATATATAATATTTTTGCTTGAAGGCAATTACAATGCATGCATCGCATAAATTCGATACTTTTTTTATCTAGAAAACGAACTTGACTAGTGTAATCCTGGCAAAGGATCGCTCGGTGTGCAGAACATCGTACAGACTTTATTAAGTCTTATCAGCGATGTATACTCACGACTTCCCTCTGACAGAAATCGAAACCGGGACCTCAGCAGGCATTAAGTATCGAATTTATGTGATACATGCATTGTAATTGCCTTCAAGCAAAAATATGATATATACCTTATTCAACAATGCTTCTAAAAAAAACATCCAAAAATCTTTATATATATATATATAATATATATATATATATATATATATATATATATATATATATATATATATCTTATGTTTTTTGGTCATTGTTAATTCACTTTTCCTTCCTTCTTTTCTTATATCTTTTACCCTTTTTTCTCCCATTGTATTTTTCTTTCTTCTTTTTCTTGTCACCTCCACCCTTTCTATTTTATACTTTATCGTTTTCTATCTTTCTTTTTCCTTTTGACTCAACGGAATTCCACCGACTATGACCGATTAGCAAAAAGTGAGCCAACGTTTTAAAGTTTGGGGTATCTATAACAGTTCAGGGGCAGTTCTCCATTTCAAAGCAGATCAGTTTTAATAGATTCTTGCTCTCAAGTGCGCCGAACTGACGAGCCAAGAAAGTTAACAGCGGAAGTTGACATCTCTTGACCAAATAAGGAAGTGACTCGACCATCCTGGAATCTCGTATATACCAACTATTTTATTTAACCCTTTCATCTCGAAAAACAACGCCCGATTCTTTTTTGGTGGTAATTCATTTACCCAAACATTCATATTTATATTGGTTGTGAAAGAGAAGAAGGCGGTAGATTTAGTCAGTCGCCAGTTTCAACACTCAAATCTCAACAGAGTTCTCCAGTCAAAACACCGACGCTACAAAATCTTTCTTACCTTTGAATTCTGTTTTTGGTCTCGTTATTTTAAACCAATGTTCTGTTTCTTTGATCTCGATCGGTCTTCCAAAATTTGTAATTCCTCATTCGAGAAGGAAATCTTCAAAGTCAAACACCGAGAGATAATTGAACTCACTATCGATCGTCTGTAAGATAATCTTGTTTCAACGATAAGAGTTCTAATCGTGGTTATCGTTCTTTAGTAAAAAAAAAACTTTAATTAATCAAACATCATTAGGATCTTTAGATCTTTTTAATTTCTTTCAGTTGATAATTCATCATTAAAAAGGAATTTGTTTATTGTGAAAACTGATTTGTTTTGCTTATATTTTTTCACGTTTAATAAAGATTTTTTAAAATCCTCCTAAAAATACATTAAGATATACAATAAAGATATAATAAAATAGCACAATATATTCATTGCAAAATACAATGGAAAAGTACAGGAAAAATCTTCGAGTTGTTCATTCTGGCCACACACACACACACACACACACACACACACACACATATATATATATTATATATATATATATATATATATATATATATTGTTTCATCATCACCCTCCAGTCTTATTAGTTGAATTGTTAAATAAAGAAGACAATACAGGGTGTGGCAAAAATTTGTCATGCATTTTTAACTGCTCACTTTGTGTGAGGCCAGAAAGATTGTTTCTGCTAGGTGGAGCGTCACAACTACCGTCAGCTGCCCTAAAAATGCTAAGTGGTGCTTGCCTAAAAACAACCCACGCTTAAGGCGTTTTCCCTAAATTTTTAATGTGAAAAATTGAACTGAAATTTCATTGTTAGCTGAGTTGGTTGCGTTCGGCTAGAAAACCACAAGGTTCCTAGTTCGATACCGGCCCGCCAACTCAGCGTATGAGTAGCGCAAGGATCCGTGCGATAAAGTATGGAGCTGATGGTAGGTGTGGCGCTCCACCTCAGACGCCAAAACAATCGCCTTGGTCTAGCGCTATTGAAAAGGAGATAGACTCCCTCGCTGATTGGCTGATACCGACTTTAGGCCGCCCCGACGACTTTACTTACTTTACATATAAACTAGATTCTTTTATCTTTTTAAAGATATAGGTTTGTTGTTAAATTTTACCTGCTTTAAAAAGGACAGGATAGTGTTATGTTAATTTTTTCAAATGGTTCTCTTATGCTTTTACTGTCCTTTTTTATTTTTCTCGTGGAAGATCCTTCCGTAGGAGGAAGAGTTAGATTGACATTTTTGTGATCTGTTTGATATTCTTGATTAGACAATTTACCTGATTATCTTAAGCATTCACAGAATAGGCATTCTGAACATTTTTTACCATCCAGAATATTTTGCATTCTATCACTGAGACTAAATCTACTAGCCCGAGACGCTTCATTTGCTGATAATTTCCCGTTTTCTATGAGTCTCAAGTACTCTGTGATGTTTTAAGTTTATATTTCTCCAATAGATGGTGTTGGTATATTGTTTAGTTAGATTTTCCTCCCACTTCAATTCGTATATTATATATATTATATATATATATATATATATATATATATATATATGTGACATGTAGAATTAAACAAAAGACACATCTCCTGTTTAACAATTTTTTTTTGATCTTTTCGAGTTTTCTGGCCAAGTTTTAAAATGTTTGGTGGATTTCGTGGATAAGTCCCAAAAGTTCAGGTCCCGAGTACTTTCGGCACTTCGAATGCCATCATCAGGGTGATGTATTCCATTTTTAAAATATATTAATGTGGAGGCTGGAAGGGAAGAATTAATGAGAAAGGTGTTATAGGCATTTAAAATGTGTGTACTGCATTGGAAATTAATTTTGTTTAAGGACGGTTTGTATTGTTTTTATGTATAAAGCTTTTAGTATTGGATATATATATATATATATATATATATATTATATATATATATATGTGTGTGTGTGTGTGTGTGTGTGTGTGTGTGTGTGTGTGGATGCCCATACTTAAAATACAAACAGAACCGATAACAGAAGAAACCACTATTCTGAGATTTTGCTATCGAAACTGATAAAAAAAAATAAAGAGCGATAGACCAGAATTGGGTTAAGAACTAGAAAAGACAAAATGCCTTTGATTGATATGTAAGTGGACAACAGATAATAACATTATCAGTCAAAGAATATAAAACAAGTAAATTCAAACGTCTGGAAATAAGATTGAAAGAAATTGTGGTAGCAAGGGAACAAGTTAGGTCCGTTCTACGAGTGTATTGTCCTCAATAAAAACTGGTTCTTCTTCTTCTTCTGGGCTGTGAGCTGGAATAGAGATAGGATGACTTTAGAGTAAGACCTTCATTATCGGGTTCACACTATTTTGTGAGGGAAATTTTCCCCGAGCAATTTGATAGGTTTACCTCTCCAAGGCTCAGAGTCAAAGAGGGTTAGGGGCCTTTTTGGCGCCAAATTTTTTTTGTGTTTTTTTTTGCTCATGCTCAAAGGGATCTTCCGTTCGAAGCCTTCTGGAGATTGTTATTTTGTGTCTTTTATTAATTTTATTTTATTTTATTTTATTTGTTTTACTTTTTAAATTTATTTTTATTTGTTTTATTTCATTTTTTATTAATCCACACATACTTTAAAACTACCACCGAGCCGGGCATAATGGTGGGTGTTGGGTCTGATCAAGAAAGGGGATAGATAAACACATTAACAAGATACGTGACAATCCCAGTCTATGTGAAATACTAAATCTACTAGCCGAGACGCTTAATTCGCTGATAATTTCCCGTTTTCTTTGAGTCTCAAGTACTCTGTCAGTTTTTAGTTTATATTTGTCTCAATAGATGACCTTTAGGCACCCCTTTTGCTTGATGATTCATAAGTACATTTTTCATTTACGCCGTCAACATTGGTTGTTTGTTAACAGACGATTTTTAGAGGTTTTTTTTTTAAATTATGAAAACCAAACCCCTAACCCTAATCCCTACAAACAACCGGATGTTGACGATGTAAATGAAAAAAATGTACTTATGAATCAGCAAAGCAAAAGGGGTGCCTAAAGGTTATATGGTCCTGAAATACAAACAATTGTATTTTACGGAACTGCTTGTCTCTTAGTAAGTGCTATCAATGTGAGTTGAAAAGTATCCACCAAAAAAAAAAAATACATAAATCTATGAATAATGGAGATTCGCTTCCGGTTTTTGTCTGTAACAAAAACTACGTCACTTGCTTACGTCACACTGCCTAAAATCGTCATAAATAGAATACACTCAAAATTTGAGCATGCAATGTTAGACAGTCCTCATTAGTTTTTTAAACAAGTTTTAATAGATACATACCTGGTATTATCTATCATTATATATAGTTTTTTTTATTCTAATATATATTTAAAGTATCAGAACTAAGTTTCCATTTCATTATTTCATTTTTACTCCTTTAATAATTTATTTTATTTTTACTCTTTAATAAATTTGATGATTTTACTTTGCTTATGATACCAACTCTCTGATATTAATTTCAACTCCCTCCCGTCAGGCAATATTTATTTTTACGTCGCCGAGAGGCGTTTTTTATTTTGCTAGTGCATATAATAACCCAAAATCTGCAAACTTTTAAAGGCTCAAAGTATAGATTATTAATTCAATACAAAATCAATATTTCTAAGTCATGTGTGTTAACATACGCCCAGCCAATAAAAAACACTTTCTCCCCAATTGGCTCTTATTATCTTCAGCCAACGTTAAAATGATGACTATTTTCTTTTAGTTTATCTAAGTTTGTTATTCCACTCCACGCAAGCAATTCTGTTATACCAATTTGTAAGATTTGGACCTTGCGTAAAGTGGAAATAAACAAACTTAGATAAAACTAAAAAAAAATAGTCATCATTTTAACGTTGGCTGAAGATAATAAGAGCCAAATTGGGGAGAAAGTGTTTTTATTTTGGCTGGGCGTATGTTAACACACATGACTTAGAAAATATTGATTTTGTATTGAATTAATAATCTATTCTTTGAGCCTTTAAAAGTTTGCAGATTTTGGGTTTATTATATGCACTAGCAAAATAAAAAACGCCCCTCTCGGCGACGTAAAATAAATATTGCCTGACGGACGGGAGTTGAATATTTAATATCAGAGAGTTGGTATCATAAGCAAAGTAAAATCATCAAAATTTATTTAAAGGAGTAAAAAATAAAATAAATTTATTAAAGGAGTAAAAAATGAAATAAAATGAAATGGAAAACTTAGTTCTGATAACTTTAAATATATATTAGAATAAAAAAAACTATTATATAGATAGATAATACCAGGTATGTATCTATATAAAACTTGTTTAAAAAAACTAATGAGGACTGTCTAACATTGCATGCTCAAATTTTGAGTGTATTCTATTATGACGATTTTAGGCAGTGTGACGTAAGCAGTGACGTAGTTTTACAGACAAAAAACCGGAAGCGAATCTCATTTATTCATAGATTTATGTATTTTTTTTTGGTGGATACTTTTCAACTCACATTGATAGCACTTTACTAAAGAGACAAGCAGTTCCGTAAAATACAATTGTTTGTATTTCAGGACCATATAACCTTTAGGCACCCCTTTTGCTTTGCTGATTCATAAGTACATTTTTTTCATTTACATCGTCAACATCCGGTTGTTTGTTAGGGATTAGGTTAGGGTTGGTTTCATAATTTAAAAAAAAACCTCTAAAAATCGTTTGTTAACAAACAACCAGATTGTTGACGGCGTAAATGAAAAAATGTACTTATGAATCATCAAAGCAAAAGGGGTGCCTAAAGGTCATCTATTGAGACAAATATAAACTAAAATACTGACAGAGTACTTGAGACTCAAAGAAAACGGGAAATTATCAGCGAATTAAGCGTCTCGGGCTAGTAGATTTAGTATTTCACATAGACTGGGATTGTCACGTATCTTGTTAATGTGTTTATCTATCCCTTTCTTGATCAGACCCAACACCCACCATTATGCCCGGCTCGGTTGGTAGTTTTAAAAGTATGTGTGATTAATAAAAATGAAAATAAAACAAATAAAAATAAAATTTAAAAAAAAAACAAATAAAATAAATAAAATAAAATTAATAAAAGACACAAAAATAACAATCTCCCAGAAGGCTTCGGAACGGAAGATCCCTTTGAGCATGAGCAAAAAAAAACAACAAAAAAAATTCTTGGCGCCAAAAAAAGGCCCTAACCCTCTTTGACTCTGAGCCTTTGGAGAGGTAACACCTATCAAATTGCTCGGGGAAAATTCCCCTCAACAAAATAGTGTGAACCCGATAATGAAGGTCTTACTCTAAAGTCATCCCTATCTCTTCCAGCTCACCAGCCAGAAGAAGAAGAAAGAACCAGTTTTTATTGAGGACAATACACTCGTAGAAACGGACCTAACTTGTTCCCATTGCTACCACATTTCTTTCAATCTTTATTTCCAGACGTTTGAATTTTACTTGTTTTATATTCTTTGACTGATATGTTATTATCTGTTGTCACTTACATATCAATCAAAAGGCATTTTTCTTTTTCTAGTTCTTAACCACAATATCTGGTCTATCGCTCTTTATTTTTTTTTATCAGTTTCGATAGCAAAATCTCAGAATAGTGGTTTCTTCTGTTATCGGTTCTGTTTGTATTTAAGTATGGGCATCACACACACACACACCACACACACACACACACACACACACACACATATATATATATATTATATATATATATATATATATATATATATACTCCAAATACTAAAAGCTTTATACATAAAACAATACAAACCGTCCTTAAACAAAATTAATTTCCAATGCAGTACACACATTTTAAAATGCCTATAACACCTTTCTCATTAATTCTCCCCTTCCAGCCTCCACATTAATATAATTTTAAAAAAATGGAATACATCACCCCTGATGATGGCACTTCGAAGTGCCGAAAGTACTCGGGACCTGAACTTTGGTGGACTTATCCACGAAATCCACCCAAACATTAAAAACTTGGCCAGAAAACTCGAAAAGATCAAAAATAAAAATTGTTAAACAGGAGATGTGTCTTTTGTTTAATTCTACATGTACATATATATATATATATATATATATATATATATATATATATATATATATATACAGAATTGAAGTGGGAGGAAAATCTAACTAAACAATACCAAACACCATCTATTGAGAGAAATATAAACTAAAACACTCACAGAGTACTTGAGACTCATAGAAAACGGGAAATTATCAGCAAATGAAGCGTCTCGGGCTAGTAGATTTAGTCTCAGTGATAGAATGCAAATATTCTGGATGGTAAAAAATGTTCAGAATGCCTATTCTGTGAATGCTTAAGATAATCAGGTAAATTGTCTAATCAAAGAATATCAAACAGATCACAAAAATGTCCAATCTAACTCTTCCTCCTACGGAAGGATCTTCCCACGAGAAAATAAAAAAGGACAGTAAAAAGCATAAGAGAACCATTTGAAAAAATTAACATAAACACTATCCTGTCCTTTTTAAAGCAGGTAAAATTTAACAAACAAACCTATATCTTTAAAAAGATAAAAGAATCTAGTTTATATGTAAAGTAAGTAAAGTCGTCGGGGCGGCCTAAAGTCGGTATCAGCCAATCAGCGAGGGAGTCTATCTCCTTTTCAATAGCGCTAGACCAAGGCGATTGTTTTGGCGTCTGAGGTGGAGCGCCACACCTACCATCAGCTCCATACTTTATCGCACGGATCCTTGCGCTACTCATACGCTGAGTTGGCGAGGACCGGTATCGAACTAGGAACCTTGTGGTTTCTAGCCGAACGCAACCAACTCAGCTAACAATGAAATTTCAGTTCAATTTTTCACATTAAAAATTTAGGGAAAAACGCCTTAAGCGTGGGTTGTTTTTTGAGCAAGCACCACTTAGCATTTTTTAGGGCAGCTGACGGTAGTTGTGACGCTCCACCTAGGCAGAAAACAATCTTTCTGGCCTCACACAAGTGACAGTTAAAAATGCATGACAAATTTTTGCCACACCCTGTATTGTCTTCTTTATTTAACAATTCAACTAATAAGACTGGAGGGTGATGATGAAAACAAATATATATATATATATATATATATATATATATATATATAATGTGTGTGTGTGTGTGTGTGTGTGTGTGTGTGTGGCCAGAATGAACAACTCGAATGATTTTTCCTGTACTTTTCCATTGTATTTTGCAATGAATATATTGTGCTATTTTATTATATCTTATTTGTATATCTTAATGTATTTTTAGGGAGGATTTTAAAAATCTTTATTAAACGTGAAAAATATAAGCAAAAACAAAATCAGTTTTCACAATAAACAAATTCCTTTTTAATGATGAATTATCAACTGAAAGAAATTAAAAAGATCTAAAGATCCTAATGATGTTTGATTAATTAAAGTTTTTTTTTACTAAAGAACGATAACCACGATTAGAACTCTTATCGTTGAACAAGATTATCTTACAGACGATCGATAGTGAGTTCAATTATCTCTCGGTGTTTGACTTTGAAGATTTCCTTCTCGAATGAAGGAATTACAAATTTTGGAAGACCGATCGAGATCAAAGAAACAGAACATTGGTTTAAAATAACGAGACCAAAAACAGAATTCAAAGGTAAGAAAGATTTTGTAGCGTCGGTGTTTTGACTGGAGAACTCTGTTGAGATTTGAGCAGGAAGTGTTGAAACTGGCGACTGACTAATATCTACCGCCTTCTTCTCTTTCACAACCAATATAAATATGATTGTTTGGGTAAATGAATTACCACCAAAAAGAATCGGGCGTTGTTTTTCGAGATGAAAGGGTTAAATAAAATAGTTGGTATATACGAGATTCCAGGATGGTCGAGTCACTTCCTTATTTGGTCAAGAGATGTCAACTTCCGCTGTTAACTTTCTTGGCTCGTCAGTTCGGCGCACTTGAGAGCAAGAATCTATTAAAACTGATCTGCTTGAAATGGAGAACTGGCCCCTGAACTGTTATAGATACCCCAAACTTTAAACGTTGGCTCACTTTTTGCTAATCGGTCATAGTCGGTGGAATTCCGTTGAGTCAAAAGGAAAAAGAAAGATAGAAAACGATAAGTATAAATAGAAAGGGT
>CM042150.1:100443871-100461371 GCA_023376005.1 Doryteuthis pealeii
TATTCTATGTTACTGCTGACTTTGATCAGGATTGAACCTGTAGTCCAGAGATAACTGTCACTTAGAACTGTCTTAACCTAAATCCTTTATCCACTAGGCCATGTGCCCTGTTGGGCAATCCAGTGTGAATTTTGGGAACTTATAAACCTAATGTCTTCTTTTGGCTAGAATATCTACCTATTCACTTATGTATGATTTTTTACCTAGACTTATATTAGGTGTTTTTTTAAAAAGTTTTTTTTAGACAATTAAATTCAATAATAATTCGTCTCCGTTGATTTTAGAGGCTTCATCAGAATCACTTTTTCCTTAACTTTTCCACACACACACACACACACACACACACACACACACACACACACACATATATATATATATATATATATATATATATATATATATATATATATACACATATATATATATTATATATACACATATATATATATCATATATGGAGAAATGTGAGAAGGTTAATCCGACAGTATGTGGAGAAAGGTAGACAAACACGGGATGTTATGGAAACTGGATGTTTATTGTCGACGATGCAACGTTTCGGTCTCCTATTAGACCATCTTTAGGTATTGTATCCAGGTCCTGAAGATGGTCTAATAAGAGACCGAAACGTTGCATCGTCGACAATAAACATCCAGTTTCCATAACATCCCGTGTTTGTCTACCTTTCTCCATATATTATATATATACACACACACATATATGTATTATATATACTAGCAAATATATGCACCCTCCGGGTGCAAGTATTTAAGTTTTAATGTAATAAAATATTATATTAAATTAGAAAGGCTAATGAAACTAAATAAGAATACAGATAAAAAGATTTGAAACAGAGGGAGTATAATAAAAGATTTGAAACAGAGGGAGTATAATAAAATATGAAACAACTGAAACTTACTCTTCCATCACTCTCGTCTTTCATTGTTATTTTTTCTAATTTAAGTATTTAGTTATAAGAGGAAGTAAAGAATAAAATGACAGTTATTTCTTCTTGTTAATGGATTTCATTTAAGATTCATTGAATAGATTTTTGCTTATATTCATTAAAATAAAACCAAACAGTTAGAAATCAATAATACTAAGCACATATTTATTAAATTCGATTTTTTAATATTAATATGCAAATTAGCCTTCCCGTTTACACTGTAAACCGCTATTTTGTTGTATATATGAATATAATTGCATGTTGTCAATATGTAGACATAGTTAACAGTATTAATAATGTATGACAATTTTATTAATAATTGAGGTTAAATAAAAATAAAATCATGGAGAATGTGATGTCTATAACTAAGAGAATTGTGACTTGAGTAGGAATATAGTTTCGGTTACAGACAGAAAAACACACAATCTCCATTATAATAAGAAGATATATATATATATATACACATATATATAATATACACGCACACACACATACACACACATATATATATATATAACCCTCGTTTTCGTAAAATACTGGCCTCTATCTACCCACCTATCTATTACTAATGTTACAAAGATTTCCTGTTGTAAAAATCGATTCCACCCTTATCCGATACTTTTGTTGCCGGTCTCTATTCATGCCAGCAATGAATTGAAGTCGAAAGATTTCACCTAGAGGTTTTCTTGTTTTTATCTATTTACCTTTTTGTTTTTATTACTTACATGCTGCTTTGTAAAATCGTTAAAAGGACATTTAGCAAATATATTTGTCGTATCAAAGTCTAATGCCTCTTACTAAGGTGAAACTAAAATCAGTTTCAATATGGCGACCGCATTCTCAATTAGTTTCGAATTGATTATCTTTTACTGTGCGAATTCGTTGAATTCAAAGAGAAGAAGTCGTCGGGGCGGCCTAATGTCGGTATCAGCCATGCAGCGAGGGAGTCTATCCCCTTTTCACTAGCGCTAGACCAAGGATATTGATTTAGCATCTGAGATGGAGCACCACACCTACCATCAGCTCCTTTACCGCACAGATCCCTATGCTACTCATACGCGAGGGAGTCAATTCCCTTTTCACTAGTGCTAGACCAAGGAGATTATTTTAGCGTCTGAGATGGAGCACCACACCTACCATCAGCTCCTTTATCGCACAGATCCCTATGCTACTCATACGCGAGGGAGTCTATTCCCTTTTCACTAGCGCTAGACCAAGGAGATTATTTTAGCGTCTGAGATGGAGCACCAGACCTACCATCAGCTCCTTACTTACCACACAGATCCCTGTTGTACTCATACGCTGAGTTGGTGAGGGCGGGTATCGAACTAGGAACCTTTTGGTTTCTTGCCGAACGCTCTACCGACTGAGCTAACCCGGCCCTTAAACAAACATGAAACGGGAATGAAATCGAGGCTGAAGATTTTTTGACGTTGCTGTAACTCGAGTATCAGAGCTAACAGAGAAATAATAGGAAGAAACACAACCAACATTAAGGATAGGGGAAAAGTTTTATTAAGCAAAGATACAAGGTTAACAGTAATTAGCATTTGCCAGGTTGAATTAACAAGTCTCGAGAGATCTCATTGTTTCTCTCTTCCGATGTTTTATCAGACATTATTTATAAGGAAAAATATATGACTACATTCTCATTATTTAGGTGATATATGACACAGGTATATTCGACAAGAGCTTTGACGTAATTATAGAAATAAACACGTAGTGTCCAGGTAACGGACCCGTCAGCCTACAATCACGTTTTAAAGTTTGGGTATCTTTAACAGTTCAGGGCCAGTTCTCCATCTTCAAAGCAGATCAGTTTTAATAATTCTTGCCTTCAAGTGCGCGCGAACTGACGAGCCAAGAAAAGTTAACAGCGGAAGTTGACATCTTCTGACCAAATAAGTGAAGTGATTCGGACCATCTGGAACTCGTATATACCAACTATTTTTATTTAACCCTTTTCATCTCGGAAAAAACAACGCCCGATTCTTTTGGTGTGGTAATCATTTACCCAAACAATTCATATATATTGGTTGTGAAAGAGAAGAAGGCGTAGATATTAGTCAGGCCGCCAGTTTTCAACACTCCGTGCTCAAATCTCAACAGAGTTCTCCAGTCAAAACACCGACGCTAGCAAAATCTTTCCTTACCGGTTGAATCTGTTTTGGTCTCGTTATTTTAAACCAATGTTCTGTTTCTTTGATCTCGATCGGTCTTCCAAAATTGTAATTCCTGTCATTCGAGAAGGAAATCTTCAAACAAACACGAGAGATAATCGAACTCACTATCGATCGTCTGTAAATAATCTTTGTTCAACGATAAAGAGTTCTAATCGTGGTATCGTTCTTTAGTAAAAAAAAAAAAACTTTAAATTTAATCAACATCATTAGATCTTTTAGATCTTTTTTAATTCTTTCAGTTTGATAATTGCATCATTAAAAAGAATTTGTTTATTGTGAAAAACTGATTTTGTTTTTGCTTATATTTTTTCACGTTAATAAAGATTTTAAAATCCTCTAAAAAATACATTAAGATATACAAATAAAATATAATAAAATAGCACAAATATATTCATTGCAGAATACAATGGAAAAGTACAGGAAAATCATTCGAGTTGTCATTCTGGCCACACACACACACCACACACACACACACACACAATTATATATATATTATATATTATATTATATTATATATATATATATTGTTTTCATCATCACCCTCCAGTCTTATTAGTTGAATTGTTAAATAAGAAGACAAACAGGGTGTTTGGCAAAATTGGCACTGCATTTTTAATGTCACTTTGTGTGAAGGCCAGAAAGATTGTTTTCGTGCTAGGTGGATCGTCACAATACCGTCAGCTGCCCTAAAAATGCTAAGTGGTGCTTGCTCAAAAAACAACCCACGCTTTAAGGCGTTTTTTCCCTAAAATTTTTAATGTGAAAATTGAACTGAAATTTCATTTGTTAGCTGAGTTTGGTTGCGTTCGGCTAGAAACCACAAGGTCTAGTTCGATACCGGTCGCGCCAACTCAGCGTATGAGTAGCGCAAGGATCCGTTGCGGATAAAGTATGGAGCTGATGGTAGGTGTGGCGCTCCACCTCAGACGCCAAAACAATCCGCCTTGGTCTAGCGCTATTGAAAAGGAGATAGACTCCCTCGCTGATTGGCTGATACGACTTTTAGGCCGCCCCGACCGATTTACTTACTTTACATATAAACTAGATTCTTTTATTTTTTTAAAGATATAGGTTTTTTAATTTTACCTGCTTTAAAAAGGACAGGATAGTGTTATGTTAATTTTTTTCAATGGTTCTCTTTATGCTTTTACTGTCCTTTTTTATTTTTCTCGTGGGAAGATCCTTCGCGTAGGAGGAAGAGTTAGATTGGACATGTGATCTGTTTGATATTCTTGATTAAGACAATTACTGATATCTAAGCATTCACAGAATAGGCATTCTGAACATTTTTACATCCAGAATATTTGCTTTCTACACTGAGACTAATCTACAGCCCGAGACGCTATTTTCTGATATTTTCCCGTTTCTATGAGTCTCAAGTACTCTGTGAGTTTTTAGTTTATATTTTCTCTCAATAGATGGTGTTTTGGGTATTGTTTAGTTAGATTTTCCTCCACTTCAATTCTGTATATATTAATATTATATATATTATATATATATATATATAGTATATATTATGTCAGTAGAATTAAGCAAAAGAACACATCTCCTGTTTAACAATTTATTTTTGATCTTTCGGAGTTTTCTGGGCCAAGTTTTAATGTTTGGTGCGATTTCGTGGATAAGTCCACCAAAGTTCAGGTCCGAGTTACTTTCGGCACTTCGAATCCATCATCAGGGGTGTGTATTCCATTTTTTTAAAAATATATTATAATGGTGGAGGCTGGAAGGGAAGATTTAATGAGAAAAAGGTGTTATAGGCATTTTTAAAATGTGTGTACATGCTTGGAAATTAATGTTGTTTAAGGACGGTTTGTATTGTGTTTATGTATAAAGCTTTAGTATTGGAGTATACTATATAATATATATATATATATATATATATATATATATTGTGTGTTTGTGTGTGTGTGTGTGTGTTGTGTGTGTGTGTTGATGCCCATACTTAAATTACAACAGAACCGATAACAGAAGAAACCACTATTCTGAGATTTCTATCGAAACTTGAAAAAAAAAATAAAGGCGATAGGACCAGAATGTGGTTAAAACTAGAAAAGACAAAAGCCTTTTGATTGATGATGTAATGTGAAACAGTAATACAATCAGGTCAAAGAATATAAACAAGTAAATTCAAACGTCTGGAAATAAGATTGAAAGAAATGTGGTAGCAAGGGAACAAGTTAGGTCCGTTCTACGAGTGTATTGTCTCAATAAAAACTGGTTCTTTCTTCTCTCTTCTGGGCTGGTGAGCTGGAATAGAGATAGGGATGACTTAGAGTAAGACCTTCATATCTGCGGTTCACACTATTTTGTTGGGGGAAATTTTCCCCGAGCAATTTGATAAGGTGTTACCTCTCCAAAGGCTTCAGAGTCAAAGAGGTTTAGGCCTTTTTGGCGCCAAGAATTTTTTTGTGTTTTTTTTGCTCATGCTCAAAGGATCTTCCGTTCCGAAGCCTTCTGGAGATTGTTATTTGTTGTCTTTTTATTAATTTATATTTTATTTTATTTTGTTTTACTTTTTTTAAATTATTTTTATTGTTTTATTTCATTTTTATTAATCCACACATACTTAAAACTACCACCGGAGCCGGGCATAATGGTGGGTGTTGGGTCTGATCAAGAAAGGGATGATAAACACATTAACAGATACGTGACATCCCAGTCTAAAATGTGAAATACTAAATCTACTAGCCGAGACGCTTAATTCGCGATAAGTTCCCGTTTTCTTTGAGTCTCAAGTTCTCTTGTCAGTATTTTAGTTATATTTGTCCAAAGATGACCTTTAGGCACCCCTTTTGCTTGGATGATTCATAAGTACATTTTTCATTTACCGCCTCAACATCTGGTTGTTTGTAACAGACGATTTTAGAGGTTTTTTTAAATTATGGAAACCAACCCCATAACCTAATCCCTAACAAACAACCGGATGTGGACGATGTAAAGGAAAAAAATGTACTTATGAATCAGCAAAGGCAAAGGGTTCCTAAAGGTTTATTATGTCTGAAATACAAAACAATTGTATTTTACGGAACTGCTTGGTCTCTTAGTAAGTGCTATCAATTGGATTTGAAAGTATCCACCAAAAAAAATACATAAAATCTATGATAATGGAGATTCGCTTCCGGTTTTTGTCTGTAACAAAAACTACGTTTTCACCGCTTACGTCACCACTGCCTAAAACGTCATAAATAGAATACACTCAAAATTTGAGCATGCAATGTTAGACAGTCCGCATTAGTTTTTTTAAAACCAAGTTTTAATAGATACATTACCCTGGTATTATCTATCTATTATAGTTTTTTTTATTCTAATATATATTAAAGTTATCAGAATAAGTTTCCATTTCATTTTATTTCATTTTTTACTCCTTTAATAAATTTATTTTATTTTTACTCCTTTAAAAATTTTGATGATTTACTTTGCTTATGATACCAACTCTCTGATTATTAAATAAGTTCAACTCCCGTCCGTCAGGCCAATATTTATTTACGTCGCCGAGAGGGTTCGTTTTTTATGTTGCTAGTGCTATTAATAAACCCAAAATCTGCAAACTTTAAAGGCTCAAAGTATAGATTATTAATTCATACAAATCAATATTTCTAAGCATGTGTGTAACATACGCCCAGCCAAATAAAAAAACACTTTCTCCCCAATTGGCTCTTATTAATCTTCAGCCAACGTTAAAATGATGACCTTATTTTTCTTTTTAGTTTATTCTAAGTTTGTCTATTTCCACTCCACGCAAGCAATTTGTTTATACAATTTGAAGATTTGACCTGCGTAAAGTGAGTGCGTGGGAGGAGTGATTTTTATAGCCATCTTCTATTACGTAAAGTTTCAATAGATAACATATTTTTTTTTCTTGTTTTGGTAAGAGTATGTTCAAAATTGGTAGCAGAGTGTAGTTCTTTATTTTTAATGGACAAAATTTGCGAGCGAGAAAAGAAAGAAAAAAGGAGGAATCACATTGGATGAAACTTAGAAGAAGAAGAAGAAGAAGAAGAAGAAGAAGAGTCAAACAAACAAGGAGAGAGAGAGGAGAGAAGAGACTTAGGAGAGTTAGTTTTATTTGGAAAATAATGGGTAGATTTTAATTTAACAGATTTAATTCATTCAGAAGTGGTTCCCCTTTTTATGTCTTTGAGTTTATAGGATATTACCACGATAGCGAACAAGGGCATACCAAACAAGGTAACACTCTGTAAACAGGCAAGGCCATGAAGAAAATGACCAAGATCGACTAAAAGAAAACATTTCTGTGGCAAACTATTGTAATGAGTCGGGAACAAAGAGAAGGAGAAAGTTATTAATGAACAGCCTTGAAAAAACTCAGAATGACAAGGGAAGTAGATGAAGAAACACAGGATGAAGCAGCAGATTAGATGTTTTAATCCCTAAGAGGATCCCTCCAAGAGAAATAACAAATTGTAAAAGTCACAAGTTCTAATGGATCTATAAAATTCCGGTTCAGGTGATTCCCGTCGCTTTAGACAAGTTAACACAAGCAAAAACGCAGCATTCCCGAATGGATGACAAAATCATAACTACCCAAATCATAAAGGACCCCCCCCCCCCGAAAAAAGGACCACCCCAAGCAAACAACATATCGATAACTTGTCTTCAATGTATGAAAAATCCCCAAACGCACGAATTAAAAGAAGAAATTTGTTATTCTTTGAAAGCTGTGAAGCTTAAAAAATGTCAAAATGCAATACAAAAATGTAAAAAAAAAAAAAAAAAAAAAAAAAAAAAAAAAAAACATCCAGAATTAATCTTGTGGGTCGTTATCGCAGGTTTTTATTTGTCCCATTTTATCACCCAATTTTTAAAAAAAGGAAACATTACCAATGGTCTTTGTATCGCTTAAAGGCCCAAACGTTAAAATTAAATTGAATTGATTAAAAAAAAATTACATGTTTGTATTATTTACCTAACAAGAATAAGGGTCCCCTATTCTTGATCATACTTTTCGTCTTTGTATAGGGTTAAGGAAGAAAAAATGTTGTTGTTTTAATGAGATCTTCGGGACACGTTATGTTTAGTCACTATACACGATTGGGAATATTTGATGCTATAGAATAACACCCACAACAAAGGTAAATGACAAATTTTTATAAGTTCACCAGCTTATCAAAAGAATAACAAATTTCTTCTTTTAGTGTCGATGCTGTTTTGGGATTTTCATTTCATTGGAAACAAGTTTATCGATATAGTTAGAAGTTGCTATGGGAGTGGATCCTTTATCTCGAGGTGTGGGCAGGTTGGTTCTTAATGATTTGGGTTAGTTATTATGAATATTTGTTCATCCATCTGGGAATTTGCATAGGCGTATTGTTGTTGTTAATTTGTCTTAAAAGCGACGGAATCACCTGCAACCGGAATTTATAAGATCCCATTTAGGAAACCTTGTGACTTACAATTTAGTTATTCTTCTTGAGGCGATCCTCTTAGGGATTAAACATCTATTGCTGTGTTACCGTTTCGTCTTGTACTTCCTTGTCATTGAGTTACATGTTCATTAATCAATTTCTTCCTTTTCGTCTTCTGTTTCCCGATTTCATACAGTTAGTTTGCTCACGAAAACTTTTTTCATTAGCGAGTCGATCACTTGGTCAATTTTTATCGTATCAATGCTATACCCGTTTACATACGCTTTACCTTTTTATGCCTTGTTTTACGGAAATTGTATATTTCCTATAAACTCTAACACATAGAAAAGCCAGGAGGAAACCACTCTAAGAATGAATTAAACTTCTGTTACATATCACATCTCTACCCATTTAGTTTTTCCAATTAAACTAAACTCTAGACCCTAATGTCTCTCTCTCGGTCTCTCGTTCTCTCTCTCTGTAGTTTGTTTGACTCTTACTTCTTCTTCTTCTTGCTTCGTTCTCTCATATCTAAGATTCATCCATTAGATTCCTTCCTTTTTTTCTTTCTTTTTCTTCGCTCGCCAAAACTTTTGTTCCAGTTAAAAATAAAGAACTACCATCTCTGGCTTACCACTTTTGAACATTACTCTTAGCCAAAAAAAGAAAAAAAATATATGTTAATCTTTGAAACTTAACGTAATAGAAGCATGGCTATAAAAATCTACTCCTCCACGCAACTCACTTACGCAGTGTCCAAATCTTACAAAATTGTAAAACATAGATATTGCGTTGCGGTTGGAAGTTGGAATATATACAAACTTAGATAAAACTAAAGAAAAAAATAGGGGGTCAATCTCATTCTTAAAGCTTTCGTGGCTGAATAATAAGAGGTCCAAATTCGGGTGAGAAAGTGTTTATATATTTTGGCTGGGCGTGCTATGTTAACACACATTGACTGGTACGGAAATATGGTGATTATGTAATTGGAATTAATAATCAATATACTTTGAGCCTTTAAAAGTTTGCAGATTTTAGGGTTATATATATGCACTAGCATAAATAAAAAAACGACCTCTCGCGTCACGTAAAATTGAAAATATTTGCCCTGACGGACGGGTAAAAGCTTGAAAGTATTATCACATATACAGAGAGGCTTGGTATCCATAAGCCATGAGGTAAAAATCACCAAATCTCAATTAAAAGGAAGTAAAAAATAAAATAAATTTATTCAAAGGAGTAAAAAAATGAAATAAAACTGAAATTAAGAAACTTAGAGGTTTCTGATAACTCTAACGATATACATACATCTAGGAATAAAACAATACACAACCTATAAATATAGATAGATCGATAATACCCAAGGTATTGTAACTATTAAAAACTTAGGTTAGAACAACTAATGGAGGAGCGTGCTACAACATTCGCCATCTCAAAGGTTTTGAGTGTATTCTATTTCTGACGATTTTTAGGACGCAGTGTATGACGTAACAGTGATCGTAGCTTTTTTGTACAGACAGAAAAAACCGGAAAGCGACTCTGTCCATATATCATAAGTATTTATGTATTTTTTTTTGGGGGATACTTTTCAACTCAACTTGATCGCCAGCTTTACAAAGAGACAAGCAGTTCCGTAAAATCACAAGTGTGGGTAGGTGTATTTCAAGGACCATATAACCTATTAGGACACCCTCTTCTGCTGCTGATCAATAAGTACATTTTTTTCATTTATCATCGTCAACATCCGCGTGTTATCGGGCTAGGGATTAGGTTAGGGGTTGTGTTTCATAATTTAAAAAAAGAAACCTCTCGAAAAATGGCGCTGGTAAACATAACAATCCTTAGGAAGTGTTGAGGCGGCGTAGAATGGTAAAAATAATGGGTACTTATGACATTCAAGAGACGGAAAAGATGGCGGCTTAAAAGCATATGAGACCGGATGAAATATTAAGTCCCTCATAGCAAAGAGTGCTTATCTATTGAGGACTCGGATTAAACGCGGTAAAATATACAATTGACGATAAAACGAAATTATAGCGTCAATTCACGGTCTCGGCTATGGTATGAGATTTAGTCTTAATTGGTTCACATAGGACTGGTGATTGTCAAACGTACTTTTCTTTGAGCAAGTCTCTTATCTGATACCCTTATCATTTTCTTAGATCAGACCAAACCCACCACTTATTGCCCGGCTTCTGCGTCAGTTCGGTACTTTTAAGAGTATGTGTGCTGGTATTTAATAACAATGCGACAAAAAATATCAAACATAACCTTAGTACAAAATATAAAAAATATTTAAATAAATAAAACAAAATGATTAAATAAAAATAAAAATAAAATAAGCAAACAGATTACATTCTCCCTAGAGGCTTCGGAACGGAAGAGTCCGGCTTTGAGCATGAGCAAAAAAACAATCAAAAAAAATTCTGGCTGGCAGCCAAAAAGGACTTGTCTAAGTCCCCTTAAACCCTCTATTGATTTTCATGGCTTGTGAGACTTTAGGCAGTTTATGTAGTCCTATAATCTACCTTATTCAAATTGCTCGGGGATTAGATTATCGGTTCCGCTCTTCGAGTCATTCTACAAAATCTAGGCGAGTCTCTGTTGAAAACGTCCGAATAAATGAAGGTTCTCTCCTTTAATAATACGCTATACGAGTCTTCCAGTCTTCACTCCCGGCCCAATAAGTATCTAGAAGAGAAAGACCTAGTTCTTTATTGAGGAACCATAGCACTTCGTAGATAAACCGGACACCTAATCTAGTTGCCTTTTCCACATTTCCTACATCACACAGTTATCTTATCAATCTCTTCATTTAATGACTTGTTCTAGAATATTGTTTATATTACTGTCCTACTATTCGTTAATCTTCTTACAGATCATCAATGCAAAAGGCATTTTAGCTCTTTTCAGTTACTTACACCCAAATATTCTGAGTCTCTCGCTCTATATTTTTTTTTTCAGTGTGAATAGCAAAAATCTCATGCAAAGTGGCTTTTTCTTTTATCCGGCTTTCTGTTTGTATTTAAAGTATGGCATTCACACACAACACACAACACACACACACACACACCACCACACACATATATATATATATTAATACGTTATTATACTTATATTACTATATATATATATACTCCAAAATACTAAAAGCTTTATACATAAAAACAATACCAAACCGTGGCCTTAAACAAAATTAATTTCAATGCTAAGTACACACATTTTAAAAATGCCTATAACACCTTTCTCATTAATTCTTCCCCCTTCCAGCCTCCACATTAATATAATTTGTAAAAAAATGGACATAATCACCCTGATATGCACTTCGAAGTGCGAAATAACCGGGACCTAAACTTGGGTGGACTTATCCACGAAAAATCACCCAAACATTAAAAACTGGCCAGAAAACTCGAAAAGATCAAAAATAAAATTTGTTAAACAGGAGATGTGTCTTTTGTTTAATTCTAGCAGTGTACATATAATTATTATATATATATATTTATATATATATATATATATATATATACAGAATTGAAGTGGGAGGAAAATCTAACTTAAACAATACCAAACACCATCTATTGAGAGAAATATAAACTAAAACACTCACAGGGAGTACTTGAGACTCATAAGAAACGGGAAAATTATCAGCAAATGAAGCGTCTCGGGCTAGTAGATTTAGTCTCAGTGATAGAATGCAAATATTCTGGGATGGTAAAAAATGTTCAGAATGGCCTATTCTGTGAATGTCTTAAGATAATCAGGTAAAATTGTCTAATCCAAAGAAATCAAACAGGATCACAAAAATGTCCAATCTAACTCTTTCCTCTACGGAAGGATCTTCCCACGAGAAAAAATAAAAAGGACAGTAAAAAGCATAAGAGAACCATTTTTGAAAAAAAAACATAACACTATTCCTGTCCTTTTTAAAGCAGGTAAAATTTAAAAAACAAAACCTATATCTTTAAAAAGATAAAAGAATCTAGTTATATAAAGTAAGTAAAGTCGTCGGGGCGGCCTACAATCGGTATCAGCCAATCAGCGAGGGAGTCTATCTCCTGTTCAATAGCGCTAGACCAAGGCGATTGTTTTGTGCGTCTGAGGTGGAGACCGCCACACCTACCATCAGCTCCCTACTTTATCGCAACGGAATCCTTGCGCTACTCATACGCTGAGTTGGCGAGGCCGCGGTATCGAACTAGGACTGTGTTGTGCTAGCCGAACGCAACCAACTCAGCTAACAATGAAATTCAGTTCAATTTTCACATTAAAAATTTAGGGAACAAAAACGCCTTAAGCGTGGCGTTGTTTTTTGAGCAAGGCACCACTTAGCATTTTTAGGGGCAGCTGAAACGGTATAGTTTGTGACCGCTTCCACCTAGCAGAAAACAATTCTTTCTGGCCTTCACACAAGTGACAGTTAAAAAAATTGCATGACAAATTTTTGCCACACCCTTTGTATGTTTTTATTTAACAATTCAACTAATAAGGCTGTGAGGGTGATGAAATATAATACATATATATTATATATATATATATATATATATATATATATATGTGTGTGTGTGTGATGTGTTGTGTGTGTGTGTGTTGGCCAGAACTGAAAACTCGAATGATCTTTTCCATTGTACTTTTCCATTGTATTTTGCATATGAATATATTGTGCTATTTTATTATATCTTATTTGTAATATCTAATGTATTTTAGGGAGATTTAAAAATCTTTATTAAACGTGAAAATATAAGCAAAAACAGAAATCGTTTTCACAATAAACAAATGTCCTTTTTAATGATGAATTATCAACTGAAAGAAATAAAAGATCTTAAAGATCCCTAATGATGTTGATTAATTAAATATTTTTTTACTAAAGAACGATCAACCACGATTAGAACTCTTATCGTGAACAAGATATCTTAACCGACGACGAGTAGTGAGTATCATTCTATCTCTCGGTGTTTGACTTGAAGATTTCCCTTCTCGAATGAAGGAATTACAAATTTTGGAAGACCGATCGAGATCAAAGAAACAGAACATTGTTTAAATAACGAGACCAAAAACAGAATTCAAAGTAAGAAAGATTTTGTAGCGTCGGTGTTTTGACTGGAGAACTCTGTTGAGATTTGAGCAGGAAGTGTTGAAACTGGCGACTGACTAATATCTACCGCCTTCTTCTCTTTCACAACCAATATAAATATGATTGTTTGGGTAAATGAATTACCACCAAAAAGAATCGGGCGTTGTTTTTTCGAGATGAAAGGGTTAAATAAAATAGTTGGTATATACGAGATTCCAGGATGGTCGAGTCACTTCCTTATTGGTCAAGAGATTGTCAACTGTCCGCCTGTTAACTTTTTCTGGCTCGTCAGTTCGGCGCACTGGCGCAAGAGGATCCTATAAACTGATCTGCTTGAATGGAGAACTGGCCCCTGAACTGTTATAGATACCCCAAACTTTTAAACGTTGGCTCACTTTTTGCCTAATCGGTCATAGTCGGTGGAATTCCGTTGAGTCAAAAGGAAAAAGAAAGATAGAAAACGATAAAGTATAAAATAGAAAGGGTGGAGTGACAGAGAAAAAGAAGAAAGAAAATAATGGAGAAAAAAAGGGTAAAAGATATAAGAAAAGAAGGAAGGAAAAGTGAATTAAACAATGACCAAAAAACATAAGATATATATATATATATATATATATATATATATATATATATATATATATATATATATATATATTACATAAAGATTTTGGATGTTTTTTAGGACATTGTTTGAATAAGGTATATATCATATTTTTGCTTGAAGGCAATTACAATGCATGTATCACATAAAATTCGAACTTAATGCCTGCTGAGGTCCCGGTTCGATTTTCTGTCAGAGGGAAGTGTGAGTATACATCGCTGATAAGACTTAATAAAGTCTGTACGATGTCTGCACACCGAGCGTCCTTTGCCAGGGATTACCACTAGTCAAGTTCGTTTTCTAGATAAAAAAAGTATCGAATCTTATGCGATGCATGCATTGTAATTGCCTTCAAGCAAAAATATTATATATATAATATATATATATATATATATATATATATATTATAATAATAATGATCATTTCTCCGGAAATTTGATCTTCAGTGACCGGAAAAATTACATTCCTATGTATTTAATAGTTTAAAACACCAGTTCCCGCATAAGCTGTCAGTGGGCGAGGGATAAGATTATCGGACTACCATGCGGTCAGTCTGAGTTCGACCCTACCCAAGTGCCTAACCACACTGAAGAGGCATGAAATGCCGAAACACGTGTCTGTGGATGATTTATTATAATATATATATATATATATATATATATATATATATATATATATATAATGGGTTGTTATATTTGTCACGACGTTTTATCCGCTGTGGTCTCCGTCCATTTAGTTCCTTTACTGTAACCCCCGAGAATTCCGAACTCTTCATTTGAAAACACGTTTTCATTCTGTCGACTATACCTACTGAAACCGTGATCCGGGAATTGAACTCAAAAACCTCCAAGTGGTAGTCTGCTAGAATATGACTACGTCTTAACCCTCTTACACAGTGTGGTCACTTAAACTATATTTTTGTGACACGAAAAAAGTTAAAAGTAATTGTCTGATGCGAGATACTCCCCAGCGCATGGACGCCGGAATGAGAACAGCCCCCCCCCCCATGTTAAAATAAAGGGTTAACTTTGGAATTCCCCGAAAGTTACCCAATATGACAAGAAGGTTCCTAAAGAAGGCCGAAGAGTACGGACGATTATCAACCACGATAACATAGCAGTTTGCAATGTGCAGAGAATTATAATAAACCCACTTCTCGAGATAGAAACAGACAGACAGACAGACAGACAGACCAGACACACACACACACACATACACACACACACATATATATATATATATGTACATATATATATTATCATAAAGGTACACCGGTAATAACCTACTCGAGTTTCACCATAAGGATCTTCAGGAACTTAACCATTGTGTTTACCATAAGGATCTTCAGAAACTAACCATTGTTGACCATTTTCACCGGTAAGTCACTTTTTCCACAAATACCATATTATAGTTATATATATATATATATGATTTGTATGAAAAAGTGACTTACCGGTGAAAATGGTCACAATGGTTAGTTGATACAAGATTCACAATGATAAGACAACGATATAACAAATATTAAAGTGCTCAATACATGAGTAGAGCAAATTTATTATTATTATAAATTATAGTATAATATATATTATAAGGTTATTACTGTGTACCATAATAATTAATAATAATAATAATAATAATAACAATATATTATATATATATATATATATATATATATATATATATATATATATATATATATATAAAAAGACAGAAATAGACTGTGATAGACAGATGGGTAGATCGAAAGGTTTGAACTGACAGACACATACATAGATATAACATTGATAGATAGATAGAAACAGACTGAGATAGAGAGACTGATAAACAGATACATATAATATTTACCAACCCCTTCTCACGAGCAGGATGTTAACACACGGTCAATTTCTTAAGCGGGGTTCAACAGGTTTTGAATTTCAGAGTTTTTCTTTCCTCGACCTACTATTTATCCCATAGCTAGGAGAGAGAGAGAGAGGAGAGAGAGGAGAGAGAGAGAGGAGAGGAGGGAGAGAGAGAGAGAGAGAGAGATGTGAGGAGTGATTCATACCTTTCCAAGGGTATTAGCGCAAAAGTGAAAATGCAATTACCACTCCAGGTTGAACTCGGGGCGGGGGACGAGTCCATTTCCCATGACTTTAACCATTACACCACGCGCTTCCTACAAAACAAACATATTATAGGTATAACATGATAGACAGATAGATTAGACAGATAGATAGAAACAAAATGAGACAGATAGAAATGGACTTGTTAAGGATAAACAGATAGTAGATGAACGTTATGAACTGACTGAAATAGACAGATACATACATAGATATGAACATCATAGATAGATAGATAGATAGATAGATAAAGAAACAGACTGAGTTAGAGATGACAAACAGATACATATATAGGGCAAACATGATAGACAGATAGATAAACAGAAACAAAATAATGAGACAGATTAGAAATGGCAACTGTTATAGATAAAGACAGATGGGTAAGATCGAGACGTATGAACTGACTGAGATAGACTGACAAACAAATACATACATAGATTATAACATAGATAGAAACACTGTGATAAACAGATGATGTAGATCGAAAAAATGTTGTATATAAAATAATGGGCAAAGCTGGCAGGTAGATCACGATCGATAGATAATAGTTGAAAAACAAAATGTAAAAATACAAACGAACTGCATATCCCGCATTATATCATGCATGTCGCGAATAATAGTCTTTCATTGTAGTTTTATCTCTTAATTTTTTCATGTCTTTACTTACTTATTCATTTCTTTTATTTTTTTTTTTATCTTTCTGACTTATTTTTCATCTTATTTTTATTTATTTTTTAAATTTATTTATTTATTTATTTATTTTATTCAATCAGCCATAGTAGCCAACTCGACTGATTCCGACACATTAGAGACAACGAATCCGCCCGAAAAAGGAATTTGTGAGGGAAACACGCTGTTACTGTTTCTATGATCATCTAGGGTCAGAGATAAACATCGAAGGGAGAAGGAGAGGGATGAGGAGTCTGTGAGAATAATGTGTGTGTGTGTAGGGGAAGGATTAGAGAAAACGGAAAGGAGGTGAGAGAGGAAGAGAGAGAGAGGAGAGGAGACAGATGAGAGAGAGAGAGACGGAGGAAGAAAAATGGAGGGAAAGAGAGGAGGGGTAGTGAGGGTGGTTGAGAGTTGATAGACAGAAGGGATGGACGCCAATTGTTATCATTACTGTAAAACGAACCTTTCAAAACAGATCGCGTCAGTGGAGAGAGCAGGAAAAAGACGGCTCCTCCTGACAAAACGATCTGGAGAGTTTGGTTGTGTATACGAAGGAAGG
>CM042150.1:100466371-100486371 GCA_023376005.1 Doryteuthis pealeii
AATTTGTTTATTGTGAAAACTGATTTTGTTTTTTTGCTTATATTTTTCACGTTTAATAAAGATTTTTAAAAATCCTCCTAAAAATACATTAAGATATACAAATAAGATATAATAAAATAGCACAATATATTCATTGCAAAATCAATGGAAAAGTACAGGAAAAATCATTCGAGTTGTTCATTCTGGCCACACACACAACACACACAACACATACACACACACATATATATATATATATATATATATATATATATATATATATATATTGTTTCATCATCACCCTCCAGTCTTATTAGTTGAATTGTTAAATAAAGAAGACAATACAGGGTGTGGCAAAAATTTGTCATGCATTTTTAACTGTCACTTGTGTGAGGCCAGAAAGATTGTTTTCTGCCTAGGTGGAAAGCGTCACAACTACCGTCAGCTGCCCTAAAAATGGCTAAGTGGTGCTTGCTCAAAAAACAACCCACGCTTAAGGCGTTTTCCCTAAATTTTTAATGTGAAAAATTGAACTGAAAATTCATTGTTAGCTGAGTTGGTTGCGTTCGGCTAGAAACCACAAGGTTCCTAGTTCGATACCGGTCCTCGCCAACTCAGCGTAAAGTAGCGCAAGGATCCGTGCGATAAAGTATGGAGCTGATGGTAGGTGTGGCGCTCCCACTCAGACGCCAAAACAATCGCCTTGGTCTAGCGCTATTGAAAAGGAGATAGACTCCCTCGCTGATTGGCTGATACCGACTTTAGGCCGCCCCGACGACTTTACTTACTTTACATATAAACTAGATTCTTTTATCTTTTAAAGATATAGGTTTTGTTTGTAAATTTTACCTGCTTTAAAAAGGACAGGATAGTGTTATGTTAATTTTTTTTTCAAATGGTTCTCTTATGCTTTTTACTGTCCTTTTTTATTTTTTCTCGTGGGAAGATCCTTCCGTAGGAGGAAGAGTTAGATTGGACATTTTTGTGATCTGTTTGATATTCTTTGATTAGACAATTTACCTGATTATCTTAAGCATTCACAGAATAGGCATTCTGAACATTTTTTACCATCCGAATATTTGCATTCTATCACTGAGACTAAATCTACTAGCCGAGACGCTTCATTTGCTGATAATTTCCCGTTTTCTATGAGTCTCAAGTACTCTGTGAGTGTTTTAGTTTATATTTCTCTCAATAGATGGTGTTTGGTATTGTTTAGTTAGATTTTCCTCCCACTTTCAATTCTGTATAATATATATATATATATATATATATATATATATATATATTATATATATGTACATGTAGAATTAAACAAAAGACACATCTCCTGTTTAACAATTTTATTTTTGATCTTTTCGAGTTTTCTGGCCAAGTTTTTAATGTTTGGGTGGATTTCGTGGATAAGTCCACCAAAGTTCAGGTCCCGAGTACTTTCGGCACTTCGAAGTGCCATCATCAGGGGTGATGTATTCCATTTTTTTAAAATTATATTAATGTGGAGGCTGGAAGGGGAAGAATTAATGAGAAAGGTGTTATAGGCATTTTAAAATGTGTGTACTGCATTGGAAATTAATTTTGTTTAAGGACGGTTTGTATTGTTTTATGTATAAAGCTTTTAGTATTTGGAGTATATATATATATATATATATATAATATATATATATATATATATGTGTTGTGGTGTGTGTGTGTGTGTGTGTGGTGTGTGTGTGTGATGCCCATACTTAAAATACAAACAGAACCGATAACAGAAGAAACCACTATTCTGAGATTTTGCTATCGAAACTGATAAAAAAAAAATAAAGAGCGATAGACCAGATATTGTGGTTAAGAACTAGAAAAGACAAAATGCCTTTTGATTGATATGTAAGTGACAACAGATAATAACATATCAGTCAAAGAAATATAAACAAGTAAATTCAAACGTCTGGAAATAAAGATTGAAAGAAATGTGGTAGCAATGGGAACAAGTTAGGTCCGTTTCTACGAGTGTATTGTCCTCAATAAAAACTGGTTCTTTCTTCTTCTTCTGGGCTGGTGAGCTGGAATAGAGATAGGGATGACTTTAGAGTAAGACCTTCATTATCGGGTTCACACTATTTTGTTGAGGGGAAATTTTCCCCGAGCAATTTGATAGGTGTTACCTCTCCAAAGGCTCAGAGTCAAAGAGGGTTAGGGCCTTTTTTGGCGCCAAGAATTTTTTTTGTTGTTTTTTTTGCTCATGCTCAAAGGGATCTTCCGTTCCGAAGCCTTCTGGGAGATTGTTATTTTTGTGTCTTTTATTAATTTTATTTTATTTTATTTTATTTTGTTTTACTTTTTTAAATTTATTTTTATTTGTTTTATTTTCATTTTTATTAATCCACACATACTTTAAAACTACCACCGAGCCGGGCATAATGGTGGGTGTTGGGTCTGATCAAGAAAGGGATAGATAAACACATTAACAAGATACGTGACAATCCCAGTCTATGTGAAATACTAAATCTACTAGCCCGAGACGCTTAATTCGCTGATAATTTCCCGTTTTCTTTGAGTCTCAAGTACTCTGTCAGTATTTTAGTTTATATTTGTCTCAATAGATGACCTTTAGGCACCCCTTTTGCTTTGATGATTCATAAGTACATTTTTTCATTTACGCCGTCAACATCTGGTTGTTTGTTAACAGACGATTTTTAGAGGTTTTTTTTTAAATTATGAAACCAACCCCTAACCCTAATCCCTAACAAACAACCGGATGTTGACGATGTAAATGAAAAAAATGTACTTATGAATCAGCAAAGCAAAAGGGGTGCCTAAAGGTTATATGGTCCTGAAATACAAACAATTGTATTTTACGGAACTGCTTGTCTCTTTAGTAAAGTGCTATCAATGTGAGTTGAAAAGTATCCACCAAAAAAAAATACATAAAATCTATGAATAATGGAGATTCGCTTCCGGTTTTTGTCTGTAACAAAAACTACGTCACTGCTTACGTCACACTGCCTAAAATCGTCATAAATAGAATACACTCAAAATTTGAGCATGCAATGTTAGACAGTCCTCATTAGTTTTTTAAACAAGTTTTAATAGATACATACCTGGTATTATCTATCTATATATAGTTTTTTTTTATTCTAATATATATTTAAAGTTATCAGAACTAAGTTTCCATTTCATTTTATTTCATTTTTTACTCCTTTAATAAATTTATTTTATTTTTTACTCCTTTAATAAATTTGATGATTTTACTTTGCTTATGATACCAACTCTCTGATATTAAATATTCAACTCCCCGTCCCGTCAGGCAATATTTATTTTACGTCGCCGAGAGGGCGTTTTTTATTTTGCTAGTGCATATAATAACCCAAAATCTGCAAACTTTTAAAGGCTCAAAGTATAGATTATTAATTCAATACAAAATCAATATTTCTAAGTCATGTGTGTTAACATACGCCCAGCCAAATAAAAACACTTTCTCCCCAATTTGGCTCTTATTATCTTCAGCCAACGTTAAAATGATGACTATTTTTCTTTTAGTTTTATCTAAGTTTGTTATTCCACTCCACGCAAGCAATTCTTGTTTATACAATTTGTAAGATTTGGACCTGCGTAAAGTGAGTGCGTGGGAGGAGTGATTTTTATAGCCATCTTCTATTACGTAAGTTTCAAAGATTAACATATTTTTTTTTCTTTTTTGGCTAAGAGTATGTTCAAAAATGGTAGCAGAGTGTAGTTCTTTATTTTTAATGGACAAAAGTTTTGGCGAGCGAGAAAAGAAAGAAAAAAAGGAAGGAATCACATTGGATGAAACTTAGAAGAAGAAGAAGAAGAAGAAGAAGAAGAAGAGTCAAACAAACAAGAGAGAGAGAGAGAGAGAGAGAGAGACATTAGGGTTAGAGTTAGTTTAATTGGAAAATAATGGGTAGATTAATTAACAGATTTAATTCATTCAGAGTGGTTCCCCTTTTTATGTTTGAGTTATAGGAAATAACCGAAAACAAGGCATACAAAAGTAACGATGTAAACGGGGAAAGCATGAAGAAAATTGACCAAGATCGACTAAAAGAAAACATTTCTGTGGCAAACTATTGTAATAGAGTCGGGAACAGAAGAGAAAGGAGAAATTATTAATGAACATGAAAAACCAATGACAAGGGAAGTAAGAAGAACCGGAAACAGCAATAGATGTTTAATCCCTAAGAGGATCCCTCAAGAAAATAACAAATTGTAAGTCACAAGGTCCTAATGGGATCTATAAATTCCGGTTCAGGTGATTCCCGTCGCTTTAAGACAAATTAACACAACAAATAACGCCAATGCATTCCCGAATGGATGACAAAATCATAAACTACCCAAATCTTTAAAGATACCCCCCCCCCGAAAAAAGGACCACCCCAAGCAACAACATATCGATAACTTGTCTTCCAATGATATGAAAAATCCCAAACGCACGAATAAAAGAAGAAATTTGTTATTCTTTTGAAAGCTGTGAACTTATAAAAATGTCAAATTACCTTTGGGGGTGTTTCAAGCATCAAATATCCAACGTGATAGTGACTAAAACATAAACTGTGTCCGAAGATCATAAAAACAAAACAGTTTTTTTTCCTTACCCTACAAAGAGAAAATATGACAAAAATAGGGGACCCTTATTCTTGTTAGGTAAATAATACAAACATGTAATTTTTTTTTATCAATTCAATTTAATTTTACGTTTGGGCCTTTAAGCGATACAAGACCATTGGGAATGTTTCCTTTTTAAAATTGGGTGAAATAAAATGGGACAAATAAAAACCTGCGATTAAACGACACCAGATAATCTGGATTTACATTTTTGTATTGCATTTTGAACAATTTGAACAAGAAATTTATTATTCTCTTGAAATCTATGACCTTATAAAAATGTCTAATTCAATTTGGGGGTATTTAAAGTATCAAAGATTGAACCTGATAGTGCCTGAAAAATAAACTGTGTCCGAAGATCGTAGATACAAAACAGTTTTTTCCCTTCTCTACAAATAGGAAATATGGTAAAAATAGGGGGTCCCTTATGAATATACATGGGTAGTGACAAAAAATCTAATTCTTCTTGTCACTTCTCTTGGGGTGGGTTGTCAGGCATCAAAGATTGAACCTGATAGTGCAATGGAGTGGTGCAACCAATTTCACTTTAATAAAGACGTTGTGAATAATCAGTGTGGTGATCATGATCGGATAAAGAGACTAAAGAAGGTATTAGTGGGAGTTGCAAAGTCGATTGAATATTGACGATTGTTTGTCAATATTGGAAGCTTAGTTTCACTTTTACAAGTAACGATGCAACAAAGAAAGATGAATGTTTTATAGTACACACACACACACACACACATATATTATATATATATATATATATATATATATATATATTCAAGTTTTGTTGAACTGCACAGACAATTCCTGTCGGACAAGTTTTTCATTGATCCGTTCCAATTTTCGGGCCATCTTTCTGGTGTTGGGGTGTAACTGGTATAACAGCCCCCAAAAGGTTTCAAAACGAGCGCTTTCGGCAATACAATTTGCCATCCTAGGTGTGAAACGATGGTATGATTCGTGTCTCGTTTTTAACGAGAACGAGTAGTAACAAGGAATTAGAAGTGGGAGGTAATAACCATTGGTAGTAGGAGGTTGTAGGAATGGTAGTGGTTCAATAAAACGTGTATAAAAGAAAAATACTGCCAAAATACACTTAACTATAATAATATATAATATATATATATATATATATTATATATATATATGTGTGTGTGTGTGTGTGTGTGTGTCCATGTACATATACATTCTAAGAAAGTTTTTTTTAATGACGTTGATACACTACAGATAGTAATATATGATCCCATAATCACGGATAATACAATGTTTCATCATCATGGCGAGCGAGTATCACGGATATCCATGACAATCTCTCGCCAACCATCTCTATTACATATTGCCTCCAATAGGTCCACTGCGCAGCATCCTGCATCCACGCAGAAATGGTCTATGTACGTCTTTGCTGGACGGACTACTCTGGCGTGCCAATGTTCAATATATATTTACCAACCCCTCCGCACGAGCAGGATGCGACACAAGATCAATTTATTAAGCGGAGTTTAACAGGTTTGAATTCAGAGTTTTCCTTCCTAGACCGGTTGCGTAACCAAGGTTAAAGTGCCCGATCTGCCCTACTATTTACCCATAGCTGGAAGGAGAGTAGGATTCATACCTTTCCCAAGGGTATTAGCGCTAAGTGAAAATGCAATTTCCACGTCCAAGATTTGAACTCGGGGCAACGAGTCCATTTCCCATAACTTTAACCATTACACCACACACTTTCATAAAAAAAACTAAGGACAGCTTAGGTTTAGCACAAAGCCGCAAGTATGGGGGCATCCAGTGAGGATCGAACTCTCTATTTAATAGCAATGGATCTGGGAGTCTAGCTGTCTAACCATTACACCACGAGAAATATGAAAAACTGGAATGTGGAGCAGCAAGAGAACCAAGCCTAATAAAAGTTAGAATAAAAAGAGGAATCTTCCAGGAAGACTCATTATCCACATGATTGTTAGTCACGCCGATGATATCGCTAAATTATAATCATTAGAAAATTCAGAGGATATAGAGTCACAAAATCGCAAGAAAAAAAAAACTACTTTATGTACGTAGATGATGTCAAACTTTTGTCAAAATGAAAATGATAGAAACACAAAAATAAACAGAATCTTCAGACAAGAAATTGGGATCAAATTTGGGTTGGCTGGTTGTTTTTTTTACGGCATGTCAACCCTTGGGTTATTTTATGCCAAAGAAGTTTTTTTTTATTATTTTATTCATTCTTGTTGGGTATTCAATTTTCAAACTCATATTTTAACATTTTTCATCAGCATCATGTCGCGCAATAAGTACGGATATCCATGACAATCTCTCAGCAATCTTCTCTATCATTCATTATCCCAGGAAGGTCATCTGCGCAGCATCCAGTATCTTCACATAGTTGGTCAATGTAGGTCCTTGGTGGGGCGGCCACACTAGTATGTCCGTGTGTTGGCTTCCACAGGAGAATGTCACTTATGAACTCGTCCTTGCTTCTCCAGCAGTGTCCAGCATGTCTTAAGTCATTTTTTATCTATTTAACCCATAGGTGGGTTCCTAACAGGTACTACCACTGCGGACCAGAGTAGACCTGGGAGTAAAGACGATGAAGAAGTACTCGACACACTCGAAACTATAAGGTTCACGCACCCCATGTGATCACCATTAGGTCCTCCCTGAGGAATGTGATCCTATATGATTCGCATACGTACCCCACTGATACAATATTGTCCATTGTACAAATGTGATACGTGTCACATACGCACTGGTGAGAGTGAGTATTCTTTGGTAAGAACTTTCTTTAGGGAGAGAGAGAGACTTTTTATGAAAGATATTAGAGAGAGATTAGACTTACTTACAGAGCTTCTTCCATGTCCACCGGCTTCTTCTGATTGTGCTTCTAGCTAAGGCTGATTTCGTCAAAATAAAAGGAATTACAAAAGACAAGACATCCATTTTGCGACTTGATCAAGTAATTTTAACTTCATCTATGTTCACTGCACGGGGAAGATCAGGGCCTTAGCCCGTCTTCACCCGTCGACGACCAGACTCAAAACTCCTTACTAACTTCGATCACCTCTCACTCCTCCTTTCTCCCTTCGCCACGTCAACATTCCAATCATCCAATCAAATCTATCCACGCGTATTTGCTGAATCAGTATTTAACTTTTCCAGAGCTCAAAATTGGAAAATAACAATTAGATGAACGTTTAACGTCATTTGTTGTATGTTCAAAATGTTGGATCACCTTCCCAACCCAGTCGTGCCTAACTTTGTGTTCTCGTTGTGCTAGTTTGCTACATTATTATTATTATTATTATTATTATTATTATTATTATTATTATTATTTTCACTCCTTTTGAGTTTTTCACATCAGTGTTAACTGATAGTATTTCACTGGAGGTTGAGTGCCAACTATTATTATTATTATTATTATTATTATTATTATTATTATTATATTATATTTACTCCTTTTGAGTTTTCACATCAGCATTAGCTGATGGTCTTTCACTGGAGTCTGAGTGACAGCAAGTCTCCTCAGGTCTCCAGGACTCTTCTGAGTATTCTGGCAGATTGCAACAGTGCAGTGTTCGAATGGTTTCAATCCTTCCTTTGATATCCAAACTTTCCAAGCCCTTTTCCAATCCTTTTGGGACTGTTCCAAGTGCAACAACTACAATTGGTATCACTTTTACTTTTATATTCCATAATGTTTTCAGTTCTCTGGCAAGGTCCAGATATTTGTCCATTTTTTCATTTTCCTTTAGCTTCACCCTGTGATCTGCTGGCACTGCAAAATCCACCAGTTGACAAGTTCTTTCTTTTTTGTTTATCAACACTAGGTTTGGTCTTCTTCCTGGGATAAGGTGTTATTATTATTATTATTATTATTATTATTATTATATTATTATTATTATTATTATTTCGACTTTTCGGACTGTTGGTCTCAACTTTATTGTTCTATACGCAACGTCATGCCCAGGACACGGCAACACCAGGTCTTATGACTAAAGCATAAAGACATTATAACGTGGCAAATAATCACCATCACAACTTATTTCCGTGTCTCTCATTTGGTTGGTAATAACTTGCTAATAAATGCTTTATGTCAGACGATACTACAATTACATACTAATAACGACCGATATATATATATATATATATATATATATATATATATATATATATAAGAAATCTAATGAGTCAGACGAACCTACTAAAAGTTTCGCTTAATGCTCTTTAGGGCTGAGATCTGATCGAGCCATCACGATAATTTACAAATACTACTATACACTACTATGATCACCCAAATGATTACTATTTTATATATACTAGCAAATATATGCACCCTCCGGGTGCAAGTATTTAAGTTTTAATGTAATAAAATATCATATTAAATTAGAAAGGCTAATGAAACTAAATAACAATGCAGATAAAAATTTTGAAACAGAGGGGGGTATAATCGAAATATAGAACAACTGAAACTTACTCTTCCATCACTCTCGTCTTTTATTGTTATTTTTTCTAATTTAAGTATTTAGCTAAAAGAGGAAGTAAAGAATAAAATGACACTTATTTTTTCTTGTTAATGGATTTTATTTAAGATTTATTGAAGAGATTTTTGCTTATATTCATTAGAATAAAACCAAACAGTTAGAAATCAATAATACTAAGCACATATTTATTAAATTCGATTTTTCTATATCAATATGCAAATTAAACTTCCCCTTCATACTGTAAACCGCTATTTTGTTGTATATATAAACATAATTGTATGCTGTTAGTATGTAGATATGGTCAACAGTGGCTTCGGCCTCTGGACCATTGATATAATTAACAGCGTCGATCCCAGGGGGCCATCCCCCCAGGCAACACCTGCCCCCTCGATTTAAAGGGGCAGGGCTGGGTTTATTGCCCAGTGCCTGAGGCGCCCCCTTGAGGGGGAATGCCGACGGGATCGACGCAATTTTTCACCTGCCACTCCATGAGCTTCGGTTTGTGGGTGGTCCCACGTTAATAGGGACTTTGTGCCTGACCCGTACAAGTGGGGTACGCGGTAAATACCATGTAGATATGGTTAACAGTATTAATAATGTAAAATAATTTTATTAATAATAGAGGTTAAAATAAAAATAAAATCATTGAGAATGTGATGTCAATAACTATTGTAACTTGAGTAGTGATATAGTTTCGGTTACAGACAAAAAAGCACACAATCTCCATTATAATAAGATTTGTGCGTGTTTTCTTTTCTGTGTTTATATATATATATATATATATATATATATATATATAATATATATATAGAGAGAGAGAGAGAGAGAGAGAGAGAGAGTGAAATTTATCATTCAAAATTCTTTCTACTATACATGACTATCACATTATGACCACCCAAATGTATTGCCAATGATTACTGTTTTATATATATATTTGCGTATGTTTTTTTTCTGTGATATATATATATATATATATATATAATATATATATATATATATATATATATGTAGAATTTTGAATGCCAAATTTCACTAAAAGTAGACCTTTTAATTCTGTCAGGATTATCACAAAATAATCTTCTTATCGTCCATTTTCATTTATTTTGGCTCCATGATCAACAAAGATTAGACAATATTAAATGTATTTTTTCTCTCATTCGAATTGGCCCATAAAATATACTTATTATCGAATTATTAAATAGAAAATTGACTCCAATTTTTGTTCCTGATACAAATCTATTGACGTCAATGAATTGGCGTGACCCTCCAAATCGATCGTTTGACTGACTAAAAAATACACACATCATTTTTACGTTTACTTTTGTTTTTATTAAAATTTGCTTCTTTTTTTAAAATTCTTTTTTTAATTGCATTTTATGGACTCATAGTTAGAAAATATCATTCGATATTTCCTGAACGACTCTTATTTCAATCTCTTTGTTATAAATGCATTTGGGTGGGAGTGGAGGAATTGGGAAATTTTTAGTCAATAAGTAAGTCACAACTTAATGATGAAATCAGCATTTATTTTACACAGTGAATATTTATTTTTCAATATCATTTGATTCCTTGTCATCATCATCATCAAGTCGCGCAAGCAGCACGGATATCCATGACAATCTCTCGCTAACCTTCCCTATCACTTATTGCCCCTGGGAGGTCTTCTGCGCAGCAACCAGCATCCTCACATAGTTGCCTATGTGTTGGTTTCCACATGAGAACGTCGCTTATGAGCTCGTCTTTGCTTCTCCAGCAGTGTCCTGCATGCCCAGTCCGTCTCACTCGGATGGTCATACCCATCCCTGAAAATAAAATCTTCCTCTTTCTTGAATGTCTGAAGGAACAAAAATTGTGTTCTCTTCAAGGTATCAGCCATTCTGTGGCATGACCTTTGCTTGTTCTGTTTTTATTCATTCTCTCTCTTTCTCTCTCACACACACACACACACACACACACACACACACACACACATACATACATACATACACTATCTCTCTTGTGTGCTCTCTACTTATCACACACACAGACACATACACACACACACTATCTCTCTTGCTCGCTCTATCTATCACACATACACACACACTATCTCTCTTGTGCGTTCTCTATTTATGACACACACACACACACACACACACACACACACACACACACACACACACACACACACACTATCTCTCTTGCGCGCTCTCTATCTATCACACACTTACACACTCTCTCTCTCTCTCTCTCTCTCTCTCTCTCTCTCTCTCTCTCACACACACACACACACACACACACACTCTCTCTCTCTCTCTCTCTCTCTCACACACACACACTCTCTACCTTGTTTTTTTTCTTTGTGTATACTTGAGGAATTCAAATGTTTACTTTCAATATGGAACTGGCCAATAATAAAGTGGTGATAAGAAGGTTTCTCCAGGAAAACCTTATCAGGACTTGTTTACTTTTTATCTGCGAATTGGTTCTACAAAGGTCACTGGGTCATATATATATATATATATATATATATATATATATATATATTAATACGTTTATTTTTTCAGAATTCATATTGCTTCCTCTGTTATTCTTTTGATATTATCTCTTCTTGCTGACATTCCCCATCACTCGTCATCGGAAGCCATTCCTAAATTTCAACCCTTACGACTTTCTCTCAGCGCATGCGCACGCTTTACAATGAACTTCATCTTTCAACAAAAACTATTTGAACTACTGTTGCTTCTTATACCGCTCAGAAGACAACGAGGGAACGACGGGTAATTTCTTTTTTTTAAAGGGAATATAATCTTGCTTTCATTTTATCCTTCACTGTTTGGTAGCCTCTTTTTTAAATTGTTTATTGTTTATCACAACGAGGGGGGGGGAGATAGGTGTAATTTCAAATCTGAGTTGGGGAAAAATGAAAGAAAAAAACGCGGGTTGAGGTTCAGTTATTTTAGTTTATTCCTTATTATTTGTTAATTTCTTTTGCCGATAACGATGTTGAATCAATGTCACGTATTTATTCAGATTTTGATAGCTGTTAATAATGGAGATTCGCTTCCGGTTTTTATCTGCAACAAAAACTACGTCACTGCTTACACTACTATACCCGTCCTAAATCGTCATAGCATAGAATAAACACACTCAAAATTTGAGCATGCAACATTAGACAGTCCTCATTGTTTTTAAAACAAGTTTTAATAGATACATCCCCGGTATCATATATTTATATATAAGTAAGTAAAGTCGACGGGGCGGCCTAAAGTCGGTATCAGCCAGTCAACGAGGGAGACTATCCTCTTTTCAATAGCGCTAGACCAAGGAGATTGATTTCTTTTAGCATCTGAGGTGGAGCGCCACACCTACCATCAGCTCCTTACTTTACCGCACAGATCCCTGTGCTACTCATACGCTGAGTTGGCGAGGACCGGTATCGAACTAGGAACCTTGTGGTTTCTAGCCGAACGCTCTACCGACTGAGCTAACCCGGCCCCTTATTCATATATAGTTTGTTTTATTTTAATAGTTATTCAAAGTTAATAGAACTTAGTTTCGATTTCAAATTGTTTATTTTTTACTCCTTTAATAAATTTGATGATTTCATGATTTCAAACTCTCCGACATTTAATTTTTAACTTCCACCTCCTCAAGCAATATCTTTCAAAAAATTATTTTTACATCGCCTGGAGGGCGTTTTTCATTTTGCTAGTGATTAGAATTTAATAAAACAGTCACGCTTGCTTTATGATTCCAGTATTTTGTTATAATGCGAAAATTTCCTTTCTAGCTTTCTGAAGATTTGGCGCGAAGCCAGCTATTTGGCAATCAATCATTGCCAAAAGAAAAGAAATATTTCTCATTTAATATCTTAAAAAAAACAAAAGATGAAGAGAAAGGAGAATTGAAGAAGAGAGATGAGAAGAAATGACAGGATGTGTTAAAAAAGAATAAGAGAGAATGGAATTATCAGAGAGATGAGAAATAGACAGAGAGTGGGGACAGAGAAATGGGGATAGAGAGATAGAAGGGTGAGGGGAGAGGAGAAATGAAGAGAGGGAGAGAGAGATAGAAGGGAGAGAGGGGGAGAGAGAAATGGGGGTAGAGAGATAGAGGGAGAGAGAAATGGAGGTAGAGAGATAGAAGGGAGAGAGGGGAAGAGAGAGAAATGAAGAGGGGAGAGAGAGATAGAAGGGAGAGAGGGAGAGAGAAATGGGGAGAGAGAATAGAAGGGATAGAGGGGGAGAAATGGGGGTAAAGATATAGAAGGGAGAGAGAGAGGGGGGAGAGATCGAAGGGGGAGAGAGAGAAATGAAGAGAGGGAGAGAGAGAAGGAGGAAGAGAGGGGAGAGAGAAATGGGGGTAGAGAGATAGAAGGGAGAGAGAGGGGAGAGAGAATGGGGGTAAAGAGATAGGAGGGAGAGAGAGGGGGGAGAGAAGGAAGTTTTATGCAAAATAGGTAAATGTCTTAAGAAAAATGTGTTAGATAAAAAAAAATTACGAAATATTTTTCTGAATATTGATAAAACTTAGTCTGACACAGGGCCACTGTTTCTAGCGGATTCATCTTGCAGGCTGTACCTCCCCATATAGTTGTCAGTGTTCGAGTTCCAGTAAAGATTAACATCTATAACAAATTGTTGTTTTAATATTCGATACAAATAAATCTTTTCTTACTTTTCGATAGTAGATATGGAGGTATGAAGATTGTTATTCTCTTGTCTTCCACCAGAATCGCGATCTTCCAATTTATTTAGTTTGAAATAAAATACAGTAAATATATCAATAAAAAAAGAAACAAATAGATCATTTTTGGAAAGAAACGAAGATATGAACTGGTTTCATAATTATGATAGAAATAATTGGAAGAGAGAAAGACAGATACAGACAGAGAGAGAGGGAGACAGAGAAAGAGAGGGAACAGAGGAAAGAGAGAAGGACAGAGAAAAGAGAAGGGGGACAGAGAAAGAGGAGAGGGGGCAGAGAAAGAGATAGGAAGATAGAAACCGAGGGGACAGAGAAACAGAGGGGGCAGAAAAACAGAGAAGAGAGGAGACAGAAAGAGAGAAGGGGGGGAACAGAAAGAGAGAGAGTGGGACACAGAAAGAATGAGGGAACAGAGAGAAGGGACAGAGAGAGGGGACAGAGAAACAGAGAGAGGGGGTACAGAGAAACAGAGAGAGGGTACAGAGAAAGGAAAGAGGGGGTACAGAGAAAGAGAGAGCAGAAGAAAGAGAGAGAGGGGGTACAGAGAGAGTAGAGAGAGAGGGACAGAGAAAGAGAGCGAAGGACAGAGAAAGAGAGAGAGAGTGGGACAGAGAAAGAGAGAGAGACAGAGAAAGCAGAAGAGAGAGAGAGACCAGAAAAGAGAGGGAAGAGACAGAGAAAAGGAGGGAAGAGACAGAGAAAGAGAGGGGGACATAGAAAGAGAGAGAGGGGAACAGAGAAAGAGAGTGAGGGAGACAGAGACAGAGAGAGAGACAGACAGACAGAGAGATGCAAATTGTGGATTACGTTTAACAGAATATCTGTTAGCTATTGATGGGAGTACGGTCGGTTTTGGATGGTTAGTGTAGAAAATAGACTTGAATTCAAATCAGGAAAAAATTATTTGAATTCAGGCCTTCGCCGTTAGAGATTGACTGACAACCCTTAACCTTAACTCCGACCTTCTTCTCTGGTTTGGGTGCAACCGTGATAAAGGCTTTTAGTTTAGGCAGTCTACTGTTAGTCGTCATGATGTAAAGACACAGTTAAGTAGACTCTCACGCATGGTTATTGGTTGCAAGTCTTAAAAAATAATTATGTGATTCATAGAAGAAATGTTTTGTGTTGTTAATCAAAAGCAAACCAACAACGCATAGCCATCTTAAGATTAAGAAAAAGTAGAACCAGAGAAACAGCCAAGAAGGAAGAAGATTGAATCGGCCGTCATATACAGAAGTAGAAGAACTACTGGTGGTAATATCTCTGAATGTTTGAGATGAGGCTTGATGATTACTATTATCTGTTAATTATTATTGGACACATGGCCTAGTGGATAAAGGAATTAGGTTAAGACAGTTCTAAGTGACAGTTATCTCAAGAATACAGGTTCAATCCTGATCAAGGGCAGCAGTAACACCAGCTATGGTTAGCGGGATGAGAACAGGATACCCTCGTGGACTGAATAAAGGGTTAGATTCAAAGTTCCGTGATGGCTCCTGATTACGACAAGAAGGTTCCTGATTACGACAAGAAGGTTCCTGTACGACAAGAAGGTTCCGTGTCCATCAGGAAATACCTGAAGAAGCCCGGAAGGCATATCGGCCGGAACGTTGTACAGATAACAATGAAGATGAGAACAATAGTCCGAATAACGCAGATAATAGTACTGATAGTTACACAAACAATAATAATAATAAGACGGCTATATATTCCTATCAAATATAATTATTTCTATTTAAAATGGTCATTTGTTTGCATTCAGTTATACGGTTTCAAGTAACAAGTTAGTAAATAATTATATGGTTTCAAGTAACAATTCTTAATACAAACAATTCGCTAACAGTCAAGTCACGTTGAAATCATGGGTTCCCGCTAGATCACCGAAGTTAAGCAGCGATGAGTCAATACTGTTGTTCTGTACACTCCACTGAGCTCAAAGACTGGTACCTTACCATCAAATGGAATTAAATGTCATACTGTTTTTTTTTGGGGGGGGGTCCCCTTTTTTGTTTGTTTTTCTATGAAGAGGATATTGTTAGTGTATTCTAAGTAGCGGCGACGGGGCGTAAAAGATTGTGTGGGAGAGGAAAGGGATACATAGAATGAACCATAAAGCACGTGTATGAAAGAGAAAATTGAAAGAAGAAGAAGAAGAAGAAGAAGAAGAAGAAGAAGAAGAAGAAGAAGAAGAAAGAAGAAGAAAATAGTAGAAGAAAAAAAGAAAAAAAAAGAAGAAAAAAAAAAAAGAAGAAGCAAGAAAAAAAGAGAAGAAAAGAAGAAGAAGAAGAAGAAGAAGAAGAAGAAGAAGAAGAAGAAGAAGAAGAAGAAGAAGAAGAAGAAAAAAGAAGAAGAAAAAGAAAAAAGAAAAAGTAGAAGAAAAGTAGAAGAAAAAAGAAGAAAAGAAAAGAACAAAAAAGAAAAGAGAAAAAAAAGAAAAAGAAAAAGTTGAAGAAAAAAAAAGAAGAAGAAGAAGAAGAAGAAGAAGAAGAAGAAGAAGAAGAAGAAGAAGAAAGTTGTCACAATGAATGAGAGAAAAGAAAATAAGAATGAAATGTGATCTAAAATAGTTACGGTTGAATTGTCATAAACGTCGGCGTTCGTCTAAGCCTCGAAAATCTGGAAGAAAAGAGAAAGAAGAAGAAAAAAAGAGAGAAAAAAAAGGGCGAACCTTTCCATTCATTTCGATAGTGTGGAAGAGAATTCTGCCCGTTCAAAATACATTAACTCTCAAACTACTTGTTGTCCGTTATTTTCCCGCGCATTTGATTAGCATCGGACGCCTTTCCGTCCGGGACAATCTACAAAGCCTTGTGGAGAAATTAAACACGCTCCACTTGACACGGAATAATCTTTAGTGCAAAAATAAGATCATTATTCACTTGTAATGATTGAGACCTTTTTTATTCCCTGTAGAAATTGCAAGCTTATATGACTTAATAACATCAGATTGATGCATTTTTTATGCCTTATTATTACGGAAATATTGTGACAAGGCAATGACAGCCATTCATTTATCTTTATTGTTTTTATAGGAATATATCGTCGTCTCCGCCGCCATTAGAGTCGACCACGTAAAATGTGTTATCGAAAAATATTCAACACTTGGTGGGGTTTTATTTTTCTCTCATCCGACCAACCAAAACTATTTAATGGCCCGTGTCTATTCCTTTCCACCCCCCAAACATCTACACCATTATTGTTACCAAAGTTGGGGCAAATGACAGATGGAATTGCCAAAGTTTAATTGAACTCTTATAATTGGCAGATTTTTCTTACTCAGAAAAATGTCAAGGTGCAGAACCAAAAAATTCTGGAGCTCAATCGCAGATTTTTTTTTTTTTTTTTAGGTTTACTGTAAAGAATTCTTTCATAAAACGTTTTGGAAGAATGTACTGACCAAAAAAAAAAAACGAATCGGTATTGGCAAATTGAGTTCGAATTCAAACTGTGTCAAATTGTATTAACAGAAATAGTCCCTTGGGGAAGCTGCCCGTGAACCGCATCTCCGGGACTACTTTGTAGTTACTACGCGACCTGTTTGTTGACGAGCAACTCGTTTTCCCTTTGTCTTTATTTTTATTTGTACATTCAGTTGCGGACAATAAATATTCATATGCGCACGTGTTTATATATTATCTCCCAAAATTACGTCTCATAGTGTTCTTATTTTTACTAACCTTACGAGTCAGTCAAATCCGTTGATATCAACAAACTGAGCCTATTATTCATAGTTCAAATAACGCTAATACTCTTGGGAAAAGGTATGAATCCAACTATTCTCCCGTCAGTCTCTCGTTACAAAATGTATACGTGTTAGTGTATCCATGGATGCATTAATGCATTATAACGTAATATATAATATTATATAGTTCGTAACAAACTAATACCCATTATTCTTATACACATATTCGGCAAATATTTTTGTAATATTCAGGTTTTAATTGTCAACATAAAATAAGTAGGCATGTTCGACCACAAACAAATTATCAGTCATATGGAAATCCGATCTCACCGACAAGTTAAAGCGACAATTCTTCCAGGATGTGTTTATATCGGTACTGCTGTATGGCTGCACCACTTGGACCCTAACGAAGCGCCTTGAGAATAAGCTGGATGGGAGCTGCACAAGAATACTGCGTGCGGTCTTGAATAAGTCGTGGAAACAGCACTCCACAAGGAAGCAGGTGTATGGCCACCAGCCCACAATCTCACAAACCATCCGAGTGAGACGGACTAGGCATGCAGGACACTGCTGGAGAAGCAAGGATGAGCTCATAAGCGACGTTCTCCAGTGGAAGCCAACACATGGACATGCTAATGTGGGCCGCCCAGCAAGGATATACATTGACTAACTATGCGAGGATGCTGGTTGCTGCACAGAAAACCTCCCAGGAGCAATGAATGATAGGGAAGGCTGGCGAGAGATTGTCATGGATATCCGTGCTGCTTGCGTGACATGATGATGATGATGATGATGATGATGTCAGCAAATAAGTCTCTTACCAATTTGGATTTTGTTCTAAATTCCGCCAAACACAATATTCACATCTTCCGTGAACGTGACAGATTTTCAAATTTATCGGAATTATTGATTTACATCATTTTATGGAAATATACAAATCTTTGTTGAAAGAAAAGAAAGGATGCTTTTTTATTATCATTATTATTATTTAACCGGATAAATCACGTGACCTGAACTGAATGTAAATAAATCATAATAATTGAAATTGGTTACAAATCCCCCACCCCACCCCACACACACCCCGAAGAAATGTTTTGTTTCGCAATTCGTTCTTCAACTGAAAAAAAAAACTTAAAATACGATGAACTGTAAAATTGAGATGATCGATGGAATTGGACTGAAAAGTTTTGAGCATTAATAAAAAAAATATAGTAAACAAGTGTTTGCAATAGAGAAACCATACACACACACATATCATTGATACTGAGACTAAAAGACTAACACGATTTGACACCCAACTTATATTCTATACAGACATAATATTTATACGAACATATACTTATCTATCTTTTAGTCATACAACCATGCGACACACAGACAGACAGACACACACACACATGTGTTTGTTTGTGTGTGTGTTTGTTTGTGTATGTGTGTGTGTGTGTGTGTGTTGTGTGTGTGTGTGTGTGTGCTATGAATTAGAGAGAGATATAAAATAGTCATATGATTGTTATGTCTGAATCCTTAGAAGATTAGGCTACGAAAACGAATAAAGTTTTAAAAAATGCCAAGAAAAGCTGAATTGTACCTTATCAAAAATAGAAAAACCATCCTAAAAAAATATATTCTATGGAATTATCTTTTAAACATGTAAGAATCCTTTAGCTGAGACCTCATTAACAAAATAATTTAGGTGGGGGTGGGGGATGTATGGCAACAAAACAATAATAAAAAAACATGTTTAGAATTTTGAGGAAAAATGTCTTTAAAGAAACGTTATCTACGTGATATCTACGGGGGCAATAATTAGAAAATAAAGTTGTGCTGAAGAAGCAAGAACGAAATCATAAGTGACGTTCTTCTGTGGGCTTCTACACATGGTCATACCAGTGTGTGCCGACCAGCAAAGACACATTCCGATTTCCTCCATGTGGTTACTGGATGCCGCGCAGAAGACCTACCAGGAGTGATGACCTGTAGGGACGGGTAGTGTGTGTGTATGAGAGAGAGAGGTGAGAGAGAGAGGGGAAGAGAGAGGAGAGAGGGGAGTGAGCGGAGAGGGGGAGAGAGCGGAGAGGGGGAGAGAGAGGGAAAGAGAGGTGGGGTCATATGAATCCGTGCTACGTGATGATGATGAAAACCTTGAAAGTAAATTTGCTCGTAAGAAAGTGAGGAAACAGAAAATTTAATTGTTTTGTTTTTTTGTGTGTGGAGGGTGGACTGGAACTAACAAAAAAATGCTGAACTTGCACAAAGGTGTCAAAATTAAGGTGACCCAGAAAAAAACAGAACCCACACATTTTATAATAAAACTGTTAATTTTAACTATGGGGTCTAGGGTTAGGGTTTAGGGTTAGGGTTGGGCTTAGGGTTAGGGTTAGGGTTGGGGTTAAGGGTTAGTTTAATGGGAAAATGAATAAATAATTTGGGTTCTGTTTTTTCTGGGTCACCCTGTATACCGGTGACCCAGAAAAAACAAAACCCACAAATTTTGTAATAAAACTGTTGATTTTAACTAAGGGGCTTTAGGGTTAGTGTTAGGGGTTAGGCTTAGGTTT
>CM042150.1:100488871-100521371 GCA_023376005.1 Doryteuthis pealeii
GTGTGAGAGAGAGAGAGAGAGAGAGAAAGATATAACGAAAAAACTATAACAATAGTTAGTTTGACTAAGCTAACTATATAGACCGGTGGTTCTCAACAGGGGTCCATATGCCCACCCCCGGGACCGTATAACATTTTTTGGGACCCAGGCAAGAAAAATGTATTTAACTATAGAAATTGCAATGGGATTTTTAAACAACGAATGGCTATAGGGGGTCCACCAGAGTAAAATATGATTAAAAGGGGGTCAATAGGTAAAACAAAAGGTTGAGAACCATTGATATATACAGAAAAATGGTGTGAGAGACAGACTGACAGAAAAAGACATCGAGAGAAAGAGAAATACAGAAAGAGAGAGAGGGGGGGTTGTGAGAAAGGGAGAGTCAGACAAACGGAAAAAGTCAGTGAGGAAAAGAGAGAGACAGCAAGAGAAAGAAAGATCGAGAAAGACAGAGAGAGAAATAGAAAGAGAGAGAAAAAACAGTGAGAGAAAAAGACAGTGAGAGAAAGAGAAAAAAAAAAGAAAAAGACATCGAGAGAAAGAGAAATACAGAAAGAGAGAGAGGGGGTTGTGAGAAAGGGAGAGTCAGACCAACGGAAAAAAAACAGTGAGGAAAAGAGAGACAGAAACAATGACAGTGAAAGAAAAAGACAGCGAGAGAAAGAGAGAGAGAAAAAGACAGCGAGAGAAATAAAGAGAGAGAAAAAAGACAGTGAGAGAAATAGAAAGAGAGAGAAAAGACAGTGAGAATAGAGAGAGAAAAAGACAGTGAGAGAAATAGAAAGAGAGAGAAAAAGACAGTGAGAGAAATAGAAAGAGAGAGAAAAAGACAGTGAGAGAAATAGAAAGAGAGAGAAAAAGACAGTGAGAGAAATAGAAAGAGAGAGAAAACATACATTGAGAGAAAGACAAACAGAGAAAAGACAGTGAAGGAAAGAGAGAGGGGGAGGGAGGGAGAGAGAAAGAAGACATTGAGAGAAAGAGAGAGACACACACACAGAAAAAAGACAGTGAGTTCGATCCTCGCTCGATGCCTCATTCTTACAACTTTACGTCATATTTTACCCGTAGCGCACGTGTTTTGTAAATATCACATAAGTGATAGATTAATAGACCAAAAATATCTTTATTTAATAGACAAATATCTTTCTGTTGATTTTTAGGGGGGGGGGTATTTCAAAACATCTTAAAAGTATTCTATCTTATTTTGTTCATTAATTTCCTTTTCGTTCATTTTTCATATTTTTTGTAGAACCGAACTTCATTGGTGTACTATTTCTCTGAATGTTGGAGATGAGGCTTGATGGTTAGTATTATCTGCGTTATTCCGACTATTATCCTCATCTTTATTGTTATCTGTACAAAGTTTCGGCCGATATACCCTCCGGTCTTCTTCAGGTATTTCTTGTCGGACCCGGGAAAAATAGTTAACACAACTTCTACCCCAGATATGGTTAGCGGAGTGAGAACAGGATACCCCCGTGGATTGAATAAAGGGTTAAGTTCAAAGTTCTGTGATGGCTCCCGATTACGACAAGAAAGTTTCCGAGTTCGAAAAGAAGGTTCCCGAGTCCGAAAAGAAGGTTTCCCAAGTCCGAGAAGGTTCCAGAGGTCCCGAGTCTGACAAGAAATACCTGAAGAAGGCCGGAGGGTATATCGGCCGAAACGTTGTACAAATAACAATAAAGATGAGGACAATAGTCCGAATAACGCAGATAATAGTATTCATTGTTGTAATTCAATATATTGCCCGGCTCAGTATTTACGAACAGGTCTTTGGAGTTATCTGCCCTTTAGTAGCTAATTCTTGTTTGTTGGAAATCTTCGCAGAGTTCATGTTGGAATATTTTGGCATATAGTTATTTATTAAGCTAAGCTTAGATGTGGCACAAGACCAGAAGTATGGGGCGCCCAGTGAGAATCGAACTCACTAACAATGGTCTGCGAATCTAGCTAGCTAACCATTACACCACGTTAGGTATCCATATTTGGCATATAGTTATTTACTAAGCTTAGCTTAAATGTGGCACAAGGCCAGAAGTAATGAGCACTCAGTTAGAATTGAACTCACTAACAATGGTCTGCGAATCTAGCTCGCTAACCATTACACCACGTGAGGTGTCCCTCATATTTGGCATATAGTTATTTACTATGCGTAGCTTCGATGCGACACAAGGCCAGAATTATGGGACGCTCAGTGAGAATCGAACTCACTAACAATGGTCTGCTACTCGAGCTTGCTAACCATTACACCACGTGAGGTGTCCCCCATATTTGGCATATAGTTATTTACTAAGCAAAGCTTAGATATGGCACAAGGCCAGAAGTGTGGGGCACCCAGTGAGAATCGAACTCACAAACAATGGTCTGCTAATCTAGCTGGCTAACCATTACACCAAATGAGGTGCCCCTTAATTATTTACTAAGCTTAGCTTAGATATGGCACAAGGCCAGAAATATGGGGCACCCAGTGAGAATCGAACTCACTAACAATGGTCTGCTACTCGAGCTTGCTAACCATTACACCACGTGAGGTGTCCCCCATATTTGGCATATAGTTATTTACTAAGCTTTGCTTAGATGCGGCACAAGGCCAGAAGTATGGGGCTCCCAATGAGAATCGAACTCACTAACAATGGTTTGCGAAGCGAGCTTGCTAACCATTACACCACGTGAGGTGTCCCCCATATTTGGCATATAGTTATTTACTAAGCTTAGCTTAGATGTGACACAAGGCCAGAAGTATGGGGCACCCAGCGAGAATCGAACTCACAGTTATTTACTAAGCTTAGCTTAGATATGGCACAAGGCCAGAAGTATGGGGCTCCCAATGAGAATCGAACTCACTAACAATGGTTTGCGAAGCGAGCTTGCTAACCATTACACCACGTGAGGTGTCCCCCATATTTGGCATATACGGTGTGCTCTAATTCCCCACCTGGATGTATAGACTAGCCTAAGTCACGTGGTTTATTACTTCGCCAATCACCAACCATAGTCCGTGACTGATAAACTACTTAAACTCCCACACTGGTCATAATTCTAATTGCACTTATTGAGGAGGGACTTCAGACGATTACCAATACTCAGGACTCTTTACCATGGATCCAATTCCACTGGACAAGCGCTCTGGCTTAAGGCCTACAGGATGGCCCAAAAGATTGTAACAGTTCAAATGTTAAATGCTGTTGTTTACATTTCGCATAGTGATGATAATTGGATTCAGGGAAGTGCACATGACACAATAAAAGGAAATATATATTTTAAAAGAAACATCATTTATTACTTTAAATACCGAAAATTCAATTAAAATCCGATAAGTCAATTTCTGATGAATTGATAAAAGAAACAAAAAATTAACGATGATTTTTTTTTTGTTTTTGTTTTTTTGTACCTGCCTATTAAATACTACTAAGGTTGATGATTTTATAAGTTAACAGATATATTCATTTGTTAATGAATTCTTTTAGCCCCAATTTCCGTTGATATAATTTCATCTGAATTCGACCTTCAATTTATTGTGCAATACAGTCTAAAGTTAAATTTCCCTGAATTTCAAGAAATCCACAATAAAACCTGATGAACTGTTTGCGAAAGTCTTCTCATATTTGTATCAGTCGCTAATTTTTGTTGTTATTTTTACTGACTGCCAAGAAAATATTCTAAAAGTAATTTAGCCCAAAATATAAAAATATCTTAATAAATTAAATTGTTCTTTTCTCCCTAATAACCTGATTATCACAGCCAATATATAAAACTTGATTTTCTTGGCAAATGAAAACACTTAAATAGAAATAGATCATTTCGGACTATAAGTTATTTTTCATGGAAAAATTTCAGAGAAAATCTAATTTTTTTTTATTGTATTATTTACGTTTTACTTTAGGTTTATATGTAGACCAAAATGTAGAAAAATAAAATAGTTCAACTCTGGTGACCCAGGTGGAGCTAGCCGACGAGTCGGGGGTTGCAAAAAGAATAATCTTATGTGACTCACTCCTGCCTGGGGTCTGGTAACATTGATGTAGAACCTTCTGTAACCGTTGCTGAATCAAAGGGAGCAAAGGTAGTAGTTGGTCTTGAAGGACCACTCTCACTTGATCAGCGGTAGCACAGAAGTAACTAGTCGTAGTAATAGCAGTAAGTAGTAGAAGTCATTAATATATACCCGAAGAAAGATGTGTGTTTTATAACAGTTTTTCACCATCGTTAGATAATTTGATGATTTGAATAGTTGGTTTTACTATTGGATATTTGATGGGAGAATCTAATCCAAGTAAGTGGTTGCTGAACGGGGAGCAAAGCTAGAAGTTGGTCTTGAAGGACCACTCTCACTTGATCAGCGGTAGCACAGAAGTAACTAGTCATAGTAATAGCAGTAAGTAGTAGAAGTCATTAATATATACCCCGAAGAAAGATGTGTGTTCTATAACAGTTTTTCACCATCGTTAGATAATTTGATGATTTGAATAGTTGGTTTTACTATTGCATATTTGATGGGAGAATCTAATCCAAGTAAGTGGTTGCTGAAAGGGGAGCAAAGGTAGTAGTTGGTCTTGAAGGACCACTCTCACTTGATCAGCGGTAGCACAGAAGTAACTAGTCGTAGTAATAGCAGTAAGTAGTAGAAGTCATTAATATATACCCCGAAGAAAGATGTGTGTTTTATAACAGTTTTTCACCATTGTTAGATAATTTGATGATTTGAATAGTTGGTTTTACTATTGCATATTTGATGGGAGAATCTAATCCAAGTAAGTGGTTGCTGAACGGGGAGCAAAGGTAGTAGTTGGTCTTGAAGGACCACTCTCACTTGATCAGCGGTAGCACAGAAGTAACTAGTCGTAGTAATAGCAGTAAGTAGTAGAAGTCATTAATATATACCCCGAAGAAAGATGTGTGTTTTATAACAGTTTTTCACCATTGTTAGATAATTTGATGATTTGAATAGTTGGTTTTACTATTGCATATTTGATGGGAGAATCTAATCCAAGTAAGTGGTTGCTGAAAGGGGAGCAAAGGTAGTAGTTGGTCTTGAAGGACCACTCTCACTTGATCAGCGGTAGCACAGAAGTAACTAGTCGTAGTAATAGCAGTAAGTAGTAGAAGTCATTAATATATACCCCGAAGAAAGATGTGTGTTTTATAACAGTTTTTCACCATCGTTAGATAATTTGATGATTTGAATAGTTGGTTTTACTATTGAATTTTTGATGGGAGAATCTAATCCAAGTAAGTGGTTGCTGAACGGGGAGCAAAGGTATTAGTTGGTCTTGAAGGACCACTCTCACTTGATCAGCGGTAGCACAGAAGTAACTAGCCGTAGTAATAGCAGTAAGTAGTAGAAGTCATTAATATATACCCCGAAGAAAGATGTGTGTTTTATAACAGTTTTTCACCATCGTTAGATAATTTGATGATTTGAATAGTTGGTTTTACTATTGCATATTTGATGGGAGAATCTAATCCAAGTAAGTGGTTGCTGAACGGGGAGCAAAGGTATTAGTTGGTCTTGAAGGACCACTCTCACTTGATCAGCGGTAGCACAGAAGTAACTAGCCGTAGTAATATCAGTAAGTAGTAGAAGTCGTTGGACGGGTATGAAAACCTATTTTATAGGCGTTGGTAAACCTTCCCACCCTTCCAACTTCCGACAAGAAAACTACATGAACCAATCCATTTCTGGTCTCGTGTTTTAGTCTCCCTCGACCAAACCGGTAGCTCCAACCGGTACGTCACCAGTCCTTCTACCCCCTTTTTTTTCACAACTGTGGAATGGTTTTAGATTATTTCAATGAGCGTTGAGGTGCTACGGAAGAAAAAAATAATTGGACCATATGACCTTTAGGCACCCCTTTTGCGATCTCGATTCATAAGGACATTTTTTCATTTACACCGTCAAAATCAGGTTGTTTGTTAGGGGTTAGGGTTAGGGGTTAGTTTTATAATTTAAAAAAAAACTCTAAAAATCGTCTGTTAACAAACAACCGGACTTTGATGGTGCAAATGAAAAAAAATGTCCTTATGAATCGAGATCGCAAAAGGGGTGCCAAAAGATCATATGGTCCAAATAATTGTTATGGTTATGACTAGAAAGATCAGATCTATGGAGCTCTACTACGAACTATGAGCGGCAAAATGCTACAAAAGATTTTTAATGAAGAGGGGGGGGTTAGAGGGTAAACAAAACAAAAAAAAAGGTGGGGGTTCACCCCGCCACCGTTTGTTTTTGTTTTTTTCGTAAACGAGTATAAGGTTTGAAGACCCGAAACTCGTAAAGATCGAAATAAACATCACTGATGTTGCGATCGTGAGCACTCCTTGTAGGTATAAATACAAATTATTTATTAACGATGTCTTTATTAAAGTCTTGCAGAGTTCGATCTGCTGCAAAACTACCCATATTATTAATGCATTTCATAAAATCTTGAAATGTGTTGTATCTCTAAAAAAAAAAATATTTACATAGTATATAGGAGGAATAATTTGCATAATGATTTTAACAAAACCGGGTTCAATAAATAATTATTTACTGTTACTGATTTCTAATAATATTATGTTATTTTCAAACGTATTAAAATCAATCTTATATATTGTTTTATATAGAAATCAATTAACATCAAAATAAGTGATATTTTTATATTCGCTTTTATTTAGTTTCGTTAGTCTAATTTAATACATTTTATTACATTGAAACTTGAATACTTGCACCCGGCAGAGGGCGCATATTTTTGCAAGTCCTTATAATTTTTATATTCGTATTCATTGATTTATTTTTCCTCCAGGCAAGATAAGCTAACTTTAAAATTTCCTGTCTCAAAAAAATTATATAACCATATCTTTCCCCTTTTATTTCCATCGTAGTTCACGTGGTTAATTTCATAGTATATATTTTTTAATAACTGGTTTAAGGAAAAATTAATATATATATTATATGTTATGTTAAAAATACATTATATTAAAATATATTAATATAAATATATATATTTAACATTTATATTAATATAAATATTATATTATATATATATATATATATTATTATTATATGAATTATATATATTATATGATATATATTATTATTATATTATATTATATATATATATATATATTATATTATATATTATTATATTATTAAATTATATTATATATATATTATATTATATATATTATATATATATTATATAAATTATATATATTATATAAATTATTATATATATTAAATTATCATATTATATAAATTATTATATTATATATTATATAAATGATTATATTTATTTATTAAATATTATTATATTATATATTTATATAAATTATTATATTATATATATATATCATATATATTATTATATCATTAATATTATTATATATTATATTATTATATTATATATATATATCATATAAATTATTATATATATAATATCATATTATAATCATATAAAATTATTATATCAATATATATTTATATATCATATAAATTATTATATCATATAAATATATTATATCATATTAATATTATATATTTATATTATATATCATTATTATTATATATATATATATTATATCATATATATATATTATATTATTATATTATATATATATATATATTATTGATATATTATTGATATAAAACATATATATCTGTTTACATTTATTTTTTACATATATAATATATATTAATATTAAACATTATATTAAAAATACATGTTATATTATATAACACACACACATATATATATATATATATATATATATATATATATATATATATTATAATTTTTTTTCGGTAATGTTAAATAAAATTCCTACTGTTCATTTATAATACTTCATCGGGGAGTTTTCCTTCACACAAAAATAACATAATAGGTTAGATAGGGTGAGATCTATATTACAATAACCAAGCATACATTGTGCGTGTTTAGTAATATTACGTATATGAATTAAATAAAAATTCAAAAGTGCATTAGCTTATCTAACTTGTTTTTGCAGAACCCTTAGGACATTTTGCGGTACCCTGATTGAGAAACGCTGCTCTAGATATTAATTTTTTTATAAAATCCTGTCTTTTGTGATACAAGATCAATTTCACCTGACTAAAATTCTCGATTAGAATATGAAATCAATATAAATATTGACTGGCTTAGAAAGATTTTAAAGATTAAACGTTCACTCTTTGGACTCGTCCTCTAGCTTATTGCTGGTGGAATTTTTAAGGTCATCACCAATGGAACATTCCACGGGAAAAGAGAAGAAAAGATGGCCGACCCTTCACCTCGCCCTCCTCCTCCCTCATGTCCATGAAATTGATGATGAACTGTGGGAGCCAATTGACTTGCAAGGGAAGTTGGATCAGCTGTTGATGACGGAAGGGCTTGGCCGTTGGTCTTGTTTTATAAATGGGGTTAAAAACTGTCCGGAAAGATAATGGCTATCGAAATGGGAGGAAGCATTCAATCAGAGCTAAAAGCCCCCCCCTCTCTCTCTCTCTCTCTCTCTCTCTCTCTCTCTCTCTCTCTCTCACACACACACACACACACACATATATATATATATATATAATATATATATATATATATATATATACATATATATATATACATTATATATATACATATATATATATATATATATATATAATATATATATATATATATATATATACATATATATATATATATTATATATATATATATATATATATATAATGGAAGTATGTATGCATATCTGATGCATATTTACATGAATTTAAAATTTGAATTCGCACGCGTACACTAAGACACACGCACACACACACACACACACACACACACACATATATATATATATATATGTGTGTGTGTGTGTGTGTGTGTGTGTGTGTACTGTTTATTGAGTTTTTTCTTTCTTTCAAAGGTAAATATTGCTCTGTATTTAATCTAAAATAGATTATTATACATTGAGCCCTCTTTAGGAATTTATAAAAATCCTTGTATTTGAACCTACTAAAACAGATCCCATGTAGAATCATCCCTTACAGCCAGTTTTGGATACCTTACACACACACATGATAATGTCGGTATCAGCTAATCAGCGAGGGAGTCTATCCCCTTTTCACTAACGCTAGACTAAGGAGATTATTTCAGCATCTGAGGTGGAGTGTCACACCTACCATCAGCTCCTCACTTTACCGCACAGATCCCTATGCTACTCATACACTGAGTTGGCGGGGGCCGATATCGAATCAAGAACCTTGTGATTCCTAGCCGAACACTCGGCTATATATATATATATAAGTGGTTACGTTGATGAGTATGTTATGTCTTCATGAATATGTACATCTGTTTTTGCAACGGTGGGAATTAACGTGTATTTATGTGTGTAAAAAGGGGGTTAGAAAGACTGGTGACGTACCGGTTGGAGCTGCTGGTTCGGTCGAGGGAGACTAAAACACGAGACCAGAAATTAATTGGTTCATGTAGTTTTCTTGACGGAAGTTGGAAGGGTGAGGAGGTTTGCCAACGCCTATAAGATAGGTCCACCCACCCCCCGTCCAACAACTTTTACTACTTACTGCTATCGCTACAGCTAGTTACTTCTGTGCTACCGCTGATCAAGTGAGAGTGGTCCTTCAAGACCAACTACTACCTTTGCTCCCGTTCAGCAACCACTTACCTGTATGCTGAATACTTCACCTCAGAATAGTTAATGGCTTAGGTGAGAGTGGTCTTCAGTATATAATTTAATTAGCTTGATATGTTATGTTTGGGTTTTGCATATCAATAGTGGGTCATTTAATGCCGATGTGAAATAAATCATTCTTAATGGTAATACAATTTTTTTATAAATACATTTTTCTATTTAACCCGTAGATGGGACCCTAACAGGTATACCACCCGGGTCAGAGTGGACCGGAGCAATGGGTGATGAAGGGGTGCTCCACATTCCCCAATCAAAACTGGAACCTCACCATCAGATAGAGTTAACGTCATTTCCCAGGACATTGCCCTCAGCCACCGCCTTCTATCAATATATGATAAAGGGGTGGGGCTTGCCTGGGAATAGAGTTAAAATCATATGGTGAGGGTTGAGTGACCAGGATTGATCGGAGGGGGCCTCTCACCGCTCCCTAGCCCACTCTACCCGGAGTGGAGTACCAAGTTAGGGTCATCCATGGGTTTAATCCTTAAGCACAGGGTTGCCACCCAAAAAGGTATCCCCATTAGGGGATCCTTACTCCTCTGCACTGAGGTGCATCGCATTCTAAACAAACCCCACCGACAGGGCGGAGGCTTGAATATGTCTCTCTCTCTCTCCTCTCTCTCTCTCTCTCTCTCTCTCTCTCTCTTTACTTCTTTTCATTATGTTTGATTGAAACATATTAGCACTATCGCTTCAGCGCGCTCACCCATGTATTGATATATAGGTAGATATTTTTTTCAATGTTCCATTGGATTTTTTAAAATTTCTCTTTTTGACTATAATCCTTTGTTTGAACACATTTGTATGGTTTCAAGTATTCCTACCAAATATTAATAATTTATACATAGTTATATGGTTTCAAATAATTATTTTCAAACCAAATTGTATAGGGTCACCAACAATGTTGGGATGAGCAGACGAATGCTGCACTGGAGATTCTCCTTACTATACTCCTCAGGTTTTGAAGTTTGTCTTCTCTTTGACTGGTTCCTTTTATTAAGTTTAAAAAGCCTAGTTTGCCCTACTATTTACGCATAGCCGGGGAGGGGGATAAAAAGTTTGGTTTGGTTGGGTTTATTTGTTTAACGGCATATCAACTCCCTATGGGTTATTTAATGTCGAAATATGATTCATTTGTAATATATATCTTGATTAACTACTACTTATATACGCTAGTTTCTCTGTGAGCGTAAATAGAAAGATTGGAGAGGGAGAGGAGATTAAACTTCCCACTTTATTTGTACGTTAATTTTCATCAGCAACCAATACTTTGCTTCTGGCTGCTGATGAAAATTAACATCTATTAATAATGGAGATTCACTTCCGGTTTTTGTCTATAACAAAAATTACGTCACTGCTTACGTCACATTACCCAAAATCGTCATAACATAGAATAAATACACTCAAAATTTGAACAGGTAACATTAGACAGTCCTCATTGTTTTTTTTAAACAAGTTTTAATAAATACATGACTGGTATTATATATCTATATATAGTTTGTTTTATTTTAATACATATTACAGTTTATATTTCAAATTGTTTTTATTTTTTAATCCTTTAATGAATTTGATGATTTTACTTACTTAGGGTACAAACTCGCTGACATTGAATTTTTTACTCCCACCCCTCAGGCAATATATTTCAAAAATCTATTTTTACATCGCCCGGGGGTCGTTTTTTATTTTGTACTAGTACAAATAAAGTGGGAGTTCAAGACAAATTAACGTATATAAGTAGTTCTTAGTAGTAATCAAGATGTATATAGAGAGGGGGAAAGTGGCTGACAGATTGTGAAAGAGACAGGTCAGTTTTTGACTTAATTGTAAATTCTAGCATATTTGAAATACTCTAGCTTTTAAAGATTTAATTCGCTTTGCAAGGTCGCTTTTTCTTGCTCACAATTATCTACCCCGAGCTCAATGGGTGACCTAATGGTTGACGTTTTTTTTCTATTATATAAATATACATATGAGAGAGAGAGAGAGAGAGATACACAGTGCGAGAAAGAGAGAATGAGAGAAGAGAGAGATACACACAGTGCGAGAAAGAGAGAGAGAGAGAGAGAGAAAGAGAGAGAGACACAGAGAGACACGCACACACACACAGTACGAGAAAGAGAGACAAAAAAGAGAGAGAGAGGGGCAGACACACACAGTGAGAGAGAGAGAGAGAGAAAAAGAAAGAGAGAGAGACACGTACACAGAAAGTGTGTGTGAGAGAGAGAGAGAGAGAGATATACACAATGCGAGAAAGAGAGAATGGCAGAGAGAGAGAGAAGAGAGAGAGAGAGAGAGAGAGAGAGAGATACAGAGAGACCGCACACACACACACACACACAGTGCGAGAAAGAGATACAAAAATGAGAGAGAGAGAGAAGGGCGAAGAGAGAAAGAAAGAAAGAGAGAGACACACACAGAAAGTGTGTGTGTGTGTGAGAGAGAGAGAGAGAGAGAGAGAGAGAGAGAGAGAAAGAGAGAGAGAGAGAGAGAGAGATACACACAGTGCGAGAAAGAGAGAATGGGAGAGAGAGAGAGAGAGAGAAAGAGACAGAGAGACAGAGAGAACGCACACACACACAGTGCGAGAAAGAGAGACAAAAAGAGAGAGAGAGAGGGACACACACACTGTGCGAGAGAGAGACAGAGAAAGAAAGAGAGAGAGAGACACATACAGAGAGATGATACAGTGCTGGGAGAGAGAGAGAGAGAGAGAGAGAGAGAGAGAGGACAGTGCGAAAAAGAGGAGAGAGAGAGAGAGAGAAGAGAGAAAGAAAGAGAGAGAGACACACACACACAGAAAAGTGTGTGTGAGAGAGAGAAGAGAGAAGAGAGAGAGAGAGAGAGAGAGAGAGAGATTCAAATATGAATGTATGTGTTGTTTTGTTTTTTGTTTGTTCTTTTGTTTTTTGTTTTTTTTTTCAAAGGGACTGTGAAAATTTCTATAATAACAAAATCTTTGAAAAAAAAAAAAAAAAAAAAACATCATAGCGCCACATCAATAAGGATGATTGATTTTTAACAGACAACTCGTTTCCATAGATAAATGTCTCTGTTGAGTCTTTATACAATCTAAGATATTAGTCTGTCTTCTGTATAAATTTGTAGTCCTCAACTCTGATATATTTCAATAATTTTTCCGCCTATCAGATAAGAATCTGAGCACTGCTGGCCAGCCGTGGTACTTCCCCTTGAGACGCAAGTGTAAGTACATCTAATCAAAGGGAAATTGATAAGACCAATTCAAGAAAAGAAAATCTTTAGACAATTTCAGTGACAGTTTCTTTTTTTCTTTTTTTTTTTCTTTTTTTTTTCTTTTTTTTTTTACCCGAAAAATAGGTTTGAGTCATTTCTCGAAAATGCCGCAAATTAAATTAACGACGAAAAATTCTCCTAAGAATTAAGTCGTTATCGGAATAATTAAGTTAATAAAAGATATGTGTGATGTGATTAAAGTTTATACGGAAGAGTGAGTGCGAGGGGGAGAAGAGTGAACGTGAGAGGGGAGAAGAGTGAACGTGAGAGGGGAGGAGTGAATGGTAATGTTATTTTGTGGTGGACACGAATTCGGAAATCTCATAAGACAGACAGCTTCGTTTTGTGCTTGTTGATCTGCGAGGTTTTTACTTATTCATCTGACAAGTGCACTTAAGAAAGAAAGAAAGAAAGGAAAGAAAGAAAGAAAGAAAGAAAGAAAGAAAGGAAAGAAAGAAAGAAAGAAAGAAAGAAAGAAAGAAAGAAAGAAAGAAAAAGAAAGAAAGAAAGAAAGAAAGAAAGAAAGAAAGAAAGAAGAAAGAAAGAAAGAAAGAAGAAAGAAAGAAAGAAAGAAAGAAAGAAAGAAAGAAAGAAAGAAAGAAGAAAAAGAAAGAAAGAAAGAAAGAAAGAAAAGAAAGAAAGAAAGAAAGAAAGAAAGAAAGAAAGAAAGAAAGAAAGGAAAGAAAGAAAGAAAAGAAAGAAAGAAAGAAAGAAAGAAAGAAAGAAGAAAGAAAGAAAGAAAGAAAGAAAGAAAGAAAGAAAGAAAGAAAGAAAGAAAGAAAGAAAGAAAGAAAAGAAAGAAAGAAAGAAAGAAAGAAAAGAAAGAAAGAAAGAAAGAAAGAAAGAAAGAAAGAAAAGAAAGAAAAGAAAAAGAAAGAAAAAGAAAGAAAGAAAGAAAGGAAAGAAAAGAAAGAAAGGAAAGAAAGAAAGAAAGAAAGAAAGAAAGAAAGAAAGAAGGAAAGAAAAGAAAAAAAAACTATAGTGAGGTCATTATCGTAGAGGAAATGATAACAGACAGGAGGGAACAGAACAAAATTGGAAAAAAAAAAAAATTATTATTTCTCTGAATGTTTGAGATGAGGCTTGATTATCTGCTTGATTATTTGCGTTATTCGGACTATTGTCCTCATCTTCATTGTTATCTGTACAATTAGACACATGGCCTAGTGGATAAAGGAGTTAGGTTAAGACAGTCCTAAGTGACAGTTTTCTCTAGACTGCGGGTTCAATCCTGGTCAAGGGCAGTAGTAACATAGAATAATTAACACAGCTTAACGCCTCTACCCCAGCTATGGTTAGCGGAATGAGGATAAGATACCCCCGTGGATTGAATAAAGGGTTAGGTTCAAAGATCCGTGTAGTCTCCCGAGTCCGACAAGAAGGTTCCCGAGTCCGAATAGAAGGTTCCCGAGTCCGACAAGAAATACCTGAAGAAGGTCGGAGGGCACATCAGCTGAAACCTTGTACAGATAACAATGAATATGACAATAGTCCGAATAACACAGATAATACTAAAATTATTATTATCAACTAGATCTCTGTATTTACGAATTGGTTGTTTTTCTGGACACTAACAAAATTTCTTCACCCCCAAAATCTGTTGATTCCTCTACAAAATTCAGTAAACTTCTTTTGAGTACGTATTTCTTCAATTACGGTCAAGTCAAATTCCCACTTGATCACCAAAGTTAAGCAGCGACGAGCCTGTTCAATAATTAATGTGGGCGACCACTTAAGCAACAGCAGGTACTGTAATCAGTCCTTGGTTTATCAAAATGACTTAATTTAGCATTAAATAACCCAGAGCTACCTTGACTTACGTTTTCCGAGTTACGGGCATTCAATCGGTTGATTTTTTTAAATTTGTTTTAAGAGTTAAAATCTAAGGTACGAGTTTCAGATGCGCTCATGTTAATAAGTTCATTAAAAAATTTCAGTTTCCGAATTTATAGCACCAAAGAAAAATATATATTTGATATACGAGGATAAGAGTTTCAAGCGGAACATATTAAACTCGTAAGTCAAAGTAGAACTGTCATTTTGTTCAAATTTTGATATTTATTTCCCATCTTTCTCCTTGCTGATCCGTCCGTCCGTGTCGAATAACCAGCAACTGAGGGTTTTCAAGATCGATAATTAAATAGCTAACTAACCACGTATTCAAACGTGTTGATTGGCTGGCTTTAATCCACGCACGCGTCCAGGCAGTATCTTTAATTTTAAGTGGTGGAATTCAGCACACCTTGTATCTTAAAATATTCCAACACACAACATCTGGTTTGTTATATTATAACATTTCAGTTTCTTGCATAATTACCACTGGCTAAACTTCCCACCCAGTCGTGTCTGTTCTTGTATTCTTTTGGGTTAGTTTGTAGCATTTGCTTATTATATTATTAACCGTTTCATCTCGTTCACCACTAAAGATACACTTGCTATTCTTCTACGTATTATTAATTTTTGCTTTAACGTAATTTTGAGAACCAACTCAAATTATTAACAAATTCATTGATTAAATTATTAACTAATTAAATAAATTTCCCATCAAATATTCAGATACGCTCATGTTAATAAGTTCATTAAAATAATTTAAGTTTCCGAATTTATAGTACCAAAGAAAAATATATATTTGATATACGAGGATATGAGTTTCAAGCGGAACATATTAGACTAGTAAGTCAATGTTGAACTGTAATTTTGTCATTTTGTTCAGATTTTGATATTTATTTCCCATCTTTCTCCTTCCTGGAATACTTGATTGGTTTGGTTTGTTTTGTTTTACGGCATATCAACCTCAGTGGGTCATTTAATGCCGATAAATTTTTGAAATAAATCAATTCTTAATGGATAATACAATTTTTTTATAAATACGTTTTTCTATTTAACCCATAGATGGGACCCTAACAGGTACTACCACTCCGGGTCAGAGTGGACCAGGGAGCAATGGTGATGAAGGGGTGCTCCACATTCCCCAAACCTCCAAAACTGGAACCTCACCATCAGATAGAGTTTAACGTCATTCCCATGACATGTAGACCCGCAGCCACCGCCCTCTAGCACCCATATGATAAAAAGGGTTGGGACTTGCCATAACGGCAATAGGATTGGGAAAATCATATAGGTGCTAGGGCTTGGCGTGACCAGCCGATTGATCTCCGACCGCCCGTCTAGCCCAAGATAGGGCCAAAGTGGAGTATTGCAAGTCATGAATTGCTCATCCACCTGGGCTCTATCCTTAAGCATCACGGGTCGCCACCCACGGCCAACAGGTAGCCCCATTGGGTGAGTCTTACCCCTCTGCAGAGGTGCAGTCGGTGCATTCTAATGGAATATTTGAAGAATCAACTCAAATTATTAACAAATTCATTGATTAAATAATTAGTTAATTAATTAAATTTCCCATTAAATATTTTTTTCGGTGTTACTTTTCTTAAATTCAATGTTAAACAAAGTTCTGAATTTTCTGTGAATTTTTATTTTGTTTTAATCCAATCAATTCTTGGAAATTAATAATGTTATAATCTGCCATTTTTGCGGCACTATGATGGTTTGTTTTTTTTTTTTTTGTTTTTTTGGAGGGTTAAGATTTTGTTATTATAGAAATTTTCACAGCATTAATATCTGCTGCCTTCAAGTATTTGTAAGTCTTCTCTAATCTCTAAAAACTCTACTCGTTATTTCTTGAGGATTTCAATAACGATACGGTTTGAATAGTTTTAGTTCTTGGAGTTCTTTTATAAAGGTCTTCCCAATTCTTCTAAGTGTTTCTCTCACTCCAAGTACTTGCTAGTGTCGATGTCAAAACAAACTTTGAGGTTTACATTCCACAGATCATTTTCTCTGTAAGTCGATTGCTTGTTGCAATTTAATCTTTTACAAATTATACAAATACTTTAAAAGCAGAAATAAAAGAAAAAGAAAACATATCTTGTGAGAATTTTCAAGTGTTGGTTTCTATATCAAAAAAGCTCTTGTAACTAAAAACTTTAAGTGTTGGATTCTATACACAAACGAATATACCAGCGCAATTTTGAAGTGTGTTTATGATGGGGGCGGCCTTTTGAAAATTATCCAAAAATACTGAAATGAATAAAGAAAAAGACAAACCCTATTCAATATTAAAGATCCTTTTTTTTCTTCATCTAGCTGCAATAACCACAGTCATTTGGAATGCGATTCAATAGGAAGTGACTGATTACATTTACGTTCCGCTTTGATATTTTGCAAACCGGATCACCAGGAGTAGGATGTAACACAAGGTCAAAAGAATGGGGCATCCAACGAGGATCGAACTCATTTTCAGTAATAGATCTGCGATACTAGATTGCACATTCAAGTTTTGGTCATGGCATTGTCTTTCCAAATTTATACTAAAATACTGAACAAAAATGCACACACACAATATATATATATATATATATATATATATATGGTGGTAGGGAGTCAGTCCTTTTTTGTCGGACATGCGCAAAAAGGGTTCTTCCGGTCAAGGCCCCATGGGAGTCTGTTGTTTTTTTTCTATTTTATTTTTATTTTCGTATTTTTTAAAATCTCCACACGACTAATTTTCAAATCTTGTTCGCTACACATTTTTTTAGTAAATGATATACAGAAACATCATACACAGATACACAACACACACATAACTACCCGATGGCCCCACTCTTTTGACGTATATGTGCCCTCCCCCCCCCCCATTCAAGTCTATATGCTTCTTCTAAATAAATCTATATTAACTTATATCTACGAAAATTGCTGGGTAACTTACATGGATCCAGATTACGGTATGATATTTCTATGGGACTAAGTTTTTGGTTCATTTGTATTGGTTTCTTATCCCCAATAAAAGCTGGTACTTTCTTTTGTGGGCTGGTAAGCTGAAATGGAATTTAAGGGATGAAAGAGGAAAGAGACAAAGATAAGAGGTAATTTTACGACTTAGGCTTTATTGAACGGAACAGTCGACCGTAGCGAGGGGACATGTCCCCTGGCTAGGAAACGACCACACTCAGTTGCGGACTCAGTTCGAATATCCGAGGTCTGCTTTTGGGGGTAGGGAGTCGGTCGTTTTTGTCGGACATGCGCAAAGGCTTCTTCCGATGGGAGCTTGTTGTTTTTTATTTTATTTTAATTTTTTTTTCGTATTTTTTAATTGCTACAGTTTCTTCTCTAGATTAAACTCATTTTTTTAATTTTTCTAACTTACTACCCTCACCAAACTGTTATTTAAAACTACACACCAACTGTTACATAATAACTAGTCTTATTTCCCCTCTCAAAAAAAAAAAATTGAAAAAATATAAAGATGAAAAATAAAAGGTGAAAAACATTGAAATCAATGAAACTTAGCCAATTTCAATTAACTGGTTCTCAACTTCCTAAACCACAATTATTGTTAATTCTGTCCCACTCAAATAAAATATTGTGTGCATCAAATAAATAATTATTTTGAATATTTTACATAATAATTTTACAGAAAATCGTAGGTATTTATTCATTTGTAAACTTTTTAGTTAAGCTCTTGATACTGAAAAATGACTTTCTTGTTTGTAAATAATTTTCTCGTAAAACTCTATACGTTAGATAACTTTAAATATATATACTAAAATAAAAGAAACTATATATAAATATATAATACAAGGCATGTATCTATTTAAACTTGTTTTACAAAACAATAACAACTGTCTAAGGTGGCCTATTCAAATTTTGAGTATATATAATACAAGGTTGTTCTTTATTTTATGTATTCTACGAAACAGAAACCAAGAAAAATATATTCGGTCATTCACAATTCCAATATTACAAATACAAATATGTATAGGGATTGGCCCCTATATTTTTACGGCATGTGGAATTGACCAAATTAAAATAATTAAGTTTTCTTAAATACTAGTTTTACAATGGTATGTCATGAGTTTAGAATTAGGTAAACAAAAGAGAATCGAATGAGTATTAGTTTAGAAATATTTTAGAAACAATAGAAACAATGGTTTAAATTCCATGGGAAAATATGTACGCCATCGGAATGTACCAAAATCATTCGATATTGCATCATTGCAAATCACCTGATATTTGAGGAATATTTTAGCTTAATGATCACGTAGACAATGACAAAAGAAAATTATAAAAAGGCCCATAGAGCTGAAAAACAACAGACAGTGGGAGCTTACGCTCTCCCGACTCAACAGAGTTGGAGCTGATGCTCCCAACTCGGCACAATGGGGAGAATACGCTGTCCGAAAACATAAAATACGACTCAACAGGTCCGTCTATTTTTCCTTTTTTATTTTTCTCTCTCTCGCTCAACAAAACAAATTTCAATCACAAGTTTCAATCACGGACAAAACTGCTACAATGTACAGACAAATATAAACAATACATGTCACACTTGTCACACACAACTACTACAGACACATACAGTCTGCAACACCACTGAAAGAACAATTGAATATAGCCAATTGTAAATTAATGTATATAAAGTTTGTTTCCTTTATCAATTTTGTCTTCTTTTGTTACTTATGGCAACTACATTTCCGTAGACCTATACATATAAATTGTGGGGACCCATACTTGGATCTTCTTCAATCTTCAACCACACACTCGCCAACAAACAGGGTCCCTACATATGTAAGTTCATTTTTTCCAATTCATTTTTACTTTGGACATTTAAGTGACGCAAGACCATTCGGAATGTTTCATTTTAAAAATTGGGTGAAATAAAATGGGACAAATAAGAAATCTGCAATTAAGCGACTTAATAATCTGGATTTACATTTTTTCATTGCATCTTGGATAATTTGGACGGTCTCATTTTTAACCAGTGGGTGTTGCAGGTTGTTAACGGACGGAAGATTTAGGAATAGGCGAGTTAATATAGAGATACCACGTTAAACTAACATTTACTTTAACCCCTTAAATGAAGACTGTTCCACAAAATCAACATGCATAAATACATAGACACACACATAACTACCCAATGGCCCCACTCACTTTAAATATGTGTCCCCTACCATTCAAGTTTATATGCTTGTACATATATCTACATTAACTTATCTATACAAAAACCGCGTTGCTTAATCGATAAAGAACACAAACTTGACTTTCTAAACAATAACAAACGGAAAATGATTATTTATATCTCTGTATAAAAGCCTATTTCAACTAATTGGGTCTTAACTATCTAACATACTATATTAATTAATCCAAACTGTTATTATTCATACTGTGAGCAATTACGTTCAGCTAACTTTTAATTTGTACACCCACGGCCTACTAATATATACGGCCCCATATGTTACATAAGCCGGCAGAATTCTAACAGGCCTATTCGTTTTATAGTCAATTTATGTCTGTTTCGAAAAATCTTAAAGCACAAACATTTGGCTAGATGGAACCTAAGTTCTCCTCGAGAAATACTGTTTCTCTGTAGTATCATTACTATCATTGCTGCCCATGACCAGGGAATACATTAAAAAGGTTTAAAAAATTTTCTGATATAACCTGAAATCATAGATAAATTGTTGGTGTGTTTGTTTTGTATAACTGCTTAATTTTTTAAAACTATTTTTTGTTTGTTTTAGTTTGTTTGTTTACAATCTTTTATTATTACATTTCTGAAGAAAAAAGACAACTTTGTATATTTTTAACATATTTTTTCGAAACAGCCATAAATTGACTATAAAATGAATAGGCCTGTTTGAATTCTGATTGCTTATGTGATATATGGGGCCGTATATATTAGTAGGCCGTGGTACATCATATTTAATTATATCTTATATAGTTCTGTTGAAACTGAAGGAAAATGATATAAAGAAGCAGGAATTGATTGACTTTAATGGCATATCAACCTGTCCAGGATTTTTGAGATGTGAAGAAAAGGGGTGAATGCATTTTGAGATGTAAAGAAAAAGGGTGAATGCATAGACGATGTAAGACGGAAAGGATTCAGAATAAAAGAGCGAATGAATCGAGTTGAGGTGTGAAGAAAATGGTTTCTAAAAGGAAAACAGCGGATGAAGAATTTATAAAAAGCAAAAACAAAAAAACGGAGATGAAGTAAAAAGGGAAAGATGCTAGAAAAACCAAGCAAAGATGTTCCGTTCTTGTTTCATTATAAGATTCCACCAAATCCTGTGTAACCATAGAAACCCCCACAACCAACAGAGAAATCTTATTAATTAGATGTCGAGTCTTAAACATCAGCAACAATAACAATTCCGGTCTCTTTTTCGTTTCTAGTTTTGCACAGGCGTGTGAGTTTAACTCAATGATCAGAAAATCGGAAGCTGAATTTCGTCTCTGCTCGAAATATTTGCTATTGATCTACCTCTTTACAACAAACTCAATAGAATTCTTATTTGGTCATATATATATTTACCAACCCCTCCGCACGAGCAGGATGTGACACAAGGTCAATTTCTTAAGCGGAGTTTACAAACATTTATTTCCAGAAACAATTTTGATATCCAAAATTGTCTCAATTTTTTATAAGTATTTTTATATATATTTACCAACCCCTCCGCACGAGCAGGGTGTGACACTAGGTCAATTTCTTAAGCGGGGTTTGACAGGTCTAAATTCAGAGTTTTCCTTCTCCTAGACCGGTTGCCTAACCAAGGTTAAAGAGCCCAGTCTACCCTACTATTTATCCATAACTGGAGGGAGAGTAGGATTCATACCTTTCCCAAGGGCATTAGCGCTAAGTGAAATGCAATTAGCACGTCCAGGATTTGAACTCGGGGCGACGAGTCCATTTCCCATGACTTTAACCATTACACCACGCGCTCTATTTGGCCATATAACTCTTATCATCATCAGGTTGCCGCTCTCTTGTATTAACTTTTACATGATCTTACTACACATCTCAGCAATCCGTCTCCAAAATGATTTCAATTTTAGTTGAGCGTAAATTTTACGAAATTGAAATCATGCTTTAAAATAGATTTTTTAAATTACTTTTGAAAGTTTTATTCGGGCTTAAAAGTTTGTTTTAGTTAAAACTAAAACAAACTAGACTGACTTCTGATTTAGGTCGGTAAAATTAAAACGGAAAGTTTTTTGCTGGTACCAAATGACAGTTTAACTGCAGTCTATGAATTAATATTTTGCGAATTTGGTTACGGTTTTAGGGGATTAAGGTTGTTTTTAATTACGTATTGCTTAAAAAAATAAACAACAAAAAACACAAATGACTATACATTTAATGTTGACAAATATTTTTTAAACTAAGTTTAATTGAAATTATACATTGCTATATTAACACAAACAACTGTCTCAATAATAGATTCAATAATTAATTTCAATGGTTAATTAAATGTATAGTAATTTGAGTTTTTTGTTGTTTATTTTTTAAAGTAATACGTAATTAAAAACAACCTTACTCCCCTAAAACCGTAACCCAATTCGCAAAATGTTAATTCATAGAATGTAGGGCTGACTTCTGACTTAGGTTGGAAAATTAAAACGGAAAATCTTTTGCTGGTACCCAATGACAGTTTAACTACAGTCTATGAATTAACATTTTGCGAATTGGGTTACGGTTTTAGTGGATTAAGGTTGTTTTTAATTACGTATGGCTTTAAAAAAATAAACTCTGTCTTTAGTCTTTTTATTTATGCAGAAAATAGTATCAATCAAATATATACCACTCCGATATTACAGTCTGAATAATACAAATAATTGTAATCTTTGCGGAGTTCCGTACTGGCCTCTTGCCTCAAAACCTGCCTGCCGGTGACTGCTGAAAAAAAAAAAAAAAAAAAAAAAAACACCACCTACGATTGAAGTCCGTAGCGGAAGCGGCATGAAAAACAAAAACAACTAGGGTTTAGGGTTTAGGATTTGGGGTTGGGGTTTAGGTTTAGTTTAATGGAAAATGAATAAATAATTTGGGCTCTGTTTTTTCTGAGTCACCTTGTATACAGGGTGACCCAGAAAAAACAGAACTTTGTAATAAAACAGTTAATTTTAACTAGAGAAGGGGGTAGGGTTAGGGGGGTCAGTGGAAAATGCCCTAAGTTGGTTCTTTTTTTTTTTTTAAGTGATACCGCTTCGGATACAGACTTCAATCATAGCTGATGTTGTTTTTCCACCAGTCAGCAGCTAGCAGTTTTTGAGGCAGGAAGCCAGGACGGAACTCCGCAAAGATTACCATTATTTGTATTATTCAGACTATTGTCCTCGTCTTCATTGTTATCTGTACAAAGTTTCGGCTGATGAGCCCTCCGGCCTTCTTCAGGTATTTCTTGTCGGACTCGGGAACCTTCTTGTAATTGGGAGCCATCACGGAACTTTGAACCCAACCCTTTATTAGGTCCACGGGGGTATCTTGTTCTCATTCCACTAACCATAGCTGGGGTACAGGTGTTAAGCTGTGTTAATTATTATTCTATGTTACTGCTGTCCCTGACCAGGATTGAACCTGCAATCTAGAGATAACTGGCATTTAGAACTGTCTTAATCTAACTCCTTTATCTACTAGGATATGTGTTCAATTGGACAATCCAGTGTGAATTTTTTCAATTGCAAAAGTTACAATCTATTTTGTAAAAACGGATTTTAAGTAGCCTCTTGGCAGGCATCTTGATCAAAATGGACGAAAAAAACGTTTTAAATATATCATAAATAAATTATTTGTGTAATATTATTTTGCTTTTTTACTGATGCTCATTATGTTACTACTTTTCGACTTAGACAAAAATTTTACCTTAAATAATCAATTTAATAAATTTTAGTTCGTTTTTAAAAATGAAAAGCAGATCCTACTCTTTTCCCTAATCATCTAGCGAGAGCTTAATGGGTGACCCAACGGGTCACGTTTTGTCTAGTATATATATATATATATATATATATATATATATATATATATATATATATATATATATATGTAAGGTAATCCAAATGACTTGTAAGTAAGGAATGATTCTATATGGGATCATCGCAATCTCACTGTACAACCATACTGTGCTAATACCCTTGGGAAAAGTATGAATCCTACTCTCCCTCCAGCTATGGGTAAATAGTAGGGCAGACTGGGCTCTTTAACTTGGTTAGGCAACCGGTCTATGAGAAGGAAATCTCTGAATTCAAACCTGTTGAACACCGCTTAAAAAATTGACCTTGTGTCACATCCTGCTCGTGCGGAAGGGTTGGTAAATATATATATACTTATACAAGGGGGAAAAAACATATATACTCATACAAGGGGAGAAAAAAATTCAAGGTTTGTAAAACCCGTCTGATGAGGCTAGACTCATTCTTTGAGTTCCGGTCGAAATAAGAATATAATGGCATGACAATTTGTTAAGTCTTTCTTATTTTGAAAGTTATATATATATATATATATATATATATATATATATATATATATATATATATGAGAAACAATGAGTAAAGAAAAGAAATGTAAATGGATAAAATGAATTTAATCGATATCACATTAATCGATATCACTTACACATGTGCTTCGGTCAGTTTTTTCACACACATAAACTGACCGAAACACATGTGTAAGTGATATCGATTAATGTGATATCGATTAAATTTATTTTATCCATTTACATTTCTTTTCTTTACTCATTTTTCCTCATATTGTCGGATTCAATTCCTTTTCCATTTTTACACACACACACACACACATATATATATATATATTATATATATATATATATATATATATATATATATATATATATATTCTTTGTTGGGGTACCAAGTTTCTTGGTACAAGGGTGATTCTAGGCTGGTCCTATTCTCTAACAGTAGTTTGTTGTAGAGTTCAGGTTTCGTATGAGAGCTCAATGTTTAATTTTTATTCCGAACTAAAATAAAAACGTGGTCTGACGAAGCTCGGTGGGCCCCAGATACCCACGAGTGGAAATGATCCATAATCACGATACCCATGGGATTTAAGGCCTTTTTATTCACATATATATATATATATATATATGATAAAGAAGATGATTTACAAGGGAATATTTAGATGAGTGACTATTACAAATAATTTTTTTTTCAAAAAATAATTCGACAAGCGTCGTCAGTAAGACCACCAATGACAACCGGTTATCTCGGCTAAGAACAGTAATTCCTTATTTACCTTAACCTCCCACTAGGCCAGAATGTTTCTTAGGTTAGACGGGCGGTCGGAGAGGCCCCCTCGATCAATCGGCTGGTCACGTAAGCCCTAGCACCTATATGATTGCCCCAACCCTATTGCCCTTTATGGCAAGTCCCAACCCTTTTTATCATATGGGTGCTAGAAAGCGGTGGCTGAGGGTCTACATGTCATGGGAATGACGTTAAACTCTATCTGATGGTGAGGTTCCAGTTTTGGAGGTTTGGAGAATGTGGAGCACCCCTTCATCACCATTGCTCCCAGGTCCACTCTGACCCGGAGTTGTAGTACTTGTTAGGGTCCCATCTATGGGTTAAATAGAAATCATGAGTTTACAAACAAAATGAATTATCCATTAAGAATGAAATTATTTTAAAACTTTATTAGCATTAAACATTTTTTTTTACCAATAGAAGTATTTGGCATAAAATAACCCAAGGGGTTGACATGCCGTAAAACCCAACCAGAATAGAATAGAAAAATGTATTTATTAAAAAAAATGTTTATACGTTAAGAATGAATTTATTTCAAAACTTTATCGGCATTAAATGACCCACTGAGGTTGATGTGTCGTAAAACAAAACAAACCAAACCTTTTAAACTACAGATTGTTCTTTGAAATTATTCTTTCATTTTTTTTTAAATCAAAAGTTACTCCTTTTCCGCAGGCGCAAAATTCTTCATTCATTTTCTTTTTCTGAAAGGTTCCTGATGTAATGAATATGTAAATACATTGGTACCCCCTCACTATAATCTGATTGGACAGTGTCATGTATAAATAGTCGACACTGTGTTGGTTCAGAGACCTACATCTACAACCTAATCTTACTCGCTAGACGACACCACGACTGCTCGGGAGACGTGCTGCTATTCGACGCACCAAGTACTACTACGATAATATACCAAATACCAACTTCAGAATATATCTCTTAACCCGGATATATCAGTTCCATATCATCGGATAGTTACCATTTTTTTTAATTCTAGGTTTACAAGTAATTAAAAGTAAACTTTTCCCACTTAACGTTTTTCTGTATTTTATATCTTTGATTTATTGGTGGGGTTTTTTTTGGGGGGAGGGTCTTTTTTTTCTCAGATCCGCCTCATCCTGACCGGTTGAGAATTTTGACAAAATAATTAGTTCAGCTACTGGATCTTTCTCGAAAACTTTCATAAAAAAACAACATAGAGGGCGTTGCACTTTTTTCTGTCCACGGAGATTAGTGTCTGTCCAATTCTCGTTTTTCTTTTTACAAGAAAAAAGAAGAAAAATGAAATAAAACCGATGGTTGGAATGCCATGTCCTAAAAGGAAATCTCTTCTCGGCGACAATTAAGAAACGCCACCTGGTGAGTAAGTGAGTCAAGCATGAAAAACATTTCAGGGGCAGATAAATTGCCAGCGAGTTAACTCAGACGGAAAATGGATGAATATAGAGATTTGAATGCGAAATCTGTTAAATGGGAAGATGTGTAAAAGAGAACGTTTTAAAGAATAATAATCTGTGCCCTCTTAAATTCACCCACAGGTGTGTAAGTTAAAAGAAACGTGTTTACCAGACATAAAAATATATATAATCATTTAAATTAACATTTTTATTTCTTATTTTCTTATCTTTATTTTTTTCATCTTTATTTTTTTCTTTATTTCTTTATTTCTTTATTTTTTTTGCGAGCAATACGTTTCGATTAGTGAACTTAATTTTCTCTTTTATTTCTCCCACTTCATTTCAGCCAAACAACTTTCTTCGAGGGGGTAACGGGTGTTACCTTTACATATAGGGATTAAAAAATACGATATAAAGAAAAGATAAAAATAAAATTTAAAAAAAACAACAGACTCTCATGGGGCCTTGACCGGAAGAACCCCTTTGCACATGTCTGACAAAAAGGACTGACTCCCTACCCCAAATTTAATACCTCGGCCATTCGAACTGAGGTCGCAACTGAGTGCAGTCGTTTTCATAGCCAAGGGGCATGTCTCCATGGCTACGGCCGACTATGCCCCGTTCAATAAAGCCTGAGTCATAAAACTACCTCTTGCCTTTGTCTCTTTCCTCTTACGTGCCTTTTTGTTCCTAAGTTCCATTTCAGCTCACCAGCCCAGAAGAACAAAGAACCAGCTTTTATTGGGGTTAAGATCCAGTACCAACGAACATAAATTAGCCCCATACTTCTATTAAGAAGGATAATCCTATTTAAAACTTTTGACTAAATCAACAACCAAGAAAGAATGGAGAATACATTTGCTGTCATTTGACATAGAGTAGATATTTATATTTACTTTCGGGTTTTTGTTTTTTTTTGTTTTTGCCCGATTATTCATTATTTTTGTTGCTTTGTTGAATTTAACATAAATGTTGGGAAAACAATTTGTAGAGTCTAGCTGTAACTTTCGTTTGCAAGTGACGGAGATTGGTTGCAAAACAAAAAAATTTTATAATACTTTGGGGAAATACAAAATCGACTGGTGTTTTCTGATTGTTTTAAACTGCTTCATGTTATTATGATTGTTGTTGGTTGGAAAATGTGTGTTAGTGAATGAAATACCAATCGCGCAGGTCCGACAAAAAGGACTGGCTCCTAACCCCCAAAATAATACCTAGGCCATTCGGACCGAGACCGTAATTGGGTCTAGTTGGTCCAATTAGCCAGGGAGATTTTCCCTCGCTACAGGCCACTATGACCTGGTCAATAAAGGCTAAGTCATAAAGCCACCTCTTGCCTTTGTCTGTTTCCTCTTTCGTGCCTTTTTGTTCCTAAGTTCCATTTCAGCGTACCAGCCCAGAAGAATAAAGAACCAGCTTTTATTGGGACTAGATACAAGTAATAAACATTACCTAACATAGCCCCATATGCATAAGATTAGACTTGCTTTTTGTTTTTGTGGTACTTATGCAGAATAGAACATATAACATATTAGGGATAATATCATTAAATTACGTATAAAAAGCATTACATTTGACGGAAATACCCGAAACCTTTGAGACGTCAGGGTTAGGTTAAGGGTTAGGATCAAGATAAGTGCTAGGCTTAGGCTACTTCGCGAGCTTCCGACATCTACTGTTATTTATACGTAAAATGCGATTCTAATGATATTATCTCTTGTGCGCTATTGCACAGCAATACGTTTTTGTTTTTAGCTTGTTTGTTTTTTGGGGGGGTAAGCTTTAAAATATTACATACATTTTTGTCACTTGCGCAGTGAGATAATGGAAATTAAAAATAAACAAGATGAATCTTACATGATGGAGATTCAGTTCCTCCATGTCTGTAACCGAAACTAGATGACTGTTTACGTCATAATACGCTCACGAATTGTGTGAGTTTATCAATGAATATTTCATTAAGTCACAATCATTAATACATAGAATAGAATAAATCTTATCTATTAACGACGTCTGGCCGAGAGATTTGCTTCATAACAAACAATGCTTTTAGCACGTTTAACATCCTACAATGTGTCTTATATATCCCTAAGAAATAAACAGGTTGCTGAGCAGTCCATGACATGCAAAACTCCACTTTGGCCCTTTCTTGCGCTAGACGGACGGTCGGAGAGGTCCCCTCCGATCAATCGGCTGGTCACATCAAGCCCTAGCACCTATATGATTGCCCCAACCCTATTGCCCTTATGGCAAGCCCCAACCCTTTTTATCATATGGGTGCTAGAAGGCGGTGGCTGCGGGTCTACATGTCTTGGGAATGACGTTAAACTCTATCTGATGGTGAGGTTCCAGTTTTGGAGGTTTGGGGAATGTGGAGCACCCCTTCATCACCATTGCTCCCTGGTCCACTCTGACCCGGAGTGGTAGTACCTTTTAGGGTCCCCTCTATGGGTTAAATAGAAAACATGAGCTTATAAACAAAATTTGATTATCCATTAAGAATTACTTTATTTCAAAACTTTATCAGCATTAAATAACCCACTGAGGTTGATATGCTGTAAAACAATACCAAACCAAACCAAATCGACGATGTGTAACAATGGATTTCCATTAGACAAACAGGAAAACTTCAAATAAATCAAACCAAAATATCCAGAAAAGAAGAAGTAATATCATCCAGACTAAGAATAGGACACTCATACATTACCCATTCATACCTCCTCAAAAAAGAAGCATCCCCATATTGCATACCATGCCAAAAACCCTACACAATCAAACACATACTAACAAAATGTAGCAACCTAAAACAAATACGAAAAAAATACTACCAAACAACAAATCTAAAACAGATATTCTACCAAATAAACCCAGAAAAAACTACTTGGATACATAAAAGAAGCATACATCTACAACAAAATCTAAAAATCTTCCAAAAAAATGAAAACACAAAAATATGTTAATGAAAACATCTAAAAGTTTCATTCACAAAAGAAAATATGTAAAAAAAAAACCTTTAGAAAATTAAACATTATCACCAATTTATTTCAAAAACGTAGTCGACATTAAATGACCCATTGAGGTTGATATGCCGTAAAACAAGAACAAATCAAATCAAAACAAATCAGACATTGTTGAATCAGTTATAAAGCATAAAATAGCTGAATTTAATAAAACCAAGCCGGATACTGTAGATAAATGTCCAGTTTATCTTCGCGTCCCTAGAAAAAAAACAGAAACCAAATTATTTATTTTTCCATTAAACTAACCCTAACCCTAAACCCTATCACCCCTAGTTGAGTAACATATTATGGTGACCCAGAAAGAAATAAACCCACACATTTTGTAATAAAACTGTTAATCTTAATTTTTTTAACTAGGGGTTGGGGTTTAGGGTTAGTTTAATGGGAAAATAAATAATTTGGGTTCTGTTTTTTCTGAGTCACTCTGTAATATTATGTTACTCAACTAGGAAATAACCAGATTTATTTCATCGACGCTGTATAACATTTGATTTCCATTAGACATTGTTGAATCCTTTATAAAACATAAAATAACTGATTTTAATAAAACCAAGCCAGATACTATAGATAAATGTCCAGTTTATCTTCACCTTCCTTGGTTAGGCGTCATAAGTAAAAGATTGTCATGGCAAATATCTGATTGTGTTAAAAAATGTGACCCCTCTTCTAATTTGCGGTTTGTGTTTAAAACAAATCCTATGCATGCAGTTAATGGCAAGGACGTTCTTCCACTACAACACAGAAATTCCATTATTTATTCATACAGATGAATTTGCGGTTTGCAATACACAGGAAGAACTAATCAGTGATTGGACGTTCGAATTAAACAGCATGTCCCGGTTAAAATTAGAAATGGATATGTCTGTCAAAAAGATTTACTGACGAATACTTATGGTTACTCCATAGGCGAACATCTGATAAATAGCCGTTGTTGCACCAATTCATTTAGTGTTGACTGGTTCTCTGTTGAGAGCATCTAAAGATTTTAGAGACCTTATATATTCTGTTCAGTAAGCCAGCTCTTTGCAAACAAAGGAAGGGCTTACTCGGTTTGAATATTATAACTACATAGTCTCTCATTTTCCTCCACTTTTAAGGAGAACAAAAAAGAATTTTCCCTTTTCTTTTAATGTTTTTTTTTCTTCTTTTTTAATTGTCCCATTGTGTTATATACCTCTCCTACTTCTTATTCTGTCGTCTATTCCTCCGGCCGTCTTCTGGTCGTCTAGTCTTCTGGCCTGTATATCTTCTAAGGTCTCGTCTGGTCTTCTATTGAGGGTTCCGTGTCTGGTCTCTGTTGGGGACTACTCCTTATCAAAAGCCTTGTGCTATTGCTAACTTTTAGTAATAACAACAAGACTACGATTTACTTTTGATGTTACTTTATTCCGGATCCCCCATTCCAGACAATCACGCAGTGAGGCTCACATCTTGCTAGCTTAGCTTCTAACTCCTAGCTCTGCAACTGACTAACTGAGTTGCTTACACTTTAAACCGGAAGGGGGCCTTCTATTGACTTCCGTTCTCACGTTCCATCCCCAGAACGCAAGGTGAGAGTGAGGTCAAGCTGTACTGATCGCCATAAGGATTTCTATACTACCTTAAAAATATATTAGGGATCCATAATTATGTAACAATTGGCTCGTTTTAATCGTTCTTTGTTAACTCCATTATCCTCGATATTTAGTTCTGTTGAACAAGGATCGATACTAGTCAGCTAGCCCACTTTTTTTTGTTTCTTTTTCGTCCCACACCTTCTGTTATTTTTTTTTTTAATAATGAACCAAATATTCGGTCTTCTTAAAGGTATATATATATATATACATATATATATATATATATATATATATATATGCCCGCCTAAAATTCATTAATTATTAACTAATTAATTTTCAAAATTAGGTACGACTTCAATTAAGCACATATCCTCCAAAAAATGTCGGCTTAAAGCCATATAAAAATAAACACATTTGTTTGTTTACTTAACCTCATACTGTCGTGTAAGAAGTCAATAAAAAGTGGAATATAAATAAGTTTCAAAACGAACGAAGAATGTGGAATTGGCAAGCTAGTATAACGGTTAGAGACTTCGCCTGTCAGCTTGACAGTCGAGGTTTCGAGTCCCACACGGAGTAGTCTCCCATGTCTATAACCTTGCTGATGAGACCTAATAGGTCGAAATGTACATTCAGGGATTGACATTTTCTCGATTCGTTTAGCCTTACATTTGAACATATATGCCCGCCTAAAATTCATTAATTATTAACTAATTAATTTTCAAAATTAGGTATGACTTCAATTAAGCACATATCCTCCAAAAATTGTCGGCTTAAAGCCATATAATAAATAAACACATTTGTTTGTTTACTTAACCTCATAAATATATATATATATATATATATATATATATATTGCAGTATTTTACTCTTGTATGTATTTTTCTTATTAAAATAGTTTCTATGAGTTCATATATCATAATTTGCACACATAAAATAAGTTTATATATATATTTACCAACCCCTCCGCGCGAGCAGGATGTAACACAAGGTCAATTTCTTAAGCGGGGTTTAACAGGTTTGAATTCAGAGTTTTCCTATACCGGTTGCAACACCAAGGTTAAAGAGCTCAGTCTGCCCTACTATTCATCCATAGCTAGATGGAGAATAGTTGGATTCATACCTTTCCCATAAAAACTTTTCAGCCCTTCACCCTCGTATGCATATGTATATGAGTTTTCTTTCGCCTAGACCGGTTGCCTAACTAAAGTTAAAGAGCCCAGTCTGTCCTACTATTTACCTATAGTTGGAGGGAGAGTAGGATTCATACCGTTCCCAAGGGTATTAGCTCTAAGTGAAATGCAATTATCACGTCCAGGATTTGAACTCAGGATGACAAGTCCATTTCCCATGATTTTAACCATTGCATCATTATACATGAATGAGTTCATATATCATAATTTGCACAGATAAAAGACTAAAGATCTATTTCCTATGAGTGCCATTTATAAGTTTCCAACAGTGTGTGAAAGGGTTAATCCTGTCACGAATGTGTACA
>CM042150.1:100526371-100536371 GCA_023376005.1 Doryteuthis pealeii
AGACAGAAAAAAAAAACTCTGGGCATGCGCAGAATAAAAGGACCCACTTCTACCACCAAGAAAATTCCTCGGCCATTCGAACTCAGGTTTTGACTAGGAATAGCGGCTATCACTAAGCAGGAAGAAATTTCCTCTCCCTGAAGTAGCTATGAACTTAGAATAAAAGTCTGAAACTCTAGTAGAAATGAGTAACTTACCGGTAGCCAAACGCATTCGCTGTCTAGAGTAGTTCACAAAACTGCCATTTTTATGCTACAGACTTATTTACATAAGATAGCCGCGAGACATTTTAAAATGAGGCGAGTGGACGTCGAGTTGCAGTTCTCCTGCTGGATTCGTATGTGTGACGTCGAAGGACTTGAAACCCAGTTGTAGTCGTTACTTCGTGTATGTTCAGAAGGTTTTGTGTGGTGGTTTGAATTTACGAGAGTATCGTAGCAGCGTCATTATTTTTTTTGTAAACCCTACTGTTAGAGAAACCTAAAAATGCCTTTTGTCCTTGTATCTTCTTTACCGTTCCTTTAATTCCTTTTATAGCCAAAAAGAAATCATCAGAAGGAAAAACCTGGTATAATGGGGCTTAAAAGAATATATGCGAACACGCTCCAAAACTACCAAACGACCTTAAACCCACATAAAACTACAACACCTTACTCCATATTACCAATATCTCTATCTTTGTTTGAGTTTGAGTTTTGTTTAATGGCATATCAACCTCTGTGGGTCATTTAATGCCAAAAAGGTTATTTTGGATTTCAGACTTTAAAGTAGAGGTTCTATGGAGATAATTGGTTATGTTCTGTTATATTTTGTTGAAAAGGTTGCTTTTTTTTACAAAATTTAAAATGTTTTCAGGGTTTGTATTCTTAAAGATGTCTTTCAGGTTTCTTGCTTGGTAGTAATTTCCGCGGATATGTTTAAGTCTGTTACAATCTAGAAGGATATGCTTGGTTGTAAGTTGTACTTTGCATGTTGGGCACACTGGGGCATCCCCCCCCCCCTTTTAACTGGTACGAATGGGTAATGTGGGTGTGGCCAATACGCAATCTGGCGAGTATTACTTCTTCTCTTCTAATACTTCTGTGGCCTGTCGGCCACTCTCCAATAACTTCTTGTATTTCATGGAGTTTGTTTTGAGTCAGATTGTCCCATGATTTCTGCCATTTGTCTAATATAAATTTGTTTATGGTTGGTTTCAGATCTGTATATGGGATTTTAGATTTGCTCATATGTGTTTGAAGTGCCTTTCTATCTTTGTTGTTTTGATCAATGCATCGATTGAGGCATTCTTCCAGTGCATCAAATAATTTTGGAAGGAATTTCATTCATTAACATGTCACTCCTCATGACCAATTGGAATAAATTTCACAAGTTTCAGTTTTTTTTTTCTTCTAATTAACCTTTTTGGGATAAAGAAATGAAAAAGTTTATAACAAGAAAAAGTTTCTTTCGATCCAGACATTGTAAATGTGAATTTAATGGTACCCACCCACCCCAAAAAAAAAAAATTTTTTTTTTTTTTTTGATGCAACGACTTTGAGAAAAACAAGCAACAATATTTTGCGTCCAAAAAGTGATTCTACTACGAGGAGGAAGGAAAGCGGAAGGATTTTTTTTTTGTTTTTTTGTCTTTTCTTTTGGGATGAAATAAAATCCCAAATTAGGGAAGGGGATTGGTAATTGAAAACTGTCAGCGGCAAATCAAATCTGTTTTCATTGAGCCAATCATTGTCAGAGCCAAACATTCTTGAAAAATCTGACCAATCAGAAAGCGGCTTAGGTGATTACAACTTTTTTATTGGTTGCTTTTTTTTTCTTTCTCTACTATTAAATATCATGCTTCCATTTTATCTTCTTTTTTTTTTCTTCAGCCTCTGAGAAATTTTCTTTTGTGCGAAGTGGTTCAAGTTATTTGTATGAGGAGTGGTTAATAACAAAGAAAGAAAGAAAGAAAGAAAGAAAGAAAGAAAGAAAGAAAGAATAAGGAAACGAAGGGAGAAAGGAAGGGAGGAAGGAAGGAAGGAAGGGAGCAAGGAAGGAAGGAAGCAAAAGAGACCAACTCATGTTTGTCCTGATTTTCACACAACAAATCAACCCAAACAAAATTATTTTTAGCATGAGACGAATTTTATAATTATTTTCTTTTTTAAGTCAAAATTTCACGTCTTTTGTGACGATTCTTGCAAAATCAATTAGATCTGAATAACAAGAAGGAAATAGTTAAATCCAATCACCGATTAATGAAATGACAGATGACAAAGGTATCTTGTTGACGGGTATCACTAGGTAAACAAGGATGTACTGTCACTAAGTTTGTTTGTCTGTTCACACAAACGTGTCTCACTGATGAAAACCGAGAGAGAGGAATGATATACTTGAACACATTGATACAAGATTCTCTGCTGAGAATAAAGAAAGGATCTGTGTGTCGGTGTGTTTGCTGGTAATACTATGGAGATTAAGATGAAATAATAATGAAATAAGATTTTTTTTAAGTAAAAAAATCTCCCTGGAGCTCTGACAGGAATAACCCTCTGGGTTGTTGGAATTTTACCTCGAATTCGCCTCTCCGAGATAAAATTGTAACATTACGTAGTAGTAATGCCCGAACTTGAAACAGACCAAAATTTACAGAAATATGCCAGTCAGGGAGTTTGGTAAAATAAGACAAAATGTCGCCGTGAGCCTCAGAAAAAGACAACAGAAAAGGTTTAGCTGCAAAAAGTAGGGAAATCGCTATTATTCAAAATAGAAAAAATACTTTAGTTCAAAATAAAAGTTAACTATATTGTCCTAAGTTAAGCTAAGTAGAGGCCGGGTTAGCTCAGTGGGTAGAGCGTTCGGCTAGAAACCACAAGGTTCCTAGATCGATACCGGTCCTCGCCAACTCAGCGTATGAATAGCACGGGAATCTGTGCTGTAAAGTAAGGAGCTGGTAGGTGTGGCACTCCACCTCAGACGCCAAAAAACAATCTCATTGGTCTAGCGCTATTGAAAAGGGGGAAGACTCCCTCGCTGATTGGCTGATACTGACTTTAGGCCGCTCCGACGACGTTACTTTTTTTACTTATATTGTCCTACAACTGTTCGGTAAAACTTGCAAATCATACTCAAAATCCCATGACCCAGAAAAAGCAGAACCCACAAATTTTGTAATAAAACTGTTAATTTTAACTAGGGGGTTTAGTGTTAGGGTTAGAGTTGGGATTTAGGGTTAGTTTAATGGGAAAATGAATAAATAATTTGGGTTCTATTTTTTCTGGGTCACCCTGTAATATCATGGGATTTTGAGTATGATTTGCAAGTTTTACCAAGTGTTGGTCTATGAATTTTATTTGCCAGTTTTATAATGTCAATCATTTTTTGGGGGGTGGGGGCACTGGGTGTCCTAAAAATTATAAAACTGGTAAATAACATTTAGTGCAGATATTCTTGCCATGTTGTTATAGGAAATCTAAATTGAATTGGCATAAAACAATGGACAACAATTTTATATCTTATATGTCTGTCAGATTCCGGCAATATGGCGTATTTGTTGCCAATCTCCGGAAAATGATAGTGGTGGGGAACCATCTTTTTTTTTTTTTTTTTTTTTTTTTCATTTTCAGCATTTTTGACAAAGTAGATAAAAAAAATTATGGAATGAATGGTAAAAAATCTAAAAGAAATCACAAGTCCCTTGCAGTATGATTTATCACACACACACACACACACACACACACACACACACACATATATATATATATATATATATATATATATATATAAAAGGGTAGTAAAGACATGAAATCAATGTCGTATGGTAACAGACACTTTCTCGGCATTGAGATTTTCAAAACAAGTGAATTATTTTCGTTCGTGTTTTTCCTTATGTGGTGCATCATGGGAAGAATCAAACATCTGAATCATGGTGAGAGGGTTAATTTTGTTGGCCATGATGGGAAGGCTGGTTTTCGTTGGGTAGAATTTTAGGGAGGGTGGTTATAGTCTATAATTGTATCAATCTCTCGATTTGTTACTTTACTTTTCTATTACTTTTCATTTATTTTGTGTTATTTCATATTATATACTATTGTAATTATTATATATATATATATATATATATATAATATATATATATATATATATATATATATATATGCATATATATGTGTGTATATGTATAAATATATATATATATATATATATTGTGTGTGTGTGTGTGTGTGTGTGTGTGTGTGTGTGTGTGTGTAATAGTCATCAACAGACATCGTGTTTCGACGTATCACGTCTCTTCAGAGTGGCTAGACTTAGAAGAATACCTCCAGCCGACCGATTTTTCATCGGTCAGAGTTTCTAAAAACTCTGCCCAAAAGCGGGAGAGAGAATTTAACTGATAAATACATACATATGTATATATAAAGATCACCAGAGAGCTCCATCCGTTTCATAGGAGAGCTTGGATATATATATATATATATATATATATATATATATATCAATATTATTTTATATATACTAGCAAATATATGCACCCTCCGGGTGCAAGTATTTAAGTTTTAATGTAATAAAATATTGCATTAAATTAGAAAGGCTAATGAAACTAAATAAGAATACAGATAAAAAGATTTGAAACAGAGGAAGTATAATAAAAGATGTGAAACAGAAGGAGTATAATAAAAATAGAACAACTGAAACTTACTCTTCCATCACTCCCGTCTTTCATTGTTATTTTTTCTAATTTAAGTATTTAGTTAAAAGAGGAAGTAAAGAATAAAATGACAGTTATTTTTTCTTGTTAATGGATTTCATTTAAGATTCATTGAAGAGACTTTTGCTTATATTCATTAAAATAAAACCAAACAATTAGAAATCAATAATACTAAGCACATATTTATTAAAATTCGATTTTTTAATATTAATATGCAAATTAGCCTTCCCGTTTACACTGTAAACCGCTATTTTGTTGTATATATAAATATAATTGCATGTTGTCAGTATGTAGACATAGTAAACAGTATTAATAATGTAAGACAATTTTATTAATAATTGAGGTTAAATAAAAATAAAATCATGGAGAATGTGATGCCAATAACTAAGAGAATTGTGACTTGAGTAGGAATATAGTTTCGGTTACAGACAGAAAAACACACAATCTCCATTATAATAAGATATCCAGAAGTGATTAATACAACAAATCGGTTGGTCTTTTAAAATGTAAAAAAAAATTCTTTTAAAAATCAAAACGACGACTGTCCAGATGAAATGTGATTCTTTTTAATAATCAAAGAGCTATCATTTGTTTTTTTAAAATGATCCATCATTTTATTTGTAAAAACAAAACTGCATTAAATAAAAGACTTATCACCTTAATATTCTTTTTGAGCTATGTAAAAAAACAATATTACAGTATTGGGGGGGCACTTTTTCTTTGAAATTGATGTTCCAATGATAATTAAATTGATTTTTTAAATTATTTAAAAAAGAACATAAAGCGATAATTAGCATCAGCACTGATACACAGGACTCTCTCTTGCCAACTATCCCTCCGCCCTGTCGGATGGGGCGTTAGAATGCATCGACTGCACCTCTGCAGAGGGGTAAGACTCCCCCCAAATGGGGCCATTTGTTGGCCGTGGGTGGCGTGGAGATGCTTAAAGACGGAGTCTTGGTGGATGAGCAGTCCATGACTTGCAACACTCCACTTAGACTAGACGGGCGGTCGGAGAGCCCCCCTCCGATCAATCGGCTGGTCACGTCAAGCCCTAGCATCTATATGATTTTCCCAACTCTATTGCCCTTATGGCAAGCCCCAAACCCTTTTTATCATATGGGTGCTAGAAGGTGGTGGCTGAGTGTCTACATGTCTTGGGAATGACGTTAAACTCTATCTGATGGCGAGGTTCCAGTTTTGGAGGTTTGGGGAATGTGGAGCACCCCTTCATCACCATTGCTACCTGGTCCACTCTGACCCGGAGTGGTAGTACCTGTTAGGGTCCCACCGATTGGTTAAATAGAAAAATGTATTTATAAAAAATTTGTGTATCCATTAAGAATTGATTTATTTCAAAACTTTATCGGCATTAAATGACCCACTGAGGTTGATATGCCGTAAAACAAACCAAATCAAACAAACTATCCCTATTGTTTATTCCTCCTGACAGATTTTCCGCACGACACGGCATCCCATATCCATCTAACGCTGATTGATGTAGGTTTTTGCTGGTTGGTCTACACTGGTGTGTAGGTGTCCTCAGGAGAAAGTCACGTATGAGTTCGTCCTTGCTTCTTCAGTAGTTTCTATGTTTTGTTCGTCTTATTTTGATGGTTTTCATGATAGGGGATAAGTGGTCGCACAGCTGATTTTTGTGGGATGCTGTTTTCAGGGTTCCTTCAAGACATCACTCAGCATCCTTATGCTGTCTCCATCTAGATTTTTCTCTAAGTGTTTTGTTAGAGTCCTAGTTGTTCAGCTATAAAATAGCACTGACATATCTACAGCTATGAATAATTCTCTTATCTTATCAGAGAGATCAGATTTCTATATGATCGATAAGTCTGTCTTATGTTGAAATAGGCAAAGACGAAAATAATAAATTCTTTTTTTTTTCAGAAATCCCCAAAAAGATATAAGTTTTAATACTTAAAGTGACGTCTCGTTCATTTCTGTCGCCATTTATCCAATACTTACTGAAAACACTGTCCTATGGTGACAGCCAATCAAGTGAAAAACGTATGTTCATGAGCAGAAATCGGGGGTCTAACGTGTTATTTATGCGGCAGGACATGTAAAAATAAAGCTGGACTTTGCGTGCTCACAACAGTACAACTTGTAGAAATGTCCTTCTTCTGTGAAAGAATGACAAGCACCATTTTGTTCCCCATCTTCGGAATATTTCGGGGCCAATGTTTCACGTGCAAATTCCTTAATTTGCCACTTGAAGTATCTATACAGTTGTTTTTCATCCAATTTTGTTTTCTGACTTTTTTTAGTATTATCTACATTATTCGGACTATTGTCCTCATCTTCATTGTTATCTGTACAACGTTTCGCCCGATGTGCCCTCCGACCTTCTTTGGGTATTTCTTGTCCGTCTCGGGAACATTCTTGTCGTAATCGGGAGCCATCATGGAACATTGAACCTAACCCTTTATTCAGTCCACAGGGGTATCCTGTTCTCATTCCGCTAACCATAGCTGGGGTAGAGGCGTTAAGCTGTGTTAATTATTATTCTATGTTACTGTTGCCCTTGACCAAGATTGAACCTGCAGTCCAGAGATAACTGTCACTTAGAACTGTCTTAATCTAACTCCTTTATACACTAGGCCATGTGTCCATGTGTCTTTTTTTATTTTTGTTTTTCTATTTGCCTTTTTCTTAATTCTGTACTGTTATCAGTCTTTTGTTTTTCTATCCCAAATTCCATTCCAATATATTATCTATAGATTCTAATGGTTTGCATAAGGGTTTCTAGTTATTTTTTATTCTGAGCAAATATTTTGATATCATCCATGATGTAGTTTATGTTTTCCTGTGAGATATTTTGTAGCCACCTGTATATTTCTTTTCGAAGTAAATCAATGACGTCATTGCTATTACAAATAATACTTAAAATTACAAGAATGAATTTCCCTTGAAGAAGCGTTTTTGGATTTTTCTTCTGTTAGTAACTAACAGAAGAAAAATCCAAAAACGCTTCTTCCAGGGAAACTCGACAGTTTTCTGATTTTCTTCCCCTGATTTACGATTTGCTCTTGAACATTTTCAGAAATTATCTGTGTTATTCGGACTATTGTCCTCATCTTCATTGTTATCTGTACAATAGTCCGAATAACGCAGATAATACTAATCATCAAGCCTCATCTCAAACATTCAGAGAAATTTCCAGAAATTGTTCGTTTTTTCCTCTTCTTAATCATTTTCCTTTTCCTATTCACTTCTTCATTCTTCTTTTTCCCTCTACTCTTTCATTCTTCTTTTTCTCTCCACTTTTTCATTCTTCTTTTTCCCTCCACTCTTTCATTCTTCTTTTTCCCTCCACTCTTTCATTCTTCTTTTTCCCTCCACTCTTTCATTCTTCTTTTTCTCTCTGCTTTTTTATTCTTCTTTTTCCCTCCACTCATCCATTCTTCTTTTTCTCTCCGCTCCTTCATTCCTCTTTTTCCTTCCACTCATTCATTCTTCTTTTTCCATCCACTCTTTCATTCTTCTTTTTCCCTCCTTATTCTTCCTTTTCCTCTTCCCCTTTGTTTCTCCTTTGTTTTTCTCTCTATTCTTTAACTTTCCTCCTCTACTTCATCCCCCTATGTAATTCACTTCTTCATTCTTATTTCCCCTCTTTCTTCATTCTTTTTCCCTTCTCTTCTAGATTTTTCTTTTTTCATTCACTCCTTTATTCTTTTTCCTTGAATTTGTCCTCCCCCCCTCTTCTTCATTCTTCTTTGTTTCTCCATTCTTCCTTTCCTTCTTTACCTTTCATTCTCCCATTTCCTTCTTTTCTTCATTCTTTTCTTTCCCTTCTCTTCATTCTTCATTCTTTCTTCTTTGTTTTGTTTTTTCATCCTTTCTTCTTTTCTTTTTCGTCCCCGCTCTTCATTATTTTCTCTGATCTTCTTCGTTCTTTCTTTTCTATTCACTTCTTCATTCATTCCTTCCTCTTCTTCCACATTCTTCTTCATTTCACCCTCTTTTTCATTGATCCTTATTTCCTCAGTCCTTCTTTTTTATCGTCTTCTTCTTCTTCTTCTTCTTCTTCTTCTTCTTCTTCTTCTTCTTCTTCTTCTTCTTCTTCTTCTTTTTCCCCACCTCTACATTTATTTTGGGTTTTTCTTTTTGTGTTTATGTAATGGAGAGAATAAAATATTATTCTTCCTTTCTTTACATAAGCAGAAAGTAAACCACATGTTTTGCCGATTTGAGACAAGCGAAATTCACACAAGACAAACATGAGATTTTTCTTTCGAGTACCTGTTAAGTCGCCAAAGAAAAGATGACATGTAGGTGTAGGTATTTTTTTTAGTTTATCTTGTTGCAATATTTTTTTAACTGTTAGTATTTCTTATTATTAGTAATATTGTTGTTCTTTCCTTTTCAAATTCATTTTATCTTGTTGCAACGCTTTTTACTTTTCTGTTAGTAATATTATTGCTCTTTTTTTTTCAAATTCTTTTTATGGTTGTTGTTTTTGCAATTGAGATTCTTGTCTCTGTGTGTGCGTGTGCGTGTGTGTGTGTGTGTGTGTGTGTGTGTGTGTGCGTGTGTGCGTGTGCGTGTGTGTGTTTATGCAGTGAATGCAGCGTTTACTTATCTTGTGACACGGGTTGTATTATTTCCTGAGGGAAAAATAACCCTCTTTTTTGCTGTTTCACTCAGACAAACAACTTCATCAACTCAACACAAAAAATACTTGTAATTCTCTTGTAGAATTCTTCATTAAGAAAATTTTTAACATTCATTTCGTTTTCATGGCCCAATCGATTTGTTTGCTTCTTTTAAGAGAAAATTTTACGATTAAAATTTGTTTAAAACAAAATGTTAATTAAAAAAAAATAAAACAGGGGAAAAAAATTAAACATGAAGATGAAAATCAATGAATAAATATATATTCGGTTTTAGATGCAAATGTGTTTATGTCGATGAAAATTGAAAGTTATATGTGGGGTTAGTTGGTTGGTTGGTTGGTTGGTTGGTTGGTTGGATTTTACGACGTCAACCCTCCTTGTTGGGTTATTTTATGCCGAAGACCTTTATTCGTTCTTGTAGGGTATTCAATGTTTTAACTAATTTTCTAATCTATTTAACCCATAGATGGGACCCTAACAGGTACTACCACTCCGGGTCAGAGTGGACCTAGGATTAATGGCAATTAAGGGGTACTCTACATTCCCAAAAGCTCTAGAACTGTAACATCACCACTAGATGCAGTTTAACGTCATACCTAAGACACGTATGTGTGTGTATGTCTACTAGAACGTGTGTACTTCTATTTGTGTTCGACTTATTTGTGTGTGTGTGTGTGTG
>CM042150.1:100541371-100554776 GCA_023376005.1 Doryteuthis pealeii
GCCGGTGTAAATTAAAAACATGTCCTTTCTTAATCGAGATCAAAAAGGGGTGCCTAAAGGTAATATGGTCTGAAAGGATTGACAATGTTGGACATTGGACTCATAGATAGAGAAAATACAACAGCTAGATAAGACATCAAAGAATAGTCACCATTAACATTCAATACATCCAGTATGCCAAACACAAAATGTCTAACCCATCACCAAGTTTTATTCTATATAAACTGCATACATGTTCCTTTATCTTAGATTTCATGACATATATTTTGTCATTTTGATTTTGTAAAAAAACAAAACAAGTTACTGCTCCTAATGCAACTCTGTCTCCCCCCACTACCCCTTTTTTTTACCTCACCACTCCCACCGCCTTTTTGACTTATCGGCCTCTAAATCCTTCCGCCGCCTTCAGGGGAGGTACTGCCCATTTTGGTAACCACTGCTCTAGAATATATTTAATTCAAATTCTTTCATAGACATGCGCAATCAAGATCTTCTGACACTTAAGCCCGGGGGTATAACATAGGTGGCTCGGTAATGATGCTGTAGATTGTATTTAATTCAAATACTTTCAACTCCTTGCTGCTCAATTGGTTCACTAAGGAACTGTGGGGAGTTTTTTTTTATCACCAAGACAATAGACAAACTATCAGTCAGTCCCATCTGTGGGTTAAATAGAAACATGTATCTATAAAAAATTGTATTATCCATTAAGAATTGATTTATTTCTAAACTTTATCGGCATTAAATGACCAACTGAGGTTGATATGCCGTAAAACAAACCAAACCAAACTATTAGTCAATGAATGGACTTCAAGAGACAAGGCAAGAGCACACCAAGGACAACTAAAGTGGGTGGAATGACCTATTATTGGTATCAGTAAGACAATGAGGAAGTCTATCCCCTTTTCACTAGTGCTAAACCAGAGAGACTGGTTTTGCAGTGAAGCTGGGGCACCAAACCTATAATCAGCTGTACTACACAGATCCAAGCTCTGCTACTCGTACGCTGTGTTGGCGAGGGCCAGGTTTGAACCTGATGCTTGTGAAATACAATGAATGCTATAATATTTTGCTAGTCAGGCACGCATGCACACACACACGCACACACACACACACACACACACATACAAGGGAGACCCACATACGCAAAAGTGGACAAAATAGTCGATGAGGGTATGAGATGATCTAATGAACTGGAGATTGGAAATTATGTGACCAACCAGGATCGAACCCAATTGGCGACTGCTTCTGACAGGAGAATAAAATGATTTTTGATATTTTATCACTTGTACATCGCGTAAGATGGGCCGGGTTAGCTCAGTCGGTAGAGCGTTCGGCTAGAAACCACAAGGTTCCTAGTTCGATACCGGCCCTCGCCAACTCAGCGTATGAGTAGCACAGGGATATGTGCAGTAAAGTAAGGAGTTGATGGTAGCTATGGCGCTCCACCTCAGACGCAAAAACAATCTCCTTGGTCTAGCACTAGTGAAAAGGGGATAGACTTTCTCGCTGATTTGCTGATACCGACTTTAGGCCACCCCGACGACTTTTTTTTTCATATCCCGTAAAAATTGTTCGAAATATTTCCTCATTGTAAAAACATAAGCTTTGGATTGTAATCAAGTAAAGAATATACCTTACTATATTAGGGATGCATCTCACCAAGCAAATATGCCTTTGTTGTAGAGACACCTGTATCGAGTAAATATACCTTACTGTATTTGAGAGAGACTTCTATCAAGCTAATAAACCTTATTATATTAGTAAGACACCTTTACCAATTAGATGTGCCATACGATATTACAATCACCTCTGCTGAGTAAATGTGCTTTGTTTGGTTTGGTTTGTTTTACGGCATATCACCGCCTAGCCCAAGATAGGGCCAAAGTGGAGTATTGCATGTCATGAACTGCTCATCCACCTGGGCTCTATCCTTAAGCATCACGGGTCGCCACCCACGGCTAAACAGGTGACCCCACTGGGGGAGTCTTACCCCTCTGCAGAGGTGCAGTCGGTGCATTCTAATGCCCCACCGACAGGGTGGGAGTAAATGCGCCTTACGATATTAGAGACACTTCTATCAAACAAATATACCGTATTATATTAGTGAGACATCTCTACCGAACAAATGTGCTCTACTATGTTAGATAGAATTCTCTCTCGACAAATATACATTTCTATATAAGGAGGCATCTCTACCAAGTAAATTTACCTCCCTATATTAGAGAGATATCTCTGCCGAATAAAGTAATTTGGCCTTAATTTAATCGGAGCGACACCTATATCAAGCAACTACGCTTTAGTATATCAGAGAGATATCTCCGTTGAGCAACTATACCTTACTATATCAGAGAGATGTCTCCGTTGAGCAACTATACCTTACTATATCAGAGTGATATCTCTGTTGAGCAACTATACCTTACTATATCAGAGTGATATCTCCGTTAAGCAACTATACCTTACTATATCAGAGAGTGTCTCCGTTGAGCAACTATGTCTTACTATATCAGAGAGATATCTCTGTTGAGCAACTATACCTTACTATATCAGAGTGATATCTCTGTTGAGCAACTATACCTTACTATATCAGAGAGATGTCTCCGTTGAGCCAACTATGTCTTACTATATCAGAGAGATATCTCTGTTGAGCAACTATACCTTACTATATCAGAGTGATATCTCTGTTGAGCAACTATACCTTACTATATCAGAGAGATGTCTCCGTTGAGCAACTATGTCTTACTATATCAGAAGAGATCTCTGTTGAGCAACTATACCTTACTATATCAGAGTGATATCTCTGTTGAGCAACTATACCTTACTATATCAGAGAGATATCTCTGTTGAGCAAACTATACTTACTATATCAGAGTGATATCTCTGTTGAGCAAACTATACCTTACTATATTAGAGAGATATCTCCGTTGAGCAACTATACCTTACTAATATCAGAGAGATATCTCCGTTGAGCAACTATACCTTACTATTCAGAGTGATATCTTCGTTAAGCAACTATACCTTACTATATCAGAGAGATATCTCTGTTGAGCAACTATGTCTTACTATATCAGAGAGATATCTCTGTTGAGCAACTATACCTTACTATATCAGAGTGATATCTCTTGTTGAGGCAACTATACCTTACTATATCAGAGAGATGTCTCCGTTGAGCAACTATGTTTACTATATCAGAGAGATATCTCTGTTGAGCAACTATACCTTACTATATCAGAGTGATATCTCTGTTGAGCAACTATACTTACTATATCAGAGTGATATTCTGTTGAGCAACTATAAATACTTATATCAGAGAGATGTCTCCGTTGAGCAACTATGTCTTACTATATCAGAGTGATATCTCTGTTGAGCAACTATACCTTACTATATCAGAGTGATTCTCTGTTGAGGCAACTATACCTTACAATATCAGAGAGATATCTCTGTTGAGCACTATACCTTACTATATCAGAGAGATATCTCTGTTGACAACTATACCTTACTATATCAGAGTGATATCTCTGTTGAGCAGAGTGATCTCTGTTGGCAACTATGGCCTTATATATCAGAGAGATATTTCAGTTGAGCAACTATACCTTACTATATCAGAGAATATCTCTGTTGAGCAACTATGCCTTACTATATCAGAGAGTATCTCAGTTGAAGCACTATCACTTACTATATCAGAGAGATGTCTCTGTTGAGCAACTATACCTTACTATATCAGAGTGATATCTCAGTGAAAAACTATACCTTACTATTATCAGAGAGGATATCTCTAGTTGAGGCACTTACCTTACTATATTCAGAAGATATCTCCGTTGAGCACTATCACCTACTATATATCATAGAGATATCTCTGTTGAGCAACTATGCCTACTATATCAGAGAGATGTCTCAGTTGAGCAACTATACCTTACTATAGTCAGAGAGATGTCTCAGTTGAGCGGACTTTACCTACTATATCAGAGAGATATCTCCGTTGAGCAACTATAACCTTACTATATCAGAGAGATATCTCCGGTTTGAGCAACTATACTTACTATAATCAGAGAGATGTCTCAGTTGAGCAACTATACCTTACTTATCAAGAGAGATATCTCCGTTGAGCAACTATAACCTTACTATATCAGAGAGATATCTCGTTAAGCAACTAATACCTTAACTGATATCAGAAGAGATGTCTCTGTTGATCAACTATACCTTACTATATCAGAGTATATTTCTGTTGAGCTACTATGGCCTTCTATATCAGAGAGATTATCTCCGTTTGAGCAACTATCCTACTTATACAGAGAGATATCTTCCGTTGAGCAAGTATGCTCTTACTATATGAGCGAATTATTCTCTGTTGAGCAACTATACCTTACTATATCAGAGAGATGTCTCCATTGAGCACTATCCTTACTATATCAGAAGATATCTCCGTTGAGGAGCAACTATAACTTACTATATCAGAGAGATATCTCCCGTTGAGCAACTATACCTGAACTAATCAGAGAGATGTCTGTTTGAGCACTATGGCCTTAATATATCAGAGGAGATTTCAGTTGAGCACTATATCCTTACTAATATCAAGAGAGATGTCTCATTGAGCACTATACCTTAACAATATCAGAGAGATGTCTCAGTTGACGCAACTATACCTTTACCTATATAGAGAGATGTCTCAGTTTGAGGCAACTTTAACCTTACGTATATTCAGAGAGATATTCTGTTGAGCAACTTACCCTTACTTATTACAAGAGTTTTGATATTCAGTTTGAGCACTATACCTTACTATATCAGAGAGATATCTCAGTGAGCAACTATACTTACTATAGAGAAGATATCTCTGTTGGCAACTATAGCTTACTATATCAGAGAGATATCTTCGTTGAGGCAAGCTATAAACCTTACTAATATCAGAGGATATCCCGTTGAGGCAACCTATACCTTACTATAATCAGAGAGATATCTCTGGTTTGAGCAACTATACCTTACTAATATCAGAGAGATAATCTCCGTTGAGCAACTATACCTACTATAATCAGAGAGATATCTCTGTTGATTCAACTATACCTTACTATATCAGAGATATATTCCCCCTGTTTTTTTTTTTTTTTTTTTTTTGAAAGCCCTACTATGCCTTACTATATCAGGAAGAGATTCACCGTTGAGCAACTATACCTTACTATAATCAGAGAGATATCTCAGTTCGGCACTATACATTACTATATCAGAGAGATATCTCAGTTGAGCTAACTTCCTTACTATATCAGAGAGATAATCTCTGTTGAGCAACTATACGTTATAATATCAGAGAGATATCTCATTTCGGCAACTATGCCTTACTATATCAAAGAAATATCTCTGTTGAAGCAACTATACCTACTATTCAGAGAGATATTCAGTTGAGGCAACTATCCTACTATATTAGAGAATGTCTCTGTTGAGCAACTAATACCTTACTATTATCAGAGAGATATCTTCTGTTCAGCAACTATACCTTACTATATCAGAGAGAGTCTCTGCTGAGCAACTATACCTTACTATATCAGAGAGATATCTCTGTGAGCAACTATCTTATATATCAGAGAGATGTCCTCTGGTGAGCAACTATACCTTCACTATATCAGAGGATATCTTGTTTGAGCAACTATACCTTACTATATCAGTGAAGATATCTCCGTTGAGCAAACTATAATTATATATAGAGAGATATCTTCAGTTTAGCAACTTGCTTACTATATCAGAGAGATATCCCTGTTGAGCAACTATACCTTACTATATCAGAGAGATATCTCGTTGAGCAACTATACTTCTAATTGAGAGATGTCTCCTGTTGAGCAACTAACCTTACTATATCAGAGAGATATCTTCTGTTGAGCAACTATACTTACTATATCAGAAAGATATCTCTGTGAGCAACTATACCTTACATATCAGAAAGATATCTCCGTTGAGCACTTATACTTACTATACAGAGAGATATCTCTGTTGGCAAACTATACCTTTACTATATCAGAGAGATATCTCTGTTGAGCAACTATACCTTACTATATCAGAGAGATTGTCTCTGGTGAGCAACTATAACTTACTATATCAGAGAGATATCTCTGTTGAACAACTATACCTTAACTATCTAGAGAGATATCTCTTGTTGAGCAATAACTAAACCTTACTATATCAGAGGATGTTCTGGTTGAGCAACTATAACTTAACTATATCAGGAGAGATATCTCTGTTGAGCAACTATGCCTTACTATATCAGAGAGATATCTCAGTTTGAGCAAGCTATACGTTACTATATCAAGAGATGTCTCTGTTGAGCAACTTACCTTTACTATATCAGAGTGATATCTCAGTTGAGAAGCTATACCTTACTATATCAGAGAGATATCTCAGTTTGAGCAACTATCCTTACTATCTCAGAGGATATCTCCGTTGAGGCAACTATTACCTTACTAATATCATAGAGATATCTCTGTTGAGCAACTATGCCTTCTATATCAGAGAGATGTCTCAGTTGAGCAACTATACCTTACTATATCAGAGAGATGGTCTCAGTTAGCGACTTTAAACCTTACTTATCAGAGAGATTCTCCGTTGAGCACTTACCTTACTATATCAGAGGAGTATTCCGTTGAGCAGACTAATACCTTACTATATCAGAGAGATGTTCAGTTGAGTAAACTATACTTACTATTCAGAGAGATATCTCCGTTGAGTCAACTATACCTTACTATATCAGAGAGATATCTCGTTAAGCACTATACCTTACTATATCAGAGAGATGTCTCTGTTGATCACTATACCGTTATCTATACAGAGATATTTCTGTTGACTACTATTCCTTCCTATAATCAAGAGATATCTCCGTTGAGCAACTATGGCCTTACTATATCAGCGGCAGAGATATCTCCGTTGAGCAAGTATGTGTGCTTACTATATGAGCGAGAATTTCTTCTCTGGTTGAGCAACTATATCCTTTACTATATAGAGAGAGTCTCCATTGAGGCAACTTACTCCTTACTATATCGAGAGATATCTCCGTTGAGCAACTATACTTACTATATCAGAGATGATATCTCCGTTGACAACTATACCTGACTCATATCAGAGAGAATGTCTGTTGAGGCAACTATGCCTTACTATATCAGAGAGTCTCAATCAGTTGAGCAAAGCTATACCTTACTATATCCAGAGAGAATGTCTCAGATTGAGCAATCTAATACCTTACTACTATCAGAGAGATGTCTCAGTTGAGCAACTATACCTTACTATATTCAGAGAGTTGTCAGTTGAGCAAACTTTTACCTATACCTATATCAGCAGAGATATCGTCTGTTGAGCACTATACCTTACTATATCAGAGTGATATCTCGTTGAGCAATCTATACCTTACTAATCAGATAGAAGAATATCTCTGTTGAGCAACTTACCTACTATATCAGAAGAGATATTCTCTGTTGAGCAACTATACCTTACTATATCAGAGAGATATCTTTCGTTTGAGCAACTATACCTTACATATCAGAGCAGATATCTCCGTTGAGCAACTATACTTACTATATCACGCAGATGATATCCTTGCTGTTGAGCAATACTATACCCTTACTTATCAGAGAGATATTCCGTTGAGCAAAAAAACTATAAAACTTACTATATCAGAGAGATATTTGTTGATCACTATATTACTATATCAGATATTTTCTGTTGAGGCTCTATTTACTATATCAGAGAGATATCCAACAACCGTTGAGGCAAACTAATACCTTACTATATCAGGAGATATTCAGTTTTGAGCAACTATAACATTACTATAAATCAGAGAGATATCTCAGTTGAGCTACTAAAATCTTACTATATCAGAGAGTATCTCTGTTGAGCAACTATACACCTTACTATATCAGAGAGATATCTCAGTTTAGGGCACTATGCCTTACTATATCAGGAGAAATATCTCTGTTGAGCAACTATAACTTAACATATCAGAGATGATATCCTCAGTTGAGCAACTAATACCTTACTATAATTAGAGAGATTGTCTCTGTTTGAGCAACTATACTTAACTATATCAGAGAGTATCTCTGTTTGAGCAACTATAATTAACTTACCTATATCAAGAGAGATTTCTCTGTGCCTTGAGCAACGAATAACCTTACTACTAATATCAGAAGGATTCTCTGGCGCAACATAAACCCTTACTATATCAGAGAGTTCTCTGGTGGCAACTATCCCTTACCCCTATAATAGAGAGATATCTCTGTTGAGCAAAAACTATAACCTTTACTAATAATCAGTGGAGATATCCTCCGTTGAGCAACTATACCTTACTATAATCAGAGAGATATCTCAGTTTAGGCACTATGCCTTACTATATCAGAGGAGAATATCTGTTGAGAGCACTATAACCTACTATATCACAGAGAGATTCTCAGTTTGAGGCACAACTATACCTTACTATTTAGAGAGATTCTCTGTTGAGCACTATAAGAAACCCCTTAATATAATCAGAGAAGATATCTCTGTTGAGCAAACTAATACCTTAACTATTAGAAAGATATTCTGTTGAGCCAACTTAAACCTTACTAATTCAAAAGATATCTCCGTTGAGCACTATATCTTACTATATCAGAGAGATATCTCTGTTTGAGCAACTATACCTTACTATATCAGAGAGATATTTCTGTTGAGACAACTATAAGCCTTTACTATATCAAAGAGATGTCCTCTGGTGAGCAAACTAATACCTTAACATATATCAGCGAGATATCGTCTGTTGAGCACTATACCTTACTATAATTCTAGAGAGATCTCAGTTTGCAATATCTTAACTATATCAGGAGAATAACTCGTTGTAGCACTATACTTACTATATCAAGAGGATATCTCAGTTGAGCAACTAACTCTGATATTAGTATAGTATATGTTGCCAACAGAGATATCTTCTGTATAGTAAGATAGTCTCATACAGAGATCTCTCTGATGTAAGGTATAGTTGCCACAGAGACATCTTCTCTAAATATAGAAGGTAAGTGCTCAGACTGAGATATTCTCTGATATAGTAAGGTATAGTTGCTCACAGGGATATCTCCTGATATAGTAAGGCATAGTTGCTAAACTGAGATAATCTCTCTGATATAGTAAGGTATAGTTGTCAATCGGAGATATCTCACTGATTAGTAAGGTATAGTTGCTCAACAGAGATTATCTCTCTGATTAGTAAGGTATAGTTGCTCACCAGAGACATCTCTGATAAGTAAGGTATAGTTGCTCAACGAGATATCTCTCTATATAGTAAGGTATTATTGTCCTCTATAGCAGAGAATCTCTCTTGTAAGTAAGGTTCATAGTTGCTCACAGAGATATCCTCTGATATAGTAAGGTATTAGTTGCTCAAACAGAGACATCTCTCTAATATAGTAAGGTATAGTTGTCAAAACTGAGATATCTCTCTGATATAAGTAAGGTATAGTTGCTCCCAAGATATTTCTCTGATATAGTAAGGCATAGTTGCTAAACTGAGATTATCTTCTCTGAATAATAGTAAGGTATAGTTGCCTCAACAGAGATATCTCTCTGATATAGTAGGTATAAGTAGCTCAACTGAGATATCTCTCTGATATAGTAATGTATAGTTGCGCAACTGAGATATCTCTCTGATATAGTAAGGTATAGTTGCTTCACGGTGAATATCTCTCTGATATAGTAAGGCATAGTAGCATCAACAGAAATATATCTCTTTGATTATAGTAAAGGTATAGTTGATCAAACAGAGATATCTCTCTGATATAGTAAGGTATAGTTGCTCACGGAGATATCTCTCTGATATAGTAACGGTTTATAGTTTGCTCAACAGAGATATCTCTCTGATATATGTAAGGTATAGTTGCTCACGAGATATCTCTCTGATATAGTAAGGTTATGTTGCTCAACCGAAGATATCTCTCTGATATAGTAAGGTATGTTTGCTCACAGAGATATCTTCTCTGATATAGTAAGGTATGTTGCTCACGGAGATATTTCTGATATAGTAAGGTAATAGTTGCCTCAAACTGAGATATCACTCTGATATTAGGTGAAGGTATAGTTGCTCAACAGAGTTATATCTCTCTGATATAGTTAAGGTAAAGTTGCTCAATCTTTGAGACATCTTCTGATATGTAAGTGTATAGTTCGCTCAACTGAGACACTCTCTGATATAGTAAGGTATAGTTGCTCAACTGAGACATCTCTCTGATATAGTAAGGTATTAGTTGCTCAACTGAGAGATCTCTCTGATATAGTAAGGCATAAGTTGCTCAACAGACATCTCTTCTGATATGTCAGTATAGTGGCTTCAACGGTAGATATCCTCTGATATTTGTAAGGTATCAGTTGCTCAAACGGAGATTTCTCTCTGATATAGTAGGTATAGTTTGCTCATGGAGACATCTTCTCTGATATAGGTAGGTAAGTTGCTCAACAGAGAAATCTCGCTCATATAGTAAGACATACTTGCTCAACGGAGATATCTCTCTGATATAGTCAAGGCATAGTTGCTCAACGGAGATAATCTTCTGATCATAGGAAAGGCATAGTAAGCTCAACAGAAATATAATCTTGATATAGTAACGGTTGATAGTTGTCAACAGAGACATTCTCTGATATAGTAAGGTATAGTTGCTTAACGGAGATATCTCTCTGAATATAGTAAGGTATAGTTGCTCCAACGGAGATATCTCTCTGATATAGTAAGGTAAGTTCTGCCTCAACTGAGACATCTCTCTGATATAGTAAGGTATAGTTGCTCAACGGAGATATCTCTCTGATATAGTAAGGTATAGTTGCCAACGGAGATTCTCTCTGATATAGTAAGGTACAGTCCGCTCAACTGAGACATCTCTCTGATATAGTAAGGTATAGTTGCTCAACTGAGACATCTCTCTGATTATAGTAGAGGCATAGTTGCTCAACAGAGATATTCTATGATATAGTAAGGTATAGTTTGCTCAACAGTATGATCTCTCTGAATATAGTAAGGTATAGTTGCTCACTGGATATCTCTCTGATAAAGTAAGGTATAGTTTCTCACTGAAGATATCACTCTGAATTAGTAAGGTATAAGTTGCCCACAGAGCACATCTCTCTGATATAGTAAGGTATAGTTGCTCAGCTGAGATTCTCTCTGCATTATAGTAAGGCATAGTTGCTCACCAGATATCTCTCTGATATAGTAGTTATGAGTTGCTCCACCAGAGACATTCTCTCTGAATATAGTAAAGGTATAGTTGCTCAACAGAGATTCTCTCTGATATGTAAGGTATAGTTTGTTCAACAAGATATCCTCTGATATAGTAGTTATAGTTGCTCACGCAGAGACATCTCCTCTGAATAGTAAGGTATCGTTGCTCACAGAGATACTTCTGATTATAGTAAGGTATAGTTTGCTCACAGAGATATTTCTCTGATTAATGTAAGGTATAGTTCTCAACGACGATATCTTTCTGATTATAGTAAGGTATATGAGTTCTCACAGAGATATCTTCTGAATAAGTAAGTTATGTTCCTCAACAGAGATATCTCTCTGATATAGTAGGTATAGTTTGCTCACAGAGACAATCTCTCTAATATAGTTAGGTTAGTTGCTCAACTGAGTATCTCTCTGATATGTTAAGTTATAGTTGCTCAACAGGGAGTATCTCTCTGATATAGTAAGGCAGTAGTTGCTAAACTGAGATATCTCTCTGATATAGTGAGGTATAAGTTGCTCAATCGGAGATATCTCACTGAATAAGTTAGGTATAGTTGCTCACAGAGATATCTCTCTGATATAGTAAGGTATAGTTTGCTCAGCGCACACGCAGGACATCTCTTGATATAGTAAGGTAGTTGCTAAACAGAGAATCTCTCTGATATAGTAAGGTATAGTTGCTCAGCAGAGACATCTCTCTGATATAGTAGGATAGTTGCTGGAATCAGAGATATCTCTTCTGATATAGTAAGGTATAGTTTTTGCTCACAGAGACATCTCTCTAATATAGTAAGGTATATTGTTTGCTCAACTGAGATATCTCTCTGATATAGTAAGGTAGTGCTCAACAGAGATATTTCTCTGATATAGTAAGGCATAGTTTGCTAAACTGAGATACTTTCTGATATAGTAAGGTATAGTTGGCTCAACCAGAGATATCTTCTGATATAGTAAGGTAATAGTACTCAACTAGATATCTCTCTGATAAGTAATGTAATAGTTGTCACTCTGAGATATCTCTCCTGTATATAGTAAGGTATAGTTGCTCAACGGTGATTCTCTCTGAGTAGTGGCATAAGTGCTCAACAGAATGATATCTCTGATATAGTAAGGTATAGTTGATCAACAGATATCTCTCTGATAATAGTAAGGTATGTTGCTCACGGAGATATCTCTCTGATATATGTAAGGTATAGTTTGCTCACAGAGATATCTCTCTGATATAGTAGGTATAGTTGCTCAAATCGGAGATATCTCTCTGATATGTAAGGTATATGTTGCTCAAGAAGATATTCCTCTCTGATTATTAGGTATAGTGTGCTCACAGAGATACTCTCTGAATATAGTAAGGTATAGTTGCTCACTGAGATATCTCTCTGATATAGTAAGGTAATAGTTGCTCCACTGAGATATCACTCTGATATAGTTAAGGTATAGTTGCTCAACAGAGATATTCTCTGAATATAGTAGTAAACGTGGCTCAACTGAGAACATCTTCTGATTAGTAAGGTATAGTTGCTGCACTGAGACATCTCTCTGATCTGTAAAGGTATAGTTTGCTCATCTGAGAACATCTTCTGATATAGTAAGGTATTAGTTGCTCAACTGAGAGGTTCTCTGATATAGTAAGGCATAGTTTGCTCACAGACATCTCTTCTTGATAATAGTCAGGTATAGTTGATCAACGGAGATATCTCTCTGTATAGTAAGGTATAGTTCTCAACGGAGATATCTCTCTGTATAGTAAGGTTAGTTGCTCAATGGAGCCATCTCTCTGATTAGTAAGGTTATAGTTGCTCAACAGAGAAATCTCGCTCATATAGTAAGACATACTTGCTCACGGAGATATCTCTTGATATAGTAAGGCATAGTTGCTCAGGAGATTATCTCTTGATATAGGAAGGCATAGTAGCTCAACAGAAATTATCTCTGATATAGTAAGGTATAGTTGATCACACAGAAGCATCTCTCTGATATAGTAAGGTATAGTTTGCTTACGGAGATTATTCTCTGCATTATAGTAAGGTAGTTGCTCAATCGGAAGATATCTCTCTTGATATAGTAAGGTATAGTTGCTCATACTGATAAAATCTCTCTGATAAGTAGGTATAGTTGCTCCGGAGTATCTTCTGATATAGTAAGGTGTTGCTCAACGAGATATCTTCTGATATAGTAAGGTAAAGTCGCTCA
>CM042150.1:100554876-100562376 GCA_023376005.1 Doryteuthis pealeii
TCTTATCTGTTCTCATTCCACTAAACCATAGCTGGCCGCTACAGGTGTTAAGCCTTGTTAATTATTATTCTATGTTACTGCTGTCCCTGACCAGGCATTGAACCTGCAATCTCTAGACGATAACTGCATTTAGAACTTCTTAATCTAAACTCCTTTATCTAACTAGGATATGTGCTTCAATTGGACAATCCAGTGCCTGCAATTTTTCAATTGCCAAAACGTTACAATTTATTTGTAAAAACGGATTTTAAGTACGGCCCTCTGCAGCATCTTGATCAAAATGGACGAAAAAACGTTTTAAATATCATCATACAAATAAATTATTTGTGTAATATATTGTGCTTTTTTTACTTGCATGCTCATTATTGTACTACTTTCGACTTAGACAAAAATTTTACCTTAAATAATCAATTAATAAATTTTAGTTCGTTTTTAAAAATGAAAAGCAGATCCTACTCTTTTCCCTAATCATCTAGCGAGAGCTTATGCGGTGCACCCAACGGCGTCACCGTTCTTGTCGCTAGTATATATATATATATATATAATAATAATATATAGATCATATATATATATATGTAAGGTAATCCAAATGACTTGTAAGTAAGGAATGCCCATATCTAATCGGGATCATCCGCAATCTCACTGTACAAACCATTACTGCCTGCTAATACCCTTGCCGGAAACAGTAGGAATCCTACTCTCCCTCTCCAGCTCCATGGGTAAATAGTAGGGCCAGACTGCGGCCTCTTTAACCTTTGTTAGGCAACCGGTCGATGAGAAAGGAAATCTCTGAAATCTCAAAACCTGTTGAACACCTCTTAAAAAAGGGACCTTGTGATCACATCCTGCTCGTGCGGGAAGTTGGTAAATATATTAGCTATACTTATACCAAGGAGGGAAAAAAAAACATATTATACTCATACAAGGGGAGAAAAAAATTTCAAGGCTTTGTAAAACCCGCTCTGATGAGGCTAGACTCATTCTTTTGAAGTTCCCCGTCGAAATAAGAATATAATGGCATGACCAATTGTTGTTAAGTCTTTCTTATTTTGAAAGTTATAATATATATTATTACTAATATACTATATATATATATAATATATATGAAGCAAAACAATGAGTAAAGACAAAATAAATGCTAAAATGGCATGAAAATGAATTTAATCATATCACATTAATCGCATATCACTACACATGTGCTTCGGTTCAGTTTTTCACACACATAAACTGACCGAAACACCATTGTGTAAGTGATATCGAGTTAATGTGCATATCGCAGTTAAATTTATTGTTATCTATTTACATTTTCTTTCCTTTTACTCATTTTCCTCATATTGTCGGATTTCAATTCCTTTTCCATTTTTACACACACACACCACACACACCCACACACACACACACGATATATACTATATATATATATATATATATATATATATATATATAATATATATATAATTCTTTGTTGCGGCGTTACCAAGTTTCTTGGTACAAGGGTGCATTCTAGGCCTGTCCCTTGATTCTCTAACAGTAGTTTTTGTAGAGTTCAGCGTTTCGTATGAGAGCTACAATGCTTTAATTTTTATTCCGAACTAAATAAAAACGTGTCTGACGAAGCTCGGTGCGCCCCAGATACCCACGCAGTGGAAATGATTCCATAATCACGATACCCATGGGATTTAAAGCCTTTTATTCACATATGCTATATATATAATATATATATATATTATATATGATAAAGAAGAAGAATTACAAGGAATATTTAGATGGAGTGACTATTACAAATAATTTTTTTAAACAAAACAATTCGACGAGCTCCGTCAGTAAGACACCAATGACAACGCCTTATCTCGGCTAAGAAACAGTAATTCCTTATTTACCCTTAAAACCCTCCCACCAGGCCAGAAGTTTCTTAGGTTAGACGGCGCGTCAAGAGCAGGCCCCCTCCGATCAACGGCTGCGTCACGTCAAGCCTCTGCAACCTATATGAATCTGCCCCAACCCTATTGCCTTCTATGCAAGCGCACCAACCCTTTTGGATGCTAGAAGCGTGGTTTTCTGCACGGCGTTACATGTCCTGCCGGAATGCACGTTAAACTCTATCTGATTCGGAGTTGCCAGTTTTGGAGGTTTGGAGAATGTGGCAGCACCCCTCATCACCCATGCTCCCAGGTCCACTCTTACCCGCGAGTTGTAATTACTTGTTAGGGTCCCATCTATGGCGTTAAATAGAAAACATGAGTTGTACAAACAAAATTGTATGATATCCATTAAGCAATAAATCTATTTAAAAACCATTTTTTAGCATAAACATTTTTTTACCACAATAGAAGTATTTGGCATAAAATAACCAAGGGTTGACATGCCCGTAAAACCCAACCAGAATAGAATAGAAAAATGTAATTTATGTTAAAAAAAAGTTTATACGTTAAGAATGAACTTGATTTCAAAAACTTTATCGGCCATTAAAGACCACTGAGCGTGCATGTGTCGTAAAACAAAACAAACCAAACCTTTTTAAACTACAGATGCTTCTTTGAAATTATTCTTTCATTTTTTTTTTTAAATCAAAAGTTACTCCTTTTCCGCTAGGCGCAAAAGTCTTCATTCATTTTCTTTGCTGCAAAGCGTTCCTGATGTAATGATATGTAAAGTACATTGCGTACCCCTCACCTATAATCTGATTGGACAGTTCATGTATAAATGAGTCGACACTGTGTTGGTCAGCAGAACTACATCTACAACCCTAATCTTACTCGCTAGACCGACACCACGGACCTGCTCGCCGGAGACGTGCTCGCTATTCGACCGCCACCAAGTACTACTACGATTAAATACCCAATACCAACCTCAGAATATATCTCTTAACCCGGGATAATATCAGTTCCATATCATCGGATAGTTAACCATTTTTTTTTAATTCTAGCGTTTACAAGTAATTAAAAAAGTAAACTTTTCCCACTTAACGTTTTGTCTGTATTTTTATCTTTGATTATTGGTGGGTTTTTTTTTGGGGGAGCGTTCTTTTTTCTCAGATCCGCTGTCATCCTGACCGGTTGAGAATTTTGACAAAATAATTAGTTCAGCTACTGCATCTTTCTCGGAAAAACTTTCATAAAAAAACAACATAGAGGGCGTTGCCACTTGTTTTCTGGTCCACGCGAGCATTAGTGTCTGTCCAATTCTCGTTTTTCTTTTTACAAGGAAAAAGAAAAAAATGAAATAAAACCGATGCGTTGGAATTGCCCATGTCCTAAAAGGAAATCTCTTCTCGCGACAAATTGAAAGAAACGCCACCTGCGTGAGTAAGTGAGTCAAGCCCATGAAAAACATTTCAGGGCAGATAATTGCCAGCGAGTTTAACTCAGATGGAAAATGGACACTGAAATATAGAGATTTGAATGCGGGCAATCTGTTAAATGGCCGAAGGATGTGTAAAAAGAAAAAAAAAAAAAAAAAAAAAAAAAAAAATGAGAACGTTTTAAAGAATAATAATCCTGTGCCCTCTTAATTCACCCCACAGGGTCGTAAGTTAAAAGAAACGTGTTTACCACGCACATAAAAAATACTATAATCACTTAAATTACACATTTTATTTCTTATTTCTTATCGTTATTTAAAATCCTTTTTTTTTTCTTCTTTCCTTTATTTTTTTTTTTTTTGCGAAAGCAGATTACGTTTCGATTATCGTGAACTCTTAATTTTCTCTTATATTTCTCCCACTTCATTTCAGCCAAACAACTTTCTTCGAGGGGAGTAATGGGTGTTACCTTTACATATGGGGATTAAAAAATACGATATAAAGAAAAGATATAAAAATAATTAAAAAAAAAAAAAACAACAGACTCCCATTGGCGCCTTGACCGGAAGAACCCCTTTGCCACATGTCTGACAAAAAGGACTGATTCCCTACCCCAAAAATAATACCTCGGCCATTCGACACTGAGGCCGCCAAAAACTGAGTGCAGTCGTTTTCCTATCCAAGCCGGACATGTCTCCATGGCCTACGGCCGACTATTCTCCCCGTTCAATAAAGCCTGAGTCATAAAACTACCTCTTGCCTTTGTCTCTTTCTTCTTTCGTGCCTTTTTGTTCCCAAGTTCCATTTCAGCTCACCAGCCCAGAAGAAAAAAGAACCAGCTTTTATTGGGGACAAGATACCAAGTACCAACGAACATAAATTAGCCCCATACATCTATCAAGAAGGATAATCCTATTTAAAATGGAGAATACGTTTGCTGTCATTTGACATAGAGTAGATATTTATATTTACTTTCGATTTTTTTTTTTTGCTCGATTATTCATTATTTTTGTTGCTTTGTTGAATTTAGCATAAATGTTGGGAAAACAATTTGTAGAGTCTAGCTGTAACTTTCGTTGGCAAGTGACGGAGATTGGTTGCAAAACAAAAATGTTTTATAATACTTTGGGGAAATACAAAATCGACTGATGTTTTCTGATTGTTTTAAAATGCTTCGTATGTTATTTTGCTTGTTGTTGGTTGGAAAATGTGTGTTAGTGAATGAAATACCAATCGCGCAGGTCCGACAAAAAGGACTGGCTCCTAACCCCCAAAATAATACATCGGCCATTCGGACTGAGGCCGTAATTGGGTCTAGTTGGTCCTGTTAGCCAAGGAGACATTCCCTCGCTACAGGCCACTATGACCTGGTCAATAAAGCCTAACTCATAAAGCCACCTCTTGCCTTTGTCTGTTTCCTCTTTCGTGCCTTTTTGTTCCTAAGTTCCATTTCAGCTCACCAGCCCAGAAGAACAAAGAACCAGCTTTTATTGGGGAATAGATACAAGTAATAAACGTAACCTAACATAGCTCCATATGCATAAGATTAACCTTGTGGTACTTATGCAGAATAGAACATATAACACATTAGGGATAATATCATTGAATTACGTATAAAAAGCATTACATTTAACGGAAATACCCGAAACCTTTGAGACGTTAGGGCTAGGTTAAGGATTAGGATCAAGATTAGTGCTAGGCTTAGGCTACTTCGGGAGCTTCCGACATCTGTTATTTATACGTAAAATGCGATTCTAATGATATTATCTCTTGTGTGCTATTGCACAGCAATACCGTTTTTGTTTTTAGTTTTGTTTTTGTTTTTAGTTTGTTTTTTGTTTTTTTTGGGGGGGTTAAAAAATAAATAAGATGAATCTCATCATAATGGAGATTCAGTTCCTCCATGTCTGTAACCGAAACTAGGTAACTGCTTAAGTCATAATACTCTCACGAATTGTGTGAGTTTATCAATGAATATTTCATTAAGTCACAATCATTAATACATAGAATAGAATAAATCTTATCTATTAACGACGTCTGGCCGAGAGATTTGCTTCATAACAAACAATGCTATTAACACGTTTAACATCCTACAATGTGTCTTATATATCCCTAAGAAATAAACAGGTTGCTGAGCAGTCCATGACATGCAAAACTCCATTTTGTCCCTTTCTTGCGATAGACGGACGGTCGGAGTGGCCCGCTCCGATCAATCGGCTGGTCACATCAAGCCCTAGCAACTATATGATTACCCCAAACCTATTTCCCTTATGGCAAGCCCCAACCCTTTTTATCATATGAGTGCTAGAAGGCGGTGGCTGCGGGTTTTCATATCTTGAGAATGACGTTAAACTCTATCTAATGGTGTGGTTCCAGTTTTGGAATTTTACGGGAATGTGGAGCACCCCTTCATTACCATTGCTCCCTGGTCCACTCTGACCCGGAGTGGTAGTACCTGTTAGGGTCCCATCTATGGGTTAAATAGAAAACATGAGCTTATAAACAAAATTTGATTATCCATTAAGAATTACTTTATTTCAAAACTTTATCGGCATTAAATAACCCAGTGAGGTTGGTATGCTGTAAAACAATACCAAACCAAACCAAATCGACGCTGTGTAACAATGGATTTCCATTAGACGAACAGGAAAACTTCAAATAAATCAAACCAAAATATCCAGAAAAGAAGAAGTAATATTATCCAGACTAAGAATAGGACACTCATACATTACCCATTCATACCTCCTCAAAAAAAGAAGCAGCCCCATATTGCATACCATGCCAAAAACCCTACACAATCAAACACATTAACAGAATGTAGCAACCTAAAACAAATACGAAAAAAATACTACCAAACAACAAATCTAAAACAGATATTCTACCAAATAAACCTAGAAAAAACTACTTGGATACATAAAAGAAGCACACATCTACAACAAAATCTAAAAATCTTCCAAAAAAATGAAAACACAAAAATATATGTTAACGAAAACATCTAGAAATTTCATTCACAAAAGAAAATATGTAAAAAAAAAAAACCTTTAGAAAATTAAACATTATCACCAATTTATTTCAAAAACGTAGTCGGCATTAAATGACCCATTGAGGTTGATATGCCGTAAAACAAGAATAAATCAAATCAAAACAAATCAGACATTGTTGAATCAGTTATAAAGCATAAAATAGCTGAATTTAATAAAACCAAGTCGGATACTGTAGATAAATGTCCAGTTTATCTTCGCGTTCCTAGAAAAAAAAACAGAAACCAAATTATTTATTTTCCCATTAAACTAACCCTAACCCTAAACCCTATCCCCCCTAGTTGAGTAACATATTCTGGTGACCCAGAAAGAAATAAACCCACAAATTTTGTAATAAAACTGTTAATCTTAATTTTTTTAACTAGGGGTTGGGGTTTAGGGTTAGTTTAATGGGAAAATAAATAATTTGGGTTCTGTTTTTTCTGAGTCACTCTGTAATATCATGTTACTCAACTAGGAAATAACCAAGTTTATTTCATCGACGCTGTGTAACATTTGATTTCCATTAGACATTGTTGAATCTTTTATAAAACATAAATAACTGATTTTAATAAAACCAAGCCAGATACTATAGATAAATGTCCAGTTTATCTTCACCTTCCTTGGTTAGGCGTCATAAGTAAAAGATTGTCATGGCAAATATCTGATTGTGTTAAAAAATGTGACCCCTCTTCTAATTTGCGGTTTGTGTTTAAAACAAATCCTATGCAGGCATTTAATGGCAAGGACGTTCTTCCACTACAACACAGAAATTCCATTATTTATTCATACAGATGTATTTGCGGTTTGCAATACACAGGAAGAACTAATCAGTGATTGGACGTTCGAATGAAACAGCATGTTCCGGTTAAAATTAGAAATGGATATGTCTGTCAAAAAGATTTATTGAGGAATACTTATGGTTACTCCATAGGCGAACATCTGATAAATAGCCGTAGTTGCACCAATTCATTTAGTGTTGACTGGTTCTCTGTTGAGGGCATCTAAAGATTTTAGAGACCTTATATATTCTGTTCAGTAAGTCAATTCTTTGCAAATAAAGGAAGGGCTTACTCGGTTTGAATATTATAACTACAAAGTCTCTCATTTTCCTCCACTTTTAAGGAGAAAAGAAAAGAATTTTCCCTTTTCTTTTAATGTTTTTTTTCTTCTTTTTTA
>CM042150.1:100567376-100579876 GCA_023376005.1 Doryteuthis pealeii
TGCAATAAAATGTGGTCTTTTATGCGTAATATTACGAAATTCTTAATAGAAAATTATTTTAGTGATTTAAGACATTGTTTATTTTGGAGGCGTGCTTAACGTAACGGTTATTGTCGTGAGAAATGGAATCGGCGAGCTGTAGGTACCACTAATTTGCCGTGTGAAATTTACTCCCTATATTTGATACAATGAAACTTGCATAAAGGGTATGAAACTTTATTAAGATCTCTTTACGTTTTGTCTATTTAATCATACAAGAGAAAGACAAAGAAAACAATGACGAGTTCAACGCCATCTTTGCTACAAACCAATAATCAATTTTGCGTTAAGTGATTTATTTCAGATCGATAAAATCAGAGATTATACTTCATATCGAATAATTGGGACAAAGGTGAAAATTTGTCGAAGGTAGCGAACAATTTGTAGTCTACTTTCATTTTTTAATTCAATTTCTCAGAATATTTGGACATTCAAGATTGAGTACCATTACCCTTTACAGTTGGTAGCAGAGCGTTGTTTGGTTTTGTTTGTCTTCGAGTCACATTGAAACAAACCATCTGTTTCTTATTTAGACAAGAATGGACATACATAAGTGGGATATTCTAAATACAGACATCTCTATAACGGCACGTCAACCACTTGTGAGTTATTTAATGCTGAAATTGGTTTCCATTGTTAGGTTTTGATTACAATCATTTTTTATTAAACTTTTATTTGACTATTATGATAATGTTCTGTTTGCACTGTTATATTGAGGAGCGTGGTGTAATAGATTTGCAGGTAATTGATTCGTCAACGCGAGTTCAATCTTGGACCAGGCTGTTTGCATTTCGCATAGCATTAATATGAGAAATGTATGCATCCAGCTACTCTCCCTCCAGCTATGGGGAAAATAGTGGGGCAGACTGGGCTCTTTAATCTTGGCTAGGTAACCAGTTAAGGAGAGCGAAAGTTCTGAATTCAAACCTGTTAAACTCCACTTAAGTAATTGGCGCTGTGTCACTCTTACTCATGCGGAGGGGTTGTAATATATATATATATATATATATATATATATATATATATATATATATATGCCTACAAGAATCCCAATTGCAAAAACAACAACCATAAAAAGAATTTGAAAAAAAAAGAGCAATAATATTACTAAGAGAAAAGCAAAAAGTGTTGCAACAATATAAAATGAATTCGAAAAGAAAAGAATGTATTTCTCTAAATGTTTGAGATGAGGATTGATGATTAGTATTATCTGCGTTATTCGGACTATTGTCCTCATCTTCATTGTTATCTGTACAAGGTTTCGGCCGATGTACCCTCCGGCCTTCTTCAGGTATTTCAGTAACATAGAATAATGATTAACACGGTTTAACGCCTCTACCCCAGCTATGGTTAGCGGAATGAGAACAGGATATCCCTGTGGACTGAATAAAAGGTTAGGTTCAAAGTTCCCTGATGGTTCCCGATTATGACAAGAAGGTTCCCGAGTTCGAAAAAAAGTTTCCCGAGTCCGAGAAGAAATACCTGAAGAAGGCCGGAGGGCACATCGGCCGAAACGTTGTACAGATAACAATGAAGATGAGGACAATAGTCCGAATAACGCAGATAATGCTAAAAGAACAATAATATTACTAATAACAAGAAATACCAACTGAAAAGAAGAGAATTATTGCAACAAGATAAACTAAAAACAATTCCTACACCTACATGTCATCTTTTCTTTGGCGACTTAACAAGTACTCGAAAGAAAAATCTCATGTTTGTCTTGTGTGAATTTCGACAAATCATGTTATTATTATTATTAGTAGTTAGTTAGTTAGTTTGTTGAAACAATATAATTGCTTGAAAAAAGACTAAATTTAGTTTCAAATAATCTTATATGGTTTGACATGCCATAAAACCAACCAACTGAAATCCACTTAGTCCCCTTTCTTTTTCTGTTCTTTTTAAGAGCGCTAGATACTTCTACACACACCTAATATTAATGATTTTAATTCATGTGTTTTATCACCATGTCCGTAAGACAGAATACGCTGATTGTCCCCCTCCTGCAGAGAGGCAACACCGCCCCACCCCAGAAAAATGGATTGGTGTCCTTGGTATGACACTAAATTGCACCAGGTGACTCCAGTTCTGCTATTAATCCCAGGTCCACTCTAATTCGGAATGGTAGTACCTGTTAGGGTCTCATCTATGGTCCAAATAGATCTGTTTAAAAATCATTTGTATTTGATAGAAAAACATGATATTATATAACAAAAAAAAAACTCTTACGGAACAACTACACCAAAAATATAAATGTACAATGCGTGCAATTCCCCAGCCTTTAGGCATAAACTAACCCCAGACGAGTTGGCATGCCATTAAAATCAATCAATCCTATGTTTTATAAAGTTTTTGAGCTACAGCATTGTTATTATTCCATCAATTGTTTGAGGATTAAAATAAAATCTAATACAATAAACGAAAAAAATAAATAAATCTCCATGAGCCCTCAGACAGAAAAAAAAAACTCTGGGCATGCGCAGAATAAAGGACCACTTCTACCACCAAGAAAAATCCTCGGCCATTCGACTCAGGTTTGACTAGGAATAGCGGCTATCACTAAGCAGGAAGAATTTCCTCTCTCTGAAGTAGCTATGAACTTAGAATAAAAATCTGAAACTAGTAGAAATGAGTAACTTACCGGTAGCCAAACGCATTCGCTGTCTAGAGTAGTTCACAAAACTGCCATTTTTATGCTACAGACTTATTTACATAAGATAGCCGCGAGACATTTTAAAATCAGGCGAGTGGACGTCGAGTTGCAGTTCTCCTGCGGGATTCGTATGTGTGACGTCGAAGGACTTGAAACCCAGTTGTAGTCGTTACTTCGTGTATGTTCAGAAGGTTTTGTGTGGTGGTTTGAATTTACGAAAGTATCGTAGCAGCGTCATTATTTTTTTTGTAAACCCTACTGTTAGAGAAACCTAAAAATGCCTTTTGTCCTTGTATCTTCTTTACCGTTCCTTTAATTCCTTTTATAGCCAAAAAGAAATCATCAGAAGGAAAAACCTAGTATAATGGGGCTTAAAAGAATTTTGCGAACACGCTCCAAAACTACCAAACGACCTTAAACCACATAAAACTACAACACCTTACTCCATATTACCAATATCTCTATCTTTGTTGAGTTGAGTTTTGTTTAATGGCATATCAACCTCTGTGGTCATTTAATGCCAAAAAGGTTATTTTGGATTTCAGACTTTAAAGTAATGGTTCTATGGAGATAATTGGTTATGTTCTGTTATATTTTGTTGAAAAGGTTGCTTTTTTTTACAAAATTTAAAATGTTTTCAGGGTTTGTATTCTTAAAGATGTCCCTCAGGTTTCTTGATTGATAGTAATTTGCGCGGATATGTTTAAGTCTATTACAATTTAGAAGGAAATGCTTGGTTGTAAGTTGTACTTTGCATGTTGGGCACACTGGGGCATCCTCCCCTTTTAACAGGTACGAATGGGTAATGTGGGTGTGCCCAATACGCAATCTGGCGAGTATTACTTCTTCTCTTCTAATATTTCTGTGGCCTGTCGGCCACTCTCCAATAACATCTTATATTTCGTGGAGTTTGTTTTGAGTCAGATTGTCGCATGATTTCTGCCATTTGTCTAATATAAATTTGTTTATGGTTGGTTTCAGATCTGTATATGGGATTTTAGATTTGCCCATATGTGTTTGAAGTGCCTTTCTATCTTTGTTGTTTTGATCAATGCATCGATTGAGGCATTCTTCCAGTGCATCAAATAATTTTGGAAGGAATTTCATTCATTAACATGTCACTCCTCATGACCAATTGGAATAAATTTCACAAGTTTCAGTTTTTTTTCTTCTAATTAACCTTTTTGGGATAAAGAAATGAAAAAGTTTATAACAAGAAAAAGTTTCTTTCGATCCAGACATTGTAAATGTGAATTTAATGGTACCCCCCCCCAAAAAAAAAAAATTTTTTTTTTTTTTTTTTTTTTTGATGCACGACTTTGAGAAAAACAAGCAAACAATATTTTGCGTCCAAAGTGATTCTACTACGAGGAGGAAGGAAAACGGAGGATTTTTTTTGTCTTTTCTTTGGGTGAAATAAAATCCAAATTAGGGAAGGGGATTGGTAATTGAAAACTGTCAGCGGCAAATCAAATCTGTTTTCATTGAGCCAATCATTGTCAGAGCCAAACATTTCTTGAAAAAATCTGACCATCAGAAAGCGGCTTAGGTGATTACAACTTTTTTATTGGTTGTTTTTTTTTTTTCTTTCTCTACTATTAAATATCATGCTTCCATTTTTATCTTTTTTTTTTTTTTTTTTTCGTCAGCCTCTGAGAAATTTTCTTTTGTGCGAAGTGGTTCAAGTTATTTGTATGAGGAGTGGTTAATAACAAAGAAAGAAAGAAAGAAAGAAAGAAAGAAAGAATAAGGAAAACGAAGGGAGAAAGGAAGGGAGGAAAGGAAGGAAGGGAGCAAGGAAGGAAGGAAGCAAAAAGAGACCAACTCATGTTTGTCCTGATTTTCACACAACAAATCAACCCAAACAAAATTATTTTTAGCATGAGACGAAATTTATAATTATTTTTCTTTTTTAAGTCAAAATTTCACGTCTTTTGTGACGATTCTTACAAAATCAATTAAATCTGAATAACAAGAAGGAAATAGTTAAATCCAATCACCGATTAATGAAATGACAGATGACAAAGGTATCTTGTTGACGGGTATCACTAGGTAAACAAGGATGTACTGTCACTAAGTTTGTTTGTCTGTTCACACAAACGTGTCTCGCTGATGAAAACCGAGAGAGACGAATGATATACTTGAACACATTGATACAAGATTCTCTGCTGAGAATAAAGAAAGGATCTGTGTGTCGGTGTGTTTGCTGGTAATACTATGGAGATTAAGATGAAATAATAATGAAATAAGATTTTTTTTAAGTAAAAAAATCTCCGTGGAGCTCTGACAGGAATAACCCTCTGGGTTGTTGGAATTTTACCTCGAATTCGTCTCTCCGAGATAAAATTGTAATATTACGTAGTAGTAATGCCCGAACTTGAAACAAACCAAAATTTACAGAAATATGCCAGTCAGGGAATTTGGAAAAATAAGACAAAATGTCGCCGTGAGCCTCAGAAAAAGACAACAGAAAAGGTTAAGCAACAAAAAGTAGGGAAATCGCTATTATTCAAAATAGAAAAAATACTTTAGTTCAAAATATAAGTTAACTATATTGTCCTAAGTAAAGCTAAGTAGGGACCGGGTTAGCTCAGTGGGTAGAGCGTTCGGCTACAAACCACACGGTTCCTAGTTCGATACCGGTCCTCGCCAACTCAGCGTATGAGTAGCACAGGAATCTGTGCTGTAAAGTAAGGAGCTGGTAGGTGTGGCGCTCCACCTCAGACGCCAAAAAACAATATCCTTGGTCTAGCGCTATTGAAAAGGAGATAGACCCCCTCGATGACTGGCTGATACCGACTTTAGGCCGCTCCGACGACATTACTTTTTTTACTTATATTGTCCTACAAGTTTTCGGTAAAACTTGCAAATCATACTCAAAATCCCATGACCCAGAAAAAGCAGAACCCACAAATTTTGTAATAAAACTGTTAATTTTAACTAGAGGGTTTAGTGTTAGGTTTAGAGTTGGGGTTTAGGGTTAGTTCAATGGGAAAATGAATTAATAATTTGGGTTCTGTTTTTTTCTGGGTCACCCTGTATACAAAAAAACAGAACCCACAAATTTTGTAATAAAACTGTTAATTTTAACTAGGGGGGTTAGGGGTTAGTGTTAGGGTTGGGGTTGGGGTTTAGAGTTAATTTAATGGGAAAATGAATAAATAATTTGGGATCTGTTTTTTCTCGGTCACCCTGTAATATCATGGGATTTTGAGTATGAATTGCAAGTTTTACCAAGAGTTGGTCTATGAATTTTATTTGCCAGTTTTATAATGTCAATCATTTTTTGGGGGGTGGGGGCACTGGGTGTCCCAAAAATTATAAAACTGGTAAATAACATTTAGTGCAGATATTCTTGCCATGTTGTTATAGGAAATCTAAATTGAATTGCCATAAAACAATGGACAACAATTTTATATCTTATATGTCTATCAGATTCCGGCAATATGGCGTATTTGTTGCCAATCTCCAGAAAATGATAGTGGTGGGAATCTTTTTTTTTTCATTTTCAGCATTTTGACAAAGTAGATAAAAAAATTATGGAATGAATGGTAAAAAATCTAAAAGAAATCACAAGTCCCTTGCAGTATGATTTATCACACCACACACACACACACACACACACATATATATATATATATATATATATATATATATATATATATATATATATTATATAGATATTATTATATATAAAAGGGTAGTAAAGACATGAAATCATGTCGTATGGTAACAGACACTTTCTCGGCATTGAGATTTTCAAAACAAGTGAATTTTTTCGTTTCGCGTTTTCCTTATGTGGTGCATCATGGGAAGAAATCAAACATCTGAATCATGGTGAGAGGGTTAATTTTGTTGGCCATGATGGGAAGGCTGGTTTTCTTTGGGTATAATTTTAGGGAGGTGGTTATAGTCTATATTGTATCAATCTCTTCGATTTGTTACTTTATTTTTTCTATTACTTTTCATTTATTTTGGTGTTTTTCATATTATATACTATTGTAATTATTATATATATATGTATATATATATGTATATATATATATATATATATATATATATATATATAGTGTGTGTGTGTGTGTGTGTGTGTGTGTGTGTGTGTGTGTGTGTAATAGTCATCAACAGACATCGTGTTTCGACGTATCACGTCTCGTCAGAGTGGCTAGACTTAGAAGAATACCTCCAGCCGACCGATTTTTCATCGGTCAGAGTTTCTAAAAACTCTGCCCAAAAGCGGGAGAGAGAATTTAACTGATCAATACATACATATGTATATATAAAAGATCACCAGAGAGCTCCATCCGTTTCATAGGAGAGCTTGGATATATATATATATATATATATATATATATATATATATATATATATATATATATTTTTTATATATATATGTATAATAGTACATCAATATTATTTTATTTATATATATATATATAATACATCAATATTATTATTATTATATATTATATATATATATATATTATATATATATATATCCAGAATTGATTAATACAACAAATCGGTTGGTCTTTTAAAATGTAAAAAAAAAATATTTTAAAAATCAAAACGACGACTGTCCAGATGAAATGTGATTCTTTTTAATAATCAAAGAGCTATCATTTGTTTTTTTTAAATGATCCATCATTTTATTTGTAAAAACAAAACTGCATTAAATAAAAGACTTATCACCTTAATATTCTTTTTGAGCTATGTAAAAAAACAATATTACAGTATTGGGGGGGGGGCACTTTTTCTTTGAAACTGATGTTCCAATGATAATTAAATTGATTATTATTTAAAAAAAGAACATATAGCGATAATTAGCATCAGCACAGGACTCTCTCTTGCCAACTATCCCTCCGCCCTGTCGGCTGGGGCGTTAGAATGCATCGACTGCACCTCTGCAGAGGGGTAAGACTCCCCCCAAATGGGGCCATTTGTTGGCCGTGGGTTGCGTGGGATGCTTAAAGACGGAGTCTTGGTGGATGAGCAGTCCATGACTTGCAACACTCCACTTAGACCCTTACTTAGGCTAGATGGGCGGTCGAAGAGGCCCCCTCGGATCACGTCAAACTCTAGCACCTATATTATTGCCCCAACCCTATTGCCCTTATGGCAACCCCAAGCCCTTTTTATCATATGGGTGCTAGAAAGTGGTGGCTGGGGGTCTTCATGTCTTGGGAATGACGTTAAACTCTATCTGATGGTGAGGTTCCAGTTTTGGAGGTTTGGGGAATGTGAAGCACCCCTTCATCACCATTGCTCCCTGGTCAACTCTGACCTGGAGTGGTAGTATCTGTTAGGGTCCGATCGATTGGTTAAATAGAAAATTGTATTTATAAAAAAAATTGTGTATCCATTAAGAATTTATTTATTTCAAACCTTTATCGGCATTAAATGACCCACTGAGGTTTATATGCCGTAAAACAAACCAAACCAAATCAACTATCCCTATTGTCTATTCCTCCTGACAGGTCTTCCGCACGACACGGCATCCCATATCCGTCCAACGCTGATTGATGTAGGTTTTTGCTGGTTGGTCTACACTGGTGTGTAGGTGTCCTCAGGAGAAAGTCACTTATGAGTTCGTCCTTGCTTCTTCAGTAGTTTCTATTTTGTTCGTCTTATTTTGATGGTTTGTATGATAGGGGATAAGTGGTCGCACGGCTGATTTTTGTGGGATGCTGTTTTCAGGGTTTCTTCAAGACATCACTCAGCATCCTTATGCTGTCTCCATCTAGATTTTTCTCTAAGTGTTAGTTGTTCAGCTATAAAATAGCACTGACATATCTACAGCTAGGAATAATTCTCTTATCTTATCAGAGATCAGATTTCCATATGATCGATAAGTCTGTCTTATGTTGAAATAGGCAAAGACGAAAATAATAAATTCTTTTTTTTTCACAAATCCCCAAAAAGATATAAGTTTTAATACTAAAAGCGACGTCTTGTTCATTTCTGTCGCCATTTATCCAATACTTACTGAAAACACTGTCCTATGGTGACAGCCAATCAAGTGAAAAACGTATGTTCATGAGCAGAAACTGGGGGTCTAACGTGTTATTTATGCGACAGGACATGTAAAAATAAAGCTGGACTTTGCGACTTTGGACTTGTAGAAATGTCCTTCTGTGAAAGAATGACACGCACCATTTTGTTCCCCATCTTCGGTATATTTCGGGGCCAATTTTTCACGTGCAAATTCCTTAATTTGCCACTTGAAGTATCTATACAGTTGTTTTTCATCCAATTTTGTTTTCTGACTTTTTTTTAGTATTATCTGCGTTATTCGTACTATTGTCCTCATCTTCATTGTTATCTGTACAACGTTTCGCCCGATGTGCCCTCCGACCTTCTTTGGGTATTTCTTGTCCGTCTCGGGAACATTCTTGTCGTAATCGTGAGCCATCACAGAACTTTGAACCTAACCCTTTATTCAGTACACGGGGGTATCCTGTTCTCATTCCACTAACCATAGCTGGGGTAGAGGCGTTAAGCTGTGTTAATTATTAATCTATGTTACTGTTGCCCTTGACCAAGATTGAACCTGCAGTCCAGAGATAACTGTCACTTAGAACTGTCTTAAACCTAACTCCTTTATCCACTAGGCCATTTTGTTTTTGTTTTTTTACTTTTCTTTTTTATATTTTGACAACGATTTATTCAGTCCATGGGGGTATCCGGTTCTCATTCCGTTAAGAGGCGTTAAGCTGTGTTAATTATTATTCTATGTTACTGTTGCTCTTGACCAAGATTGAACCTGCAGTCCAGAGATAACTGTCACTTAGAACTGTCTTAATCTAACTCCTTTATCCACTAGGCCACGTGTCTTTTTTTATTTTTGTTTTTCTATTTGCCTTTTTCTTAATTCTGTACTGTTATCAGTCTTTTGTTTTTATATCCCAAATTCCATTCCAATATATTAGCTATAAATTCTAATGGTTTGCATAAGGGTTTCTAGTTATTTTTTATTCTGAGCAAATATTTTGATATCATCCATGATGTAGTTTATGTTTTCCAGTGAGATATTTTGTAGTCACCGGTATATTTCTTTTCAAAGTAAATCAATGACGTCATTGCTATTACAAATAATAGTGGCAAGAATGAATTTCCCTGGAAGAAGCGTCTTTGGATTTTTCTTCGGTTAGTTACACTCGACAGTTTTCCATAACTCCCCTGATTTATGATTCGCTCTTGAAAATTTTCTGAAATTATCTGTGTTATTCGGACTATTGTCCTCATCTTCATTGTTATCTGTACAATAGTCCGAATAACGCAGATAATACTAATCATCAAGCCTCATCTCAAACATTCAGAGAAATTTCCAGAAATTGTTCGTTTTTTCCTCTTCTTCTTCATTCCTCTTTTTCCCTCCACTCTTTCATTCTTCTTTTTTCCTTCCCCTCTATCATTCTTCTTTTTCCCTCTACTCCTTCATTCCTCTTTTTTCTTCCACTCATTCATTCTTCTTTTTCCCTACACTCATTCATTTTTTCTTTTTCCATTCTCTCTTTCATTCTTCTTTTTCCAATCTCTATTTAATTCTTCTTTTTCCATCCACTCTTTCATTCTTCTTTTTCCCTCCACTCTTTCATTCTTCTTTTTCTCTCCACTCTTTCATTTCTCTTTTTCTCTCCGCTCCTTCATTTCTCTTTTTCCACGCACTCTTTCATTCTTATTTTTCCCTCCAATCATTCATTCCTCTTTTTCCATTCTCTCTTTCATTCTTCTTTCCCCCCCCCACAGACTTTTTCATTCTTCTTTTTCCCTTCACTCATTCATTCTTCTTTTTCCCTTCACTCATTCATTCTTCCTTTTCCCTTCACTCTTTCATTCTTCTTTTTCTCTCCACTCTTTCATTTTTCTTTTTCTCTCCGCTCTTTCATTCTTATTTTTCCCTCCTTATTCTTCCTTTTCCTCTTCCCCTTTGTTTCTCCTTTGTTTTTCTCTCTATTCTTTAACTTTCCCCCTCTACTTCATCTCCCTATTTAATTCACTTATTCATTCTTATTTCCCCTCCTTCTTCATTCTTTTTCCCTTCTCTTCTAGATTTTTCTTTTTTCATTCACTCCTTTATTCTTTTTCCTTGAATTTGTCCTCCCCCCTCTTCTTCATTCTTCTTTGTTTCTCCATTTTTTGCCTCCATTCTTCCTTTCCTTCTTTACCTCTCATTCTCCCATTTCCTTCTTTTCTTCATTCTTTTCTTTCCCTTCTCTTCATTCTTCATTCTTTCTCTTTTGTTTTTTCATCCTTTCTTCTTCTTTTCTTTTTCGTCCCCAGCACTTCATTATTTTCTCTGACTTTCTTCGTTCTTTCTTTTCTATTCACTTCTTCATTCATTCCTTCCTCTTCTTCCACATTCTTCTTCATTTCACCCTCTTTTTCATTGATCCTTATTTCCTCAGTCCTTCTTTTTTATCGTCTTCTTCTTCTTCTTCTTCTTCTTCTTCTTCTTCTTCTTCTTCTTCTTCTTCTTCTTCCCACCTCTATATTTATTTTGGGTTTTTCTTTTTGTGTTTATGCAATGAAGAGAATAAAATATTATTCTTCCTTTCTTTACATAAGCAGAAAGTAAACCACATGTTTTGCCGATTTGAGACAAGCGAAATTCACACAAGACAAACATGAGATTTTTCTTTCGAGTACCTGTTAAGTCGCCAAAGAAAAGATGACATGTAGGTGTAGGTATTGTTTTTAGTTTATTTAGTTGCAATAATTCTCTTCTTTTCTGTTGGTATTTCTTATTATTAGTAATATTATTGTTCTTTCCTTTTCAAATTCATTTTATCTTGTTGCAACGCTTTTTGCTTTTCTGTTAGTAATATTATTGCTCTTTTTTTTTTTCAAATTCTTTTTTATGGTTGTTGTTTTTGCAATTGGGATTCTTGTCTCTGTGTGTGCGTGTGTGTGTGTGCGTGCGTGTGGCGTGTGTGTGTGTGGTGTGTGTGTGTGTGTGTGCGTGTGTGCGTGTGTGTGTGTGTGTGTGCGTGTGTGTGTTTATGCAGTGAATGCAGCGTTTACTTATCTTGTGACACGGGTTGGATTATTTCCTGAGGGAAAAATAACCCTCTTTTTGCTGTTTCAACTCAGACACAACTTCATCAACTCAACACAAAAAATACTTGTAATTCTCTTGTAGAATTCTTCATTAAGAAAATTTTTAACATTCATTTCGTTTTCATGGCCCAATCGATTTGTTTTGCTTCTTTTAAGAGAAAATTTTACGATTAAAATTTGTTTAAAACAAAATGTTAATTAAAAAAAAATAAAACAGGGAAAAAAATTAAACATGAAGATGAAAATCAATGAATAAATATATATTCGGTTTTAGATGGCAAATGTGTTTATGTCGATGAAAATTGAAAGTTATATGTGTGGTTGGTTGGTTGGTTGGTTGGTTGGTTTTTACGACGTCAACCCTCCTTGTTGGGTTATTTTATGCCGAAGACCTTTATTCATTCTTGTAGGGTATTCAATGTTTTAACTAATTTTCTAATCTATTTAACCAATAAATGGGACCCTAACAGGTACTACCACTCCAGGTCAGGGTGGACCTAGAATTAATGGCAATGAAGGGGTACTCTACACCCCCAAAAGCTCTAGAATTGTAACATCACCACTAGATGCAGTTTAACGTCATACCTAAGACACGTATATGTGTGTATGTCTACTAGAACGTGTGTACTTCTATTTGTATTCGACTTATTTGTGTGTGTGTGTGTGTGTGTGTGTGTGTGTGTGTGTGTGTGTGTAAATGTAAATGATTATGTATACACTTGTGTCTTCATGTGAGGATAATTAC